>CM030369.1:183283614-183568614 GCA_003604175.2 Clonorchis sinensis | reverse complement strand
GAGGTAGGAACACTGGCCCTGATTCTGCAGCTATTCGAGGCGGCCGAGATAAATGAGAGAAATTAAGGTAAGGTCTTGTAATAGGCGTGAAATTGTATTGAAGATACTAACGAATCATAAAATGCATGTACACCCAACAGGGAATTTAGCAGGCGTTTGAAGTGTGGCGGGGTTTCTGTAGGAAAACTTGGGATGTGCTTTTCCACGGTAAGCGTTTTGCCTGAAGACTGTTCAGCCTTGATGACTGCAAGTTATTTTGCAGCTGGACCAAAATGGATTGATTCACATGCGCTACGCGAAACTGTGCGGTACTGGATTCTTAATGTTATTCGTATATAAGCAAACAAAGGTTCCTTAGAGATTCATGTTTCAGGGGTTAGTGTGAACTATGGGTGCCCCATTGGTAACACTAACTCCCAAAGATGGACAAGACTTTCAGGGGTTAGTGTGAACTATGGGTGCCCTATTGGTAACACTAACTCCATAAGATGGACAAGACCAATGTCGTATTCCACTGATCAAGAGGACAGTTGCCAGACAGAATCCAATGTTACAACCGTATACGTCAGTCATGTAGAAACTGATATGTGTACTGTGATTATAGATGTCAAATGTATGGGAGAATAACATCGTGATGTAGAGTTCGGAACTGTTACAGGTGTGACCGGGTCAAACATGACTAAACTACCTATGCGCCTAGTATAGTAGTCCACTCGAAAGGAAGAATTGCCTTTTGACCTTCATCTCTTGGGATAACCTATTTTTGTGGGCGATATTGACTGACGAAGTTCGCTTATGTGGCTTTTGATGAGGAGTGCATTTTCTCTTGAAGGGCCTCTCCTGATAGGGTTTATTGAAAACGTTAGTACTGTGTGTGCCTCTCTCATGCTGGATCATCGAGACCAATGGAATACAGGTGAGACTTTAGGGTTTCATCATTGTGCACAGTTAAGTGGGAGGGCTATCTACCCCATTAGTCGGTGCCCATTAGTCATGACGATGAGGTGGATGCAAAAGTGCTTGGAGTAAAAATCATTTTCATTGATCAGTGTTTGAAAGCAGATGCTATGACATACTGAATTATGAGGCCAAAAATCCGGTTGGATCTGACTAGACCAAAGATTTCTAGACCGGAGGGGCAGCATAATCTTATATAAACGGTGAGTTGTTTGGTGCGCCAGTCCAACTACATAGTGGTTGTATATGTTTACACTGCTCCCGCTACATAAGGGCTGCTTCCCCACTATCTTTTTCGACTTCATCACAAGTTCCCAGCTTTATAGACCTTGCACTTTTAATGACAAGCTCCGCACGTTTTTCTCAAACAATTCTTGCGTAGGTTTACGCCAGTCTGTCGCATCTTCGCTGGTATAGATAGGGAGGTTCGCGCAGTGTGCGACCTGGAGAGAAATATGATATTCTACAAAACACCAGCGAGCTGCTAAATAAGTGTGGACGAACAAATATTGTCAGCAAAGTCGGTAAATATATAGTTTCAATTACCTCACTGCTTCAGGTATTCACTCGTCATGTTTGCGAGAAAAAAATAAGCAACGGCTTCCGTTTGCCGGCATTTAGTAACGATGACGACAAAAGTCAGTGTTGGAAATGTCTCTAGGAATCTTCCCAAATACAACATAGGCTTCTACCCGCATACCAGTTCGAAAACTATGATTCCGTAGTTCTTTAGTGTGGAACAGAACTATTGTGCATCCAGGCAAGCTGACGTTCACCTCATCACATCATCATCAGAGCTTTATGCTTTTGGAATGATTCGGAAAAGTGTCCCTGGCTACATACTGCAAGGTTTCGTTACAGCCATTAAAGTCAACTGGAGCAATGAGCACAAAACCTATTAGGTTGCGTTACCCACAAGAATACGGTAAAATGGACAGACTAATGAACGTACACGGCTTTTTGTGACAGGAGTTGCCAATACGGTGGGCATCCCTGAGTGACTGGAGAACTAGAAAATCACCAAAATGTACACAACCTTTTCAAAAGTACTTACCAAGACACTTGCAAACCTCGCGTACTAATTTTCGCGTAGTTACATACATCCATGAACAATAGAACTCAACGTCTGCAACTGAAAAAGTCGGTTCGCTTGCACACGGTAAGAAAGTTTGCGGTAAAAGTTGCCTCACATTATTAGACAACTAGCGTGCGTCCATAAATCATAATTTTTTGAATGAATAGGTAGGGATATTTCACAAATTAACCTGTTTTTGTTTATGCGCCTGTAAAACACGACAGCACAACGGTATAGCAGGCTAGCAAATAAAATTAGTTCAGAATGTCATCGGAGTATATTTTGGCGCCCCGGGATACGACAACCGTCGATAACGAAAAGTGGACCAACGAACATAAAAGTAGCATAGTAACGTTGTAATGAAATTGGCCAACACACGAGATATGGTATGGTTTTATGAGTGCAACTTACTGTGGATCACGAAAGGGTACGAGGCATCCAAGTTGCGCAGCCCGTTTTCTAGTTGTGCATAAACTTCCGAAGAGAAAACAAATACATCCATAGGAGTAACACCTTTGGACAACTTGGCAGCATCAAACGTGATTTCACTGAGTGCGAAAATGGCAATGTCTGCTCTCACGGCAAACGAGTCAACTCTGGCAGTCAAGAAGTAGTCAGACAATTTTCCTCCGAGCACGGAACGTTCGATCTGCACAAAAACCACAGATGTGATGTGTTGCAGTAAGTTAATGTTCGCAATCGAAATATAATAGAAACGGACCTGTGGTGAATTGTCACTTGCGTTAACAGTCGTAAATGATTTTCAGATGAATGACACTTACAGTGGTTAAACCACATATACACTGTGTACCTCAGTGATCCTGCCAGGACAGAGTGAGAACTGGTCAAGTGAGATTGACATCGACGCAAATCGAAAGTTCAGGAATTGTGCAAATGAACGCAACGCCATGGTCCGACATGTTTAAAGCGACCGGGTAATCCAAACAGACCGGTAACTGACAAATTAACTTATTAAGTTTAGCAAGTCGCTATTGGAGACACTGAAAAACACCACACATGATACTCAAGCGCGGATGCGTTTGCCCTTCCAGATGTTGCAGTTCAGCTGAATGCAATGCATGTTAATCGAGCATATCAAACGACGGCAGCTGAAATAGCTGCATGATCAAGATTGCGTATTACTGATGAGCTCTGAGAAGTGCCAAAATCCAAGTACTAAGAATAAACTTGCAGCACAAGTGATGGGCTGTTCAAGCGAGTAGTATGTACATATGAATTGTTCAACTTGAGCATTTCCCCATGGGCATGGATTATACTGTGGCCGCAGCGGTAAGTAAAATACCTAAGTAGATCCGTTGTTAACTTTATCTATATAGCAGACGTATACCGGCGCCGAAATCAAGATATGCCACTGTACTGGTTAAAAGCTAGTCACTTTGTGAATCCCGTAAAGTTTCGCGCTTATTATGCGAAAACTTCGCCTAAAAGGTTTCTGTAGCTGTTAAAAGGAGAGAAAAAATTCATTACCGACTTGCTCAGTATTGCGTTTATTATGTTGCTAGCTGGCAATACTTGAACAGTTTTCAATCACCACTGTTCTATCACTTTCTGTTGCAAATTTACGCAAAAAAATCGACTGCCGATAAGACTTGACCAACAAGTAAGTGCGATTCCCCGACATATTTGCTATAATTTTATCATTTGGGTGGACACTGAACAATATTTCTCACCTACACCCTAAACCTTTAGTTTTGTCCAAACATTACGTTGCCCAGTCAAAGTACACTGATACCAACGTTAGTTTCGTAACACAACCTTGGAATTGAGCATGAAACTTTTTGAATAAGCTCCAGTACTGACAGTAAGCATGGCTAAAACAATGGGTGCGCAGATCACCTGGGGGCGACGGGCGAGCCATTAAAAAGCACCCATGTACAAATATTACTCCACAACATCTCACCAGATGGATAGTCGAAAATCCATAGATATATTCCGAAGCAAATGGAAAACATTGATACACAGAAGTTATGGTTAGTATGCAGTAGAAACCCATAAGCGTAACATTAAGGAATAGTGCAATTAGGTGAAACGTGCTTTGTTGTTAGTGTGGAGGAGATTAGAGAAATGCCACTTGGGATTTCTCCGTTTAAATGAGGCGACTCAGTGCTGAAAGGACAGAAAACACTGCACAGTTTTTGGAAATTATCAGCCGTGTGCATCTGACAAAACTCTAAGAAGTTCCGAAACCGCGATTTCCTGGCAAATAATCTGAATAAAACCGTTCGACAACGTGCAGTTGATCAGCACTGTGATTGGGAGGTGAGTAATGCCAAGTGCCACTTATTCACGGTGCTGATCAGACGCTTGCGTTCCAATAGTTAAGTGCTCAGAATACGAGCCGGGAGATCAGGGTTCAAAACTTTCTAGAATTTAATGAGATGCGTAATGCTGCTGAATCCCGTTCAGGATGAAACAACTGTACAGTACTTCTCGGCTAATCAGCGTAGGTTGACTTCAACTGCGGGAAATAATCTCAGTTGATAAGGTGCCTTCCTTACCCTGGATGCGAATCCAAGCATCTGACCTCCCTTTTCAGTTTCTAAACTTTGAGGTAACTGTGGGAATACGGAGCATGTCGGGTTGTATGGGGACGACTGACGCATTGCTGAGACCAAGTTATGGACAACACTGATGAAAACAGTTACAACTTCAGTCTTTTCTAGTTTTGTCATCGAACAGCTTTCAGAAGAGAAATATACACAGAGCCAATAAATCCTGCCATTGTCCACGGTGTTTTGGTAAAAAATTCCTTTCAGGCCTCCGTAGAACTACTCAACCTGAATGTCCTGATCGGCAGGTGATCAGTCGACAAAAAAGGTAGTTAATAAATCACCATTTACAGGGTGATTGAAATTCTACCTTGGAAAAATTGCAGCTGGTTAAAGCGATTGTAGCGTACGGCCGTACAGTCGTATTGCGGACGAGTTTGTTATGGCGCGCAGCACCCTCTCAGGAATGCTGTGTTGTCCCTTCGATTAGTCCCCTCTTCCTCAACTGAGGGGTGTAGCATTTCAGATGTGTTTGGTGGTCGAGTGGGCAGCTGGGCTTCACAGTTCCGTTGCTGACTAGTCGGTTATCATCCGGGTGAACTGAGCTACTAACGTCTTTTCTCTCAGCTAATGAGATGATGATTAGTGGTTGATGAATCTATATCTCAACTGCTAATGTACTCAGGTGGGTGTTATATATAGATGAGGCGACTCCATAAAGTACATACTTTACTTATCACCACCTTTTAACGATAAATATTTTTCGCAAACAAATACAATCCTGCTCATTGCAGTCACAGGACGTGAAGCATACACTTCTCCTGTAATGAAGTTCGCTTGCTTCTTCCTTTCACCAAAAGTATTACCTTGGTGTATGAACGGTGTTCATCCTGGAGCTCTAACAGAGAAATCAGTTGATGCGTCATTCATGTCAGTTAAAGAATGCAATGCAGTTCACCACTTCCAACATTCGCAAGAGTATTTGAAATCAAGCAAGCTGAGAACCAAAAAATCAAACCAAGCATGGTTTATGATGTAGTAAGTGCTACTTATCAGACGTAATCGAAAAGTAAGCCAATGGTTTCAAAACTCAATCAGATGACTAGCTCGTCGAGATCAGAATTTATTGTGTTTACTTCAAGAAGGTAGGTAACTTATGCACTCCGCTTCAAAGCCGCAATGCACGAAGAAAGAATCCTGTGTATTGCGTATAGGAACGTTTTACTCAGGGCTGAAGAAGCCCATTACAATAGTCGATCTGGGCAACCTGATTCATTTTCTTTATTGAGCACGTATTGCGAAGGGAAATACGCCCAGCCACTGTTTTTGCTTTTAGTAAATGTGGATCCTGATTTGTAACCGTCGACCAGCAAAATGGTAAGTTAACTGAAAAGTCCTGCGAGACGAGTGAATGCTTTCAAAGGCGTGAATCCTGCCCAGCGTAGGGCAAACAGACTGCATATATCCGACCAAGCTCTACACCAAATTTGTATCCTTATTGGAACAATGTACTGACTACGTATTCTTAAAAAACATGACTGTTCTTGATGTGTACGCATCGTGACTTCGTGAGGCCTTACCCTCTGAGCGTGATTCAACTGGACTCAACTGGGTTGGCCTCAGACTAAACGCGCTTTTACTATTTTCTCCAAAATGTAAAAGTGTTTGCCAAAAAGAGCCATAATACTGAGGAAAATCTGTAGCTTCTTTGGCGATACGTGCACCATACAAGAGGTGCTTTGATTTTAACGTCCAGCGACGTTTTGGAGGAAATCATTTTATTTTCCCTAACTAAATGCAGAAAAAGGCTTTCGTTTTGGAATCTCAAGCCCCAAATTCAATCAGAGCAGTGTAGACGGAGTAGAATAACAGTTGTAGATAACTCCGCTTGCGCTGAACTAAGGTGCATCCTTACCCAACTTCGCCATGAAGCTATCACGTCAGTTCATGACAGAACGCTTTCAGTAAAATTTTTAGGCCCCGAGGACACCCATACCATCAATACAGTACCTGAGTTGCTGAATGGCGCTTTTACACCGCACTAAACCCGTTTTAGTGCGCTTCCTCATTGCAAACATATATCTCAGTCGTCAATTGATGCAATAAAGCAGTGAACATCGAGTTGTCATTCATTAGTCACAGTTTCAGTCCGAAACGAAACATCATAAGTCATGGATAGAAAAGGTTATCTCAAAACCAACTGTCAGAAGCCCGAAAAATGTTCTGTCCTGTCCGAATAAAATCCACTTCAATGGGCCGTAGAACTTTTAAAACAGAAACAAAGGAACCGCTTGCTTGGGAGTAAATATACTCAACTATAGACATCACTAACAGGTCAAGTCGTGTTCCTACTACTCGACCATTCGATTTATGCATAAAGTGCTTGCACAAGCTTCACTAAGGCTAAGGTTTCTGTTGTGCACCCTGAGACCGTGCACTGGGAAATTCACCTGTGATACCAGAATCAGGCTTGCCAGTGACTATGACGCAAAAACCCTCCGCATGATCATTAGCACACTGCATCAACACTTGCGTACGTTGGTACCCACGCCAGGTGTTTGGCAATCTCAGCCGGGGGCACAACACAGTGGTCGCAGATTTGTCAACGAGTGACCAAACGAATAACACCCTAAATTGGACTACCTCACACAGGTGAGGCCAGCTGGTTTTGTCATGCCGATCTCAATTCTCATTGACAGACCTGTGTAAACTGATGGCGAAAAATGTATCATTTCAAGCAACTGGGCTTGATATTTATGTTGTGCCGCTAACTTTATCTTTAGTATGCATACGTATGCATGGCACTTGCTAACATCAGCTGCGCGGCAGCTTCGGCATAAGTGATATGCACATCGCCAGTAGCTCCAGGCCCTTTTCCTGGACTTCACAAATGTCATGGACTTCGTCAGGCGAAGATTTCTCGATGGAGTTCTTTCAAAATACGGCTCTGCGCCAAAATTCGCCGACCTTATTCAAAGTCTGAATGACAGAATAAGGGCGAAGATGTGGGACGAACCAGTCTCGACTGATTCAGAAATTCTCACTAGGATAGAGTACTGGTGCGCTTTTTTCCTGTTCTCTCAACTATTTATCTAATGACCATGGTGGATGTGGCTTTCGTAAACGACCAACCTGACGTACAGTTTGAGTATCAGCTTGGTGGTCGGCTGCTCACTATTAGATGCCTCAATACCAGTAGTCTGGTCAATCAAACTGAGGTCCGCGTTATTATGTTTGTGACGAATGTGTGTTGATCGCGTGTACTCAAGGTGAATCGCCCGCCTGGCTGAGAAACTTGGCCTGTGCATCAGCTTGAAGAAAATTTTTATTGTGCAACAACCTGCGCCAGGTGGAGTCTTCAGCATTTCTTCACAGCAAGGCTGCAACATTTGTTGTGGCCTACTATGCAGTTACTTTGAAAGTACAGTCTTCGCTGATCTAACTGATGACGATAAAGTGAGATTACATGTTTTCAAAGCTAGTTTGGATTTTGGTAACCTCAATAAATGGGTGTGGAGACCCCAAGGCCTGCTAATCAGGCATGTCTACAAGTAGGAACTACTGTTTGTATTCTTCAAAGGTATTCCCCAAAGGTTTGTATTCTCCAAAGAGCGAGAATACCAATACAGCGGAAGCTACCTCATCACCGAGAAGAGGCCAAATAAGGTCTAAATAAACAAAATAAGTTAGAGAGTTTTCTGGAAAGCAGTCTCAGTTGGTGCAGATTAATTTTGGAGAAGATATTTTGCCCTAATCTTGGTGAGTGCCAAGAAATAGAATTTTCGGACTATGTTAGTAAGAAGTCATTTTCAGTCAGTAGATCCACGTGTCCCAAGTTTATTATTTTACCGCTTTCTTGAGTATAAAAACACAGCATTTCTGGTAGATTTAGTGTCAGAAAGCAAACGATGATCCAGCAATGCATACTGAACAAATCTAAAATTGCCTTACCGATTGCAAGACAATATTTTCGTATGTTTTGTACCCTGCTGATTCTTTGTTCTGCAGTTCACTCCAGCTCGGCGCCGCTGTCTCAGTGACCACCCTCCCAGAAACGTATAAGGCTGAGATGGACAGGAGAACCGGTAATGGTGATACCATAAGTAACTGATGGCAACAATTTGTTTGGATTAATTTTCCCCACGGCTTCGAGTAGTTTAGGTTTGCCTCTAAAGTGCAACTAAAGGCCCAAGTTATCGATTTGACGAGCAAAGCAATACATGAAATATGGAAAACCAAACGCTATACTGGAGAATTTTATTTTCAAGTTGCAAAATCCTGGAGCGGAAATAAAGCCGAATTTCTGCTAACTCCTCTTTTCCCAAATGTCAGTTCACCAGAGAACAACAAGTGTTCATTGTCAGTTGACAGTGGAGCGGTTGTTGATTCTATCCAGCCAAAAATGACCCGTACATAATGAATCATTGTAGTGAAATGCACACTCCCAAGCTTTTAAGTTACTGCCGAGCCCACTACTTCCCCGGGCCACGAGTCCCTAATTGCCTGAGGATGTTCTGCAGAGTGGAGAACTTGCATAAGTAAGAAACTGTCAATAGCGGAGGTTCTGCAGTTTGAAATTTAATTCCGAATCTTTATCATTTTTATTCGTATCCTGTTAATTTAGGCTGATGATGTGAAACACTTGCTGTTGACATAACCGGCTAAGGGGACTTGGTTGCAAGCCCAAATATAACGTCTTAACTTCGAACCGAAATATCCTAATTGCAAGGTGATTGAGAATGCTGTAGCGCTGTAACTGAAAGCTTGAAGACACCAACTGGAGAATTTTGACATTAAGTTAGGCATCGGTTTGCGAAACCTTAATGCTACCAGTCGGTGTACTTGTGGATAGACAGCAGATAGATGGGTAAAAGTTGGCAAATAGACACGAGTAGTTGCGAACATTCGAAAATTCTAGTTGTTGAAAAGGCCAACTTGAGGGACAAGAGACTTCTTCAGATAACAGTGTGATTATTGGTGACAGTTACCAGACAGAGAGGCCAGCCGGCCAACCAGCAAGCACAAACTCTTGTGTAGAACCACCGTTTCTTTGAAGGCTAAACAGAGGTCTTTTCTGGTTGGTTGCGATTGCCTCAACAAACCTCAGGATATGTCAGTTATTCCATCAGCTCATCTTGATGGCCCCTGGCTAGACTATATCGGGTACGGCGAATGTAATGCACTTCAGTCATAATTCGATTTTTAGCCTCGAGAAGATGATTGTGGTCTCAAAGATGCATGTGGCCCCTTATTCTGGCGTCGACAGACCTGATCGGTTCCACTACCGTAAATAGCCCCGCCAGGAAATCGGACTGTGCCAAGCCGCGATAGGCTGCGTACGTTACCGACAAATTTTGTTATAATAGAATGCCTACTGAGACTACACAGAGTCACTCATTACGGTGAGCCTAACGCCAACTGACCCAAACGGGCTAGTGAGGGTTACATATTGAGACCGGTACGGACCGCCGTTGACGATAAAAGTCTCTTCTGGTGACCTCGATTTCGAATACATTCGGAACATCCTGTGCGGTATGTCATCAAGAGTGAATCGTGGACCTGAGATACACGTGAAAAAGATGAATAGGAGAATGGATAGTCCATTGCTTAACGGCCAGATTTTCATTTTTGTAGAAGTGGAATGGGAGATCACCAGGATACCACCAAGTAAAGAAGTGGAAGTACAACGGCCCAATACCCAATACATACAGCGGTTACCTCCAATTTCCTACGGATCTCTTGAAACGGATAGTAGACCACAGCCTATAACATCCGGGAAATCAACTGAGTCATAAGTGTGATAACTTTAAACCTGGGTGCTTTCAACGCCAGAATATGCTTGAGCATCGTTTGACAGATTTCGTGGAACAAAGGCCATAAACTCAGGCTTAAAAAACCAAATCGATAATCGTGAAGAGCCAGTACAAGGTGAAACTCAAATTGACCGAGTATGGTATGAACAAATAGACAGGTTAAAAATTGTGTGCACATTGGTTGAGGCCAAGTACAAGCTGATAGTTCACTGTAACGAACCCATCAATGGTCGATAACAGAGAATGATGTGATTTAGCCATAAATATATTCCAAGTAAAGGTTTACAAATCACAATGAAGATCGGGTAAACAACAGGCAGCAACTCAGGCAACCTTCTCTTTGTACAACGGCTACTTGATGGGAGATGAATGTGGTACTGAAGGGGATGGCACCATACGAACAGTAGATGGACATCAAAAAGAAAGGCAATAATTATTCACCCTGTCGCATTTTTTTCAGTCTTTCAAAGGTTCACGAACCAGATAGGCCAAACCTAGATCAACCAAATAACGCAACCCAATGGAGCTTAAAGTTGACAGTTTAAGGCCGAATACCCCTTTTGCTTTGAATTGATACCCCAATTAATCAAACTAAACTGTTGCGAATCTCAGGTTGTGAACCTCGTATTGGTGCAGTGGTTAAACTCTGTCCAGTCAACTGGTTTTGCGACCATATTGCAAGTGAATTGATGCTCGTTAACAATTGATCTTGGAGTTGATGAATCTGCGAACTGTGTGCACGTAACATCTTCTGCCTTCTTACTTTGTTATTCAGTGTGCCCAAAAGAACCAACTATTTTGATAAGGATGCTATTGTACCTGCATATGAATATCACGTCCATGAACAAACTAAAATGTTTGCAATTTACTTCATGTAGGATTTTTTTTTGAGTAAGATGATCTACTAGACTTGAAAACTCAACTTACTGACAAGCTGACGCATGTCATCCGTTATCCAACATATTTCTTTGGAAACTAATGTGGAAAAGAAAACACCCAATGGATAAGTTAATCAATTTCCTCCATTTTTTACTGTTCAAGCTGAAACGAGCTTGATGCAGTGAAGCACATCTCAATGACTGAAACCAAGCGTACCACTAGGAACGGCTATACAATGTGGAGTTCCTCAGCAACTGCCTGTACATACTGAGGACAAGTACATTTGAATGGCGTATGACACTCTGATCATCAGTCTGCTCATACTAGACCATCATGGGTGTACCAGTCGTTTTTCCAAGTGAGCTTCTCGCATTTATAACCAACGCACACAAAAGATACACCTGTTCCGATTTGCGATCTGCTGCTGGTCGATTCTACTTTCACACAATAAGAAGCCATGACAAGATCCATTCGACTGTTGGTTTATCGCCTGACATCATGTTCCGATGTCACCAGTGATGGGCATTCACTAGAAAGCAATATTGAAATTGGCTACTAGTGAAGGGAGGAAAGCCATTCGCTGCAAAGTCACCCTTAGCAAACATGAACCAAACAGTTTAAATTCATTCGACAAGAAAGTAAACATCTCATTTGCACACAGTCTTTAAAAAGGGAACATTCTCATTCGGTGTTTTGTACTTTCCTGGATATTCTTTGGTCAATACACAACAGTAAACGGACAACACAAAGCTGTTCCACAACTTTCGCTTTCCCTCAGATGCGGGTTCGAGCATGGCCACTAAACATAGACTACTCGTATGGCTCATCAGTAGTGGTTATCGTTAAACTGGTACTCAGCAGGCCTCTGCGCGTTTATTAATCTTGGATTTACACTGGCCTCAGCAGTTTGCACTTAACACCGAATTCAGATCTGCTCAGTCCATCAATCTCGTGAGCTGGCCTCCATGCTTCAACACCTGTAGCTTCGATTTTGGTGCCAACTAAACATATTCCATTCTAACCATTCACTCAAAGCCAGAAACTTATCCGTAAATGTAACCTACATTGTTAACGACTATTGGTGTGAGATTAATTCTGGGTGGGATGCGCTTTGGCACTGTACTAGACAATAAGGCCGTCCAAAATAGGATGATGCGGTTGTTTGGCACTATTGTACACCACTGATTCGGCTGGTTTTAGTGACGGCGTTAAAGGTAATAATAATAATAATAATAATAATGGTTCACTCTGCTGAAGAGTGCAGCATGCACCTCACTGGGTTTCACGTGGTTCATTCGTTTGGTCAAACCTTCGGTCACGAAGTCTTTTTTCTCAACTAGTATGCCCATGCATGTCTGCTGAAACAGCCGATTTGTAGGTGACGACTAAGCCCCTTAAATGGGAATATGTTCTTTCTGGAAGTGTGTAGGGATGCGTCATTCAGGGCAGATGATTTAGGGAGAAACACAATCTGCAAAGCCAAAGAAATCCCAAGAAAAACGACTGACCGCATGACATTCGGTTCCCTTTTGTGTCTACAGACCTCATAATTAACCAAGCTAGCGGATTTGACCTGGGATGAAAGCATATCATGCTTTCTTCGCAATGGTATTGGTATCAACATATAAAGGATAAAATCTCCTAGAGTGCCTCTCAAACTCTTTATTCTGATTGAAAATGACAGGTTTTGCCCATTCTTGTACTGGATGTCGTATTTCCGGTATCAGCCAACCAAGTCACTTCACGTGATCTGATCAGTGTTTTTTTCTCAAGAGAGACTGCCGATCAGATGAAGATGGGTGCCATCTCAATGCAAAGTGGCAACATCCAGTTATTCATAGGAAGTACAGCAAGCGAATACAATAACGACGGAGAGGAATAAGTGCAAGATCTCCCCACATTGATGTGAATGCGTTGCAACCTGAATTTACTTTGCGTTCAGTTACCCAGTGAAGCATGAATAAGAAGCAGCAAAATGTGACAAAACCGATGAACACTGGTTGCACGAAAGCCGTACGTATGGTTCATCACGTGGTGTAAAACAATAACCCCCGGCAACTGAGATGAGCGGAAGGCTCTTTTTCGCCGAAAGGTCATTCTCTCGAACCGGGATCACAAGTAGAGATACAGAAGTAATTTCTTGATTATATCAAGTCTCATGTTTTGGGCCACCAGGTAAAGAAATTGCAAAGCACTTTTTCAAAATCGTTTGTTTAGGTTCTCATTTCCTTGAACCTTCTGAGAAAAATACAAACTCCAAACATTGCTGGGATACCGCCTACCCCTACTGATGCAGCTTGGTATACTGTGTGCAAGATACGATAAATACCAAGAACAATAGCATAATCCAAACCAATACACATTTGCGAACGATACGTGGGTGAAAAACTGAACTCAGTTAAAGGCTAGTACTCATCCTGGCCATGAGACTTCGTCTACATATCTTGGTGTGTTTACCTGTTAAACTCAATAAGACAAAGTGTATTGTGCAGATGAACTCGATGAAGACGAAATTTCAGGTAAAAAAGAATACGGCAAATGCAGCTCAAAAAGTTGAGGCAATTGTTTGTCGAGACATCTCGAGGGTTCAAGATTGGCGGGAAACTTGGTCATCGAATAAAATACGCAAAGAAATACTATCAAACTGAAAAAGGAATTTTGTTGAACTCACTGGATACGTTGACCTTGGAACAGGCGCTTGGTAAAAGGGAACTTGCAATCTCTTGGATTTTTCTGCTATCTTTCAGCACAATTTCATCATCAACATCTTGCTCTCTCGCGTAAATCCTGATTCCATTCCACCCAAAATAATAATCGTTCCCGTTGTATAATTCTGTGAAAACCACAGATTTGATATTTCGATAGAGTGGTCCCAATTCAAGAGCCTTTAATGGAAGCCAGACAATCAATGTACTTGTGGCAGTGTTTCGCATGTGAACTATGGATATGACTATCTACTGTGACCACTCCCCAACGGTAACTGCTTCTGTTGGGTTTCCTCACATGTCAGCATTCATAATTTCTGGTAACAACAGCTGGAGAAAATTGGTTCTGGATTAAGCAGTTACACGTTCAAGAAGATGAACTACTGACAAACTATAATTTCAGTAAAAATCGAGCCCGGTTTTTTCTCCAGACAAACCAGAATGATTGTTCTAAGGCACAAGTGAAATGCTCAATCAAGTGTGATGTCAACAAAACCTGCACAAACTGATTGACCTCCTGTGATAGCTTTACACAAAAATTAGAGGAAAAACAAGAGCGTCCATTACCTATGCTTTACTTTTGAGATATTTTAATTCATCTAATTCTCTAGAGCAGTTGTTTTTAACTATTGCGTTGATGCTTTTCTCAGTGGGATATTTCTGTAACCTTTGGACACAGGTAAAAGTAATTTTTGGGAAGCGGGTGTATGTGACAGCCATTCGGGGAACATCAGAAGTGCGTGCGACAATTTACGGGACAAACTCATTTGAACACCACTTTCGTCCTGCAAGAGACTCATTTTAATTACAGCTAAATTTCTTGCTCATGAGATTCCCCAACTGAATGTGCTGAACAAAAGCCACATTAAGAGAGATAACCAGTTGTGGACGCCCAAAGAATTTTAGTAACCTTATGAATAGCGTGCTTCGCCAAGAAAAAAGAAGCGACACTGTTCTGCAAAGCTAGTTGAAGTTTATCCCACAGGTATAAATTTTTGCCTTTCACTGCCTTCGCTACATCAGTCTAGGAGTAATGTTCCTTCTCCTTCTCAGGGAAAACTGTCTCACGGTGAGAATATCAAATACTTGTTCCAAAATAAACCTCTCACTCCCTTTCAGGAAACTGTAAAACGTTTAGTGATTCGTCACCTTTCCTGCCCTTTGGTCGATCCGCTCTAACGGAAAACTATCAAAGAACAATTTTTTAACGGAGATTTATTCAACTCTTGCTTTGGTGCACGCACACTAGTGAGACTATTATGTGTGAACCCCGGTTGTAATGTTTCATGTTGGACGTCAAACGAGTCAAAGTCCGCCAAGATTTCCACCGATGAATGATAGCAGATTCGTTACACTGCAGCAAATGAAATCTACTCAACTGACGCAAAACAAACTGCTATTATCGTGGACACTGTGCAGCTAACTGGCTGCCCTGGCATTGCTGCATGCGCCTGCTGCACCGAAAACCAAAAGGCTTAAACAGCACCTCTTGATGATCGATGCTCACAGCAGTAACAGCAAACGCGAACAACATCAATGATTTCCTTTTCAATGAGCTTATAATGTTGAATCACGTCGTCTGTTAATTCTTCGGTGTTTTTAAGTGAAACCGAAGATTTCATGTCCGTCTCCAGCAAGCCTTTTTACTTTGAAAGAAATGGACGGAAACCTTTCTCACAATATTTCATATACTCGCGGATCATATTCAGTGCTTACTGGATTCGACCAATAGTGTTTTGAATTGCAGATGCCAAAGATACCGTGGCCGATGACTGACCGCAAATTTCTGATTTTTGCGGATTTCGTTTGGTTTGGTTTGTCGGTTGAAGAAAGTTGGACCATATAATCCACATTTGCTCAAACTGTACTCGCCTCAATCTAATGAGCAGTCATCGTATGCGAATCGTCTGGTTAATGTGGGATTACTAGGGAACATCAGGGTTAAGCTGGTTTCTTTTTCTCCAAGACTTTGTTAAATTACGGCCATTCTCGGCAATAGATCGCAGGCGCCAAGCCAATCATGCTGTGGTATGGTTTCATTGCTAAGACCGACGTGAAACGCAAGTAAAGCGTCACTGTCCATCACGCGGGTTGTTACATATGATCACCTAAGTGTTTGGGTCCGTTCCTCCTCGGGATGGTAGAGTAACTTGCCAGCAGGGTACACGTGATGTTCATACCTCCACAGCATTTTATTTCCCTGTTAGCCACCCTGAGGGTTAGAAGTGCACTATGAAAGTTCAGAATGCCCTCTTGGATATCTCTTGGATATATGCTTTCTTGAACGAAGCAAGCCATGTATTGGCAGTGGAAGGCTGATTAAAAACAAACTCTAATCACGCAGAAGACTAAGGTGTGTTTTCCAGAGGTAGGCGAACACTTGAACCAGACAGTATGAACAGCCAATCGGTCTAATGCCGAGAACACTAGAAATCCGGAAGAGCTCACGGTAGATCAGGTCAGCAAGACGGTTTTGAAGGTTTCTTGAGCTACCTCCACAAAGGAATAGTCACTTGGGAAAACTAGGTTAAAAAATAGACGTCAAATTTCCATGTAACCAAACTGTGTACTTATGCCCTTCTAGTTACTAATGGTAAGTATTAGTGAGATATGATTTCTTGTCTGAAGTTCCTGTGCAAATTCCGCCTACTACACACAACCGTGGTTATTGTAACACAATGTTTCCAGTGGACTGGCCGGTTTCTTAGACTGGACTACGACCCCATAGAGTCCGTCTCAGAACCATGATGACAGAAGTGTATGAAGGCATTGGAAACTTCTTAGCGATCAAGAACCTGAAACCAAGTGTCAAGTGTCAACGACAAAAGTAATGTGAAAGGAAATATGAGAAATGTGGTAAAGGTATGCAATGCTAACGCATTCAAACGTTAGACGGCATAGAACGTTTTACTTCTTTGCTACTTAGCCAGCATCGTAAATTACTCGTTCTGACTATAATAGCCTCCCAAATTCCCATTTCGTGTTAGTCAGCACCTTTTGCATTTTTTAAAAATTACTCGAGGAATTTGCATGCATTCGGTAAGTTTTTATGCTCATTAGGACCTTTTCAATCCGAAGGGCCAAGGATGGGACGGCAAAGCTATATAGAAATAACCGGTGAGTCTGGTGATGTATTGTGTTACACATATTCTTTATTTCGTATTGTATCACAAACTTTACTCAGCACTCCACACCTATTAGGGGAGAATCTGCGCGATAGCCAGAACCAAAGGCATCCTTAAGAAGCCGAAATATGAGCAGAATAAACTGTTTGCGCCTGATAGTGACTACCGTCCCGAGAAATGAAATTTTGAGAACTTTCTGGATTATTCGCTGTCATTTCAGGACTCAACTTTATATATATAATAGTCTGGTAATAAAAATCGTTACAGTAACGGGCGAATTGTTTAATGGCAAAAATTCATACCACTGAAAAAAATGAGTTGTTTAGCATGCCACTGAAGTCTAGCATGAACTGGAGGTAGCGCCGAAATCCTTCGATGTTAAAGTTGCTAGAGGACACTATAGTGCGGAATTTACTCCGAATGTGAAAAACTAATCATGCATAGTAATGTTACTACTTTACTGCCTCGAGTAACCTCCGAACAAAAATACACTTTTCGATAGAATGAATTACGATACAGTGTAACAATAAAATTCTTGTCGGCTTATGGTTGGACTAAAACAGCAGTCTAAAGCAATTTTAGCAATCCTACAAATACCGGGAGCCAATAAAAGACCTGTTAACTTGTACATATTTCGAAAAAGCCTTACCAATCGAGTGGTGGGAAACATATTTTTATCCACATATAGGTATTTGAGTGGATCAGAACAACTGTGCACCGCCAAGGAAATATCGATGACTGGAGAAGGGAAAGATGCAGGGAATTTTAGTCGAAACGTGAACATAGGTATACAGTGTCCAAAACCAGCCTCAACACGTGTTCATTCTTTGCCGGTACTATACCTACAACAGCAATAAAATGCGAAGGCAAGAGTCGTCTGAATAATCCACTCCTAGTGAGCAAAATATAGTATGGGAGACCTAGGGAAGTATGAACCCTATTTGGAGAAATGTAGCAGTTCAAATATTTATTGAATCGTTTAATATCACGTTGGTTCAGAATATCCATAGGTGACACTGCTTAGTCTGAGTGATAAACTGTTTTGTTTTGGCTCACCATTACTGAGGATGTCACAGAAAATACTTTCAATTTCTGCCTGACACCTAGTTGGTTTCAGTCAAAGACGACATCACATGCCAAGCCTTACTAGCCCAAAACGAAAAGTTCTGCTTCTAAAATGCTTCCAAAATTGTTCTCACTATTGGCAAGTGAAGAAGGAATTGATAACATTGATACCCGAATCCTGAGTGGACAGATAGTGGACGAAGAGACCGAACAAAGCAATATGGTGCCATCTGGATAGTCTTGGATAGATATAGAAGTGCACAGGTTATAAATGTCTAATATAAATTAGGTGGTATATGAACTTATGACAGTTTACACTATGATTGATGATAGTTTACAGCGGCGAGTTTCACCATTTATAAAATAAATGACTTACTCCACTATTTGCATTGCATTTATATTATACATGGTGCAACTCGCCACTGTAAACTACTGTAAACCATAGTAAGAACTGTTATCAGTGCGTATACTTTTCGAATTATATTATGACAATTATAAGTTACGCACTAATGATAAGTGAGTGCGATGTCACAATTGGCCGTTTCTATTACGTTTAGCGGTACTTCGTTTAGCGCTGTGGTTACGTGCGTACGTTGTGCCAGGCAAATTTCTTCAGTATGAGAGAAACCTCCAATTTCCATTGCATCAGCACACAACACAAATGCTGCTTCTGTTTACTTTCCATCAGTTTGGCACCACTTCATGCATCCGCTCACCAACGGATCGTTCCATCAGATTTTCGGGGGCTGGTTTAAAAGCTATTTTTTGGGTTTTGTCTGTACAGCCCATGTCTTGTCGAACTCACAAGACTGACCGACGACGTGGTACAAGCAGCAGACTACAAACGAATGAAATAGCTTTCAGTGAGACTACCTCGCTGCGGTGCGGCAGAAGTTGAACCGAATTACTTGAGGTAATTTTTCAAAGTTTACTGACCCAAATGTCTTGCACAGACGTACTTCAACCATAGTGGTCAGCTGCCCCTATGACACTACACAGATTTGAATGGGGAGTGCGTAAATGCGATGGGTCGCAGGTCACACCAGTTGTGGTAGGGTCAAAGACTCGAGGATATTCAATAAGAATAGAAACAGATAACTTAATGCGAAGTGTACATGAAGAACCAATGAAAATTGACGAAGTAAATGGAAAAACAAAATTGTTTGTCGACTCCAAATGGAGCATGGGATGCAGTGTGATTTAAGGCCATCAATAAAATCAGTTGACTTACCACGCTAGTGCTGATTTAGTCAAATATCACTTTTCTACGCATAAGGATCGACTAAAACTATGAGTGAAGATAACTTCCGCAATGTTCATTGACCGATTCGAAAAGTCCGAATCATACTGAAGGCTGGTACATCGTCCACCTGGTGACTTCAGTTAATTAGCTGTCTTGCGTTAACACTATTTGGGGGTCCGATTTATTGAAGCTTAAAGCCATTGGGATTATTGTATATTTATCTTTATCCTAGGAATTTTCCTGCATACACAAAAGCAATCAGATTGTCTGTCCTAGGTGAGGCCGTGGGGTATGTTTTACTCTGCAGCTCCGGGTAAGCAACATCGTAATTTCCTTTCAAAGTTGCCCACGACCGACGTTCGAGGAGGCGTAAAATTGCCACCGCAAGTTATAAAAGACCATTTCAACTCGTCCTGTTAGCTCATTCTATATCAAATAGGGAGAGGAGTTAGAAGAATCTGCAGAGATGCAGATGCATCCAGTCCTTTTTTAAATCGGCATCACGTGGTTCAGTGAATGATTGCATCACGCAAAATGGTGTTGCAGTTAAGGATGCTGTTTCGCCTCCAGCGCACCGAGAGTTTGTAAGGAAATCTATGTGCATACTCATCAAATATATTGTCTCACCGGGACACCGTTGGCACCAAAATAACTTCATCAAAACAGACTGTTTTGTCTAACTTGACCTCATGATAATTCATTAATTCATTTGTTCACTCCACCGATGTACTTTGTATCTCCATTTCCTTTGCTCATCTCTACCCGCCACTCAGCTCGTCAGGCTGCCACCTCGTCCGACATTGGTATATTATCATCTGTGTCTGCGTGTGAATATGCGCAGCTGACCTACTTACCCATGCGCGTTCGTGTCCCGTTTACCGAGCCAACATTTCGCTCGACGTTGTTTGGTTTGCGGACCTTACTCTGAGTCGGTCAGTGACAGACTTGTGCACTTGATGAGGCCCCGAAAATGGACGATTGAGGTTCGTTATATAGCTTTGCTTACCTTTGTATGAACAGTACCGTAGACTTTCGAACCCATTTCTTCCTCTTGATATTCGGGACCTCCAAACCTATGCACCACTCGAGAACCTCAACAAAGGCAAACATAGAACAATCGATTGAGAGGTTTACTAGATTGTAGTATTTTAAAGAGGTCACTTTTCAGGTTCCATTAACGACGTCCTCTAGATGGTAATTTGATACGATTTCCTCCAGGTGGAACCACAGTCCCCATGACCAATTGGTTTATCGGCAGTTTGCATTTCAGTGATTTGGTACGTGATGATTTTGGGAGATCAAAAAACAAGTTGGTTCTAGATGACAGGCTGCATCATTAAGAACGAAAAGGGAGATACTAAAGTAACTGTCAAATCGATGATGTAACCCACGAATTGTTGTACAGGGTTTAATAATTAAGTAGGATGTCGTCTGAAGATCCTGTGCAAAAATGAATGTCCCTACCAGCCAGACGGGTAATGTAATTGAGTAGACTAAACACATTCCTGCACAGATGATGTCCACTATATGCCGGATCACTGTCTGACGACACAGGTAAGTCAGTAAGTAGGTGGGCTATCCGTTAAGCACAGACTAATCTTGATAGACGCCAAAAAGACGCAGTAGTTTGGTAGTCCTCTCTATTGGTTCTTTTACGGCGGTTCCCTAATGATAATGACAGTCGGTTTTATGACATTAAATATATGGGCATCGTCGATATCACAAAATTGGAAACAGGGACTTTCAACTGATGAAACCGTCGGACCCATTTTGATGGAGTTCAGTAGATTATGTGAAGAGTTCTGAAGAGCCTTTCCTCTGGGACCAACATTAAACAAACCCCAAAGCTGTGTTCCATACGAATGCGCTTTCATAAAATTGAACATGTAGTCCGCTTTATCACTTAAACTTTGTATGTGTCCTATTCCAACACGGTAGACTATTGTTGATTATGAAAGCAAGAGCGGCAGATGAAAGTAGTTTTCAGGACCAAACAAAATGCCAGTGTTTTGCTTTGGCTTTGACACGCTTTTCACATGTTGACTTTTTAGATGATGCTCATGGATGGCTGAAATTTCTTCAGGAGAGTGAAGAAACGGAAACCATGCAGGTGTAATTTCAAAGCCTACCGTCGACGGATTTTGGGAGATAAATAACCACCTGTCCGTAATCTACAGTATTCTTATACGTTCCAACTTAAGTGTCTGTGCGGTGTGGGTATTTTGCATAGAGGCAGAAATCGTTAAAGCATACCATCGTAGCTTTAGTCAACTTGGAGCTACGAAGTATTCAGTGTTGGATCACAAAGTGTATTACAGAGAGCTGATAATGGATTGTTGAGCCCGGTTAAGCGAATGGTCTGTACCGACAATATGGTTTATGATTTCTCTGTCAGCTAGTATGATGATCTACACACCGTGAGTTGAATAATGTAAAAAGGTTTTTAAAAATCGCCCAGCTGTAGCACTCTTTCGGTGCCTAGCTGCCATGCCACCAGAAGGCAGCACGAGGACTGGAATACTGCCAGGTAGCCCAAGCCCAGACATGGGAAGTCTAGAGGCAGAAGTCGGGTTCGAACCACGGAACGTCCGGTCTGTAAATTCGCTCTCTAACCACTGAGCTATCCCTCGTAACACAGGAGTCAGTCCAAAAACCAGTAAATGACAACACTTGCAGTCTTCATTGATTACAGGCACCTAATTCGCAGGGATCTCAATCTTTTAGGTCACAAGCCATTTTGTTACCTGACGCTGAGGCCACTAAGTTACAGAGTAGTCTTCGTTTAGAAAAGTTTATTCAGAAGGTCAAACTATTTTGGTGTTTGTGACATAAGCAGCTCCTCTATCCAAGACCTTTCTTCTTTGTTTGGTTGACCGTTTTCTTCCTCAAGTATCCTTGGTTTCCTTTTATAGGGCGTTTCAAGTATCATTTGGAGAATTAAGTATAAATGGCTACATCCCATAATGTTTTGATCGAAACACATCTGTTAGCCCACATTTCTTGCACACCACGCATAATACAAATTGCCATAATTTAATCAAGCATTCCCTGAACTTGGCATTTACACATGAACTTGGTTGGGGCCAGGTAAATCAACTGAAGTCCTTCTACTAACCATAAGAGACTGTGCACAACGTGGTTCCCATTAGTTTAGTACGTATAAATTAGCATAAGATTTGGTTGTCCTGCGAAAATAATAACACATCAAGCAATTTCATCTGAGTGGAAAATCCAAAATACCATATTATCCTTTTACTATGTTGTTTCCAATAACGAGCATCAGGGGACCATAGTGTTTTCAGTCCTTCCCGTTATCATCATCAAACTTCATAAAATGTACACATAGTACCCCCACTAACCTTTTAGAGCTTCCTGTCTTGGTTTTGCACAAACGTTGGTGAGCACTCCTTTAGGTCCTTGGAAAAAAGAACTTGCTTTAAGAACTTGCTGTCACTGCTAGAAAAAGGTGAGAACCACAGGCGTTACCTAGCTAAAAAAAACTGTGAACGCATGACATTTGCTTGAATTTATTAGCATTATTGTGGAAAAAAATCTAATCAGAATTTCGAGCGAAAGTTTACTCATACAACCATTGGATATGCTGAAGGGCGGTTAACTAGTGTTGTGCACATTCCTAATCAAATTAATTACTTCTCAATTTTACGAAAAGAATAAACCAGTGGTGATTAAAAGTAAGGCATCCATACCTAGACATGGGTACTATCGGTCGGTTATCCTATCACCTCGGAGACAACAGACATGTTTTGTGAGATGTGTGACTGCGTTTTGCGCACATTCAGCTTTAATTGCTGAAGTTTCTAATGCAACACACACACGATTCCTAAATGTACAACCATTTTGAACCGAGTAATGTACGTTTCAGCCCAGGTCATACTCACAAGTGAGTGAGCACCCCGACTGCTTTAACAAAGTGATGGTGCGTCTTATCCTAAATCGCCACTGGGGCAACAGAGTCATCAGGTCATCAAAATAAATGTGGACGGGGGATCGCAATTGCAAGCCAGAAATGAACGTCACAGAAAATAAGTACATCACTTTGAGATGAGATGTAATTTGGTTCGGTACAGCAGACTTTGGTTAGCTAACTAACTGACCAGCCAAAAAACCAGCCAGTTAAATAACCAACACCCTTAATCCGTAAGTAACTGACGGACCAAATGTCTCCCGGGGTAGTTAAATAGGTGCGTAACTTATCGAAATATATTTCCTTTTTTTAAAACATGCTAAACTTTAGCAGCCTAAACATAAAACCCGGTAAACTCATTCATTAAATAGGTGAAAATCAGTCCTGCCACCCACTCAATTATTCATCCACGTGTTCGTTTACTCATTTGTTCACTCGTTTGCTCCATCATCAACCCAATAATCGACTCATTCAATCATCCACCAACCTACTGCCTTGTGAATTAATTTCTCGTTTCGTTGATATGATTTTCCGTCCAGTTTGTTACTTAATGGCATTTCCTTTCGTACAGTTGCTCCATTTTTGGTCTATTCTACCTGTTCGTGCTATCAGTGTTCACACGTAATTTTGCATGGTATGTGATGCTTTGTTGTTTACAAGAATGCCAAGCAAGCACGGATGGATGAGTTTTAGGTGCAAGAATATATTACTTACTTTCGTTGATAAGCGGGGAGATTGACGGACTGCCAATCCAATAGTGTTCTAGAGAAGGGCAAGCAAAATGGGACCATTTGAATTACGGAAAACTATGCTGCATTTGTAAATAAAGTGTGGCTGGCATATTAACCACCAGACTATTTACTTCGTTGCTTTCTGGATGGTGTATTATGTTGCGGGTTGAGTGTACTGTTCTTCGGGCAATTGTTCCGCTAGGGAGCTTCGTATTAAACACAGCACAATTCTGTAAGAAAATCCGGGGTGAAGTGGTTGAATCACTGATAAGCTTGTAAAAATTCTCCCAATAAATATTGCATGGTGTTTAAATACCTTCCAGAGGGATCTTCACGTGAACCGAACCGGAGGAACTAGATCCTAGGCTGGACCCAAATCCATGTAGGTTCCCCATCGGCTTAACACTTGGTCACCCACCCTAACACACAAAAATCCTTCGGTCGACACCTAACAGAGATTTAGCTTGACTTAGCTGATTGGTTCTCCTTCCGCCTTAAATCTCGACCAACCTCGTAACCTAGTCACTTGGCCTGACGAAGCTTTTGTGTCAAAAGCGAAACGTTGCCCAGCAATAAATCTACCGATTGTTACCAAACTTTTCCGAAAAACGATATCTTCCATCTTTTTTCTAAACTGTGTTATGCCCTTACGTTTATGAGATAAGCTCGAAAAACCGAACAAGCTCAGAAGTGTTTACTCACTGGCTAAGCTTGTATCACCTTCTCAATAAGGCTATAGAATAGTGAATAACCTTCTTCATAGACAGCGGTGGTTCACAGATCAACGCTTACCTCAATAACAAAGTCCCGGCTTGTGGTTCATTACGTGTTTACTGGTGTTCAGCACATGATTCAATATCTTTTCGGGATAATTCATAGGTGTAAAACAACCTATTTGGTAATAGCTCCCAGGGCAACCCAGTAGAAGTTCAGTGATTTATCGGGTGCATCCCAATCACACTATGGCTACGGGCCAAAACCCTCACGGAGGAGATGACCCGACTACTCTTCTGTTATTTAACCAGTGCATGTAAAAACCTGCAACTACTTAGGCACCAAAGTTACAGCTCCCAAACCAACTGACTAGATATTGGGTTGATGCTGCTCTCGAACAAATGTGAGACGTTCTACATATTTATATTCTCATTCCACAATTTATATCCGTATTTTCCAGAATAAACGTCATCCAAATGTTATTTTCTTAAACCTTTGAATTTTTTGCCTTGAGATTCGGACAAAAAATACGCTTTGTGATATCGTAGAGTAAAACTGTACTTGATTTTATCACGAGAAATGTCTTTGTATAAATCATCTCTGGTCAGTTTACGTGGAAACGGAAGACAGAATTAAAGTGCAGAAATATTCTTGGGTCTAACCATGCCCTGAATTCCAATGACAATAACGCAAAGAAAACCAATTGTGATGTTTTCAAACCCAAGGAAGCCTCTCAGTAATACGCGGCCTTTCAGGCTGTTAAGTAACCTATACGATTCAACAAGGCCCGTTCCAACGGATGGAAAACAATAAGTTCAAAGTCTAGCATGGTGAAAGTATTTGAAGAAATCAAAAAGGCAATAATTTCCATTTATTTTCTCAGGGGACGCACATTCGTCATTTCTTAGTGTGAATAAGCTTAGTTAGATTAATAGTCTACGAATGGAACGGACTATTCGTTAGAGCAATCAGCAGCAGTGAAAAAGACTTCCCGGCAGTGTTCCGTTTTTATTAAGCCCGGTCGTAACAAAACTAATTAAACCCATGAGGTTTCTCTCCAAGTATGAGGAACCTATTTTTTTTACTTCCGGAACTTCTCAAACTAATTTGAATAGATAGAGTGGTCAACTCTGGCAATTTTGGTGTTAGCACCAGTTGGCGAGGCCAAACTGTCGAACCTAACAGGCTATCTTCGTCAGTGCAGTTGTGAACACGCCAGCATTTTCGCCTGATCAGACGCAATAGTTCAAGTGGACGCAGACTGGAGTCTGCGTCCACCCGCCTCACAGTGTGGATGTCTGGCATTCAAACAACGACATGGCCAAGGATATGCACTGAGGATTAGCTCTTATAAGAGCGAAACTAGGGTCTCGTGTTTCTCTCCTCAGCATAGTGTCATCAGAATGATTTATTCAGGACAGGAAGAGGACGGTTTAAAAGAGATAAAAGTGATTGTGAATTATAAGATGGAAGTGCAGGACAGGTTTTACTTGTTTTGACTCCTCACTAGAAATGTTCATTTTCCCGAGAAATACGACAGGTTCCTGTCTTCACTAAACTGCCTCAGCGTTTGCAAGCTGATGACATTAGTAGATGGGCGTCGTAAGCTTCCAGCTAGGTTGAGAGATGTTTCAATCCTATTATTAAATGCCAAATAAAAATTCTGTTAAAAAATCGTGTGTGGTTCTGGGGGTTTTGTTGCACAATGAACAATATTATAAACAAAACCTCTTGTAGTAAACACGGTTGTAAATAACTCACTATCTTCGATTACGTAATTATTGGCAACCGCTGCGTTGGAAATTGTGGAATGAAACGGATATCTAATCAAAGTGTGGAAGTTGGACGATTATATTTGCATAAAAACTGCCGTTCCTGAAAGTAAAATTAAAAATACGGTTTGATCCAGGAAACCGTGCTTAAATCTAACTAAAGTTCTTAAACTACAATAGATGACGGTAGGGTTTGAAACCTGCCTTATTAGAGGAGAACGGTGAATAGGATGTTCTAACCGGATAGTTTTTTTGGTATAAGAATATCATCCATTTCTGGGCATTTTAGAAGAATTGGCGTACACTATAATGCAGGAAAAAGTATGCAAAATGTGTGGCCTGCCTATTGTTGGAAGTTACACAAATAGCTGGTAAAAATGGGAATATGATGGGAACAGCCAAAAGTTCGGTTGAACTCGCAAGTAGATCGCCACAAAAGTTCCATAAAAAGTTCATCAATGTAAAATGTATCGTAATTATGACCATGAAAAATTATCGCGCTTAACGGGAAATTGATGTATTAATTAAAGTTTAGTTTCTTATCGCGCGTAACAGAATTTTTTCAAGAATTAGCAGACTAAACAACAAAGTTGAATCATTTTTCCCCGTCCTTTAAAACATGCAACCGCCAGTGACGTAAACATCCTTGGAGCATTCTCCCAAGGAATCACTTGTGGTTGGTCCACTGGAAGCTATTTCGGTGGTAGGTTGTTGCAAGAGGCAGTCAATTAGAAAATTCGTAAAATACTTCTCGAAGGGAACGTCTATGACACGTCGTCATTTCTCCTGAAGCCATACATGTCAGGTTGATGTTTGCCCACCGTACACATGAATACGTGTCAGGAATATAATAACGTTAGTCAATAAAATTTTTCGAGATGCTTAACCTTCTGACAAGATCAAACAAGCCACCGAGGGGAGAACGATTAGAACCATTCATGTACAACGGCCAATAATTAAATTACCCAGCAAAGTGTGAGAAATCTCTATACTGCCCCTACTATGTTCTAGTTGAATATGATCGCTTCCTTACAGATTTATCTTAAAAACCACTGCCTCCAACAGTTCTGACCTACTTCTGAATATGACCGTCCGATTTGCTTCTCAAGTTAGTCTTTAAAGCACACCATGATTTCCGCTTGAGGCATCAACTTTCCTTTGCAGGCGTCAAACAATGCGTCTCTTTGTTCCAAAAATGGGTATATCCACAGGACAGCAGAATAGTTGTCTGCCTGTGCAGGACGAACTCTTTATGCGCTTATGAATGCAGCATATTGCCAAAGTAACTCCGAACCTAACAACTATATAGGTTTTGTTCCTTTCAAATTGTGGCCAGGTTTGTTTTTTATGCAGCGCCACTAGACATGGTCGGCTTCAAGGATATTCATGCACATACATTCATGTATTTGGCTCAAAGAAGTTGCACACCAATCACAGCTGTACGTGTCCCGACCTCTCGTTGCAACGCTGCATCAGCCGCAATTAATCGCTTTTGCTCGAGCACTACTCTAAGAGCAGTGCAGTGAGTTTAATCCACCGCAACAACCACGGCTTTCTGAATCACATAACTAATTTCCGTGAGTAATAGGATACGTCTTTGCCCCTGTAGATTTCAGAGTCTTTACAATTCGCCATTTGGAGCTGCATGAGGAAGCAGAAAGTCTAATAAATGTAGCCATGAGCAAGTGGTTATTTTCTCTCATTACATAAAAAACATTTCCCTGTTCATGAAACCGGTCTCTTTCTGGGTTCCTAAAACTGCTGGATGCCTGGATCGTTTTCAAAAAAGCACGTTTGATGTGTTTCGTAATATGTGGTGTCTCGAAAAAATTACCATTACCGAAAACAGTAGGGGTTCCAGCGGCTTCAGTAGAACAAAAACAACGCTCTGATTGCTTGCTTGGGATTATTTACCACTAATACACTGCGCCTAATCACTCCACAGTGAATTCATGGCTTTTCAATTAAAGACCCTGCTCTTGCTGAATAGATTCAGCGGTGATATAGCATCACAAAATTGGACGACACTGCTGATTTTCTGAAGAATTATCGTCTTCATTGACGTGAGCATAGAAGCATTTCAGGCAGGCAAATCCTGTAGCATATTTTACGATAATGGAACCATATCAGTATTGCACGAACCATAGAGTAAGTCAGAGAACATATGAGACACCAAAGAAGTTGTCGTTTCAATACAGTTTAGACGAATCCACCGCTAGGAAAAGATATCTGGTCTATAACAGACCAGATTATATATTTGGGGATTCACGTGCCAAAACAATGTAAGATAATGGAAAGAAAATGGGTCCTTCAAATGTTCATCTAAAGGCAGTTCACCATTTCCACCTTCTTTCGCTTTTTCATAAAACATCATGATTCTTGTAAGGACAAGAATCCCTCTAGAGCTGAAGGTCATCCCATTTTGGCATAGTTTTACCAGCAGCAAATTTGTGCTGATTGATTTGAGAGCAACAAATCGGAAACAAGAGAGTTGAACCCAAGAGTCAAAATTACAAACATGAATGACAAAGATATTTATAAGTATGGGAATTCACAACTATAGCCGAAAAAGCTATAGGAGACAAAAAATTTTCACACTATATTTTAAGCAGTTTCCGGAAGTTGCAAACGTTAAAAGTGATGATTTCTTCCGAGCAAATATAGCAACCTCATTGTCACACCTTGCCACAAATGACACCAAGCTTTTCTAACAAATAAAGTACTTGTACACGTACCAATTTATTTAACTGTGGCTTTCTGCCCACAATTTACATTTTTTTCGCATTTTCTTCTGCGATGCAAGAAAGTTGAATGTTCCACAAGAAGGCGGCTCAACTAGTGTCAATGTGGGCAGAAACTGAATGCTTTTATGAGTGTTCCGGACATTCTCAGTACCTCTTAAAACTTCACTTTTTTAGTGTTTTGCCCGAAAGACTCTGTGGCCCTACTCGATTCCCTTTTGGACAGGTCACCAAGGCTCTCTTCTGGGGATTGAGTATTCTCTTTAATTTATTGAAATTCACTACTCTCAAATGGTGTATATCATTGTAAACCTTATTCGCAGAGGTATCTACTTACAAGTTAAGATTGCATGTGTAATAGTTGAAAAATATTGTTGGGTTTATTATACCGTGTTTAATTTGCCCGTTTCAGAGAGCTATTTTTTTGCGAGGAACTAGAACATCCATGTAACATTTTTGCAAATTTCGATAGCCACAGCACTCACACGATTAAGTAATCTGGCGACTTTGAACCTTTTCTCAAACAAAAATTAAAATGCTGTTTTTCAATGCTGTGACTACCTAATCCTGTTAACCAGGCAGGTGGCGCGTGAATATTAGAATGTGGTAACTGTCTGCAAAACCCAAAACCCCCCAAGAAATTCTATATTGTTCCTTTGGGCAACAGAAAAGAAATCTACGCAAATTGTTAAGTGCCCATGGAAAAGTTCAGTATCGTCAATCAGTTCTTATATCACAGACATGAGAACGATTAGTTCCAGAGGAATCGGAAAATAATGGTGAAAAATACCGCACGGCTTGTCAATAATCTATGGCAGACAAAAAGCAACCTGTTCCGAAAGCACACTAGACGGCAGAAAAACGAGACTATGAAATTGCAGAAGGTCCCAGGCACATTTTGCTTGCTGCATCCTATATGCACTCAGCACTTGATATTCCTTTGCGAAAGCCCGTTGGTTGGAAGAGTGGAAGTTAGTTCTCTACTGTGAACTTCGTTAGTCACAAACTCGCTGAAACTACAGCTGAACACTTTTGGACGATAATTAATTACTCTTCCTTTGTGGAATAATTTGAAGTACCAAAATTGACTGTTGATACAAACTTAGGCATGTCAATAAAATTTTTGTGGTCACCTTTTTACTCTGTAAATAAGTGAAACTTGTTGCGAACATTTGTTGTGCACTGCTAACGACTTTTAATAGCGTCAGTAATGGGCTCTGGGTTCTTTAGCTAATTGTGCAGCGCAGACCAGGTTTCCATATGGAACTCGAAAATTGGGTGGTCCTAAATAGCGATTGACTCACCAGATACTGTAACCAATGGTTTGTTCTTCGGATTGAACACTCTTGTCAGCTCATGTGCAATGAGATCCATGCAAGTGTCGCTCAAGTCGGAGATATCAAATTGTATCCTCTCAAAGACGCAGTAGACGCTTGTAGGATCCGCAACGTCTTTAGGACGAATGGTCGACATACAGTAAACCAGCGCAAAGCGATATGGACCGTTCGTACTGCGTATTGCATGTTCCATCTTGAGAGTACAAAAGATAATTGTTCGCAAATAAATTTTAACAAATCAACCCAGTGACATCTTGGATGGATTTAATTAGGCTCCTAATGCTTCCATTTCTTTGGAGATGTCTGTGCGTAAAATTAATGGGTGCAATGTGAGTGACGCATAAAGTTTTGTCAAATACAAAGTTGAGGGTTTAGTACAGGGATTTGAGATCAAACGTCACCTACGAGAAAAGCAATGAAACGAAGTTCTTTCTCATCTGTCCACGTAACATAATACTTGCAAGCCACTGTGCACAAACAGATATGTTGCAAGATTTCGCCTGGCAAACACGGGAAACGTTAGCAGCAGAAAAAAGAGGAATAAATCCCAAAAGCCAAACCGATTATTAACTGTTCAAAATAAGTGGTAAAATATTAAGATGATTATACAGAGTGTTGAAACACCCTATCGAGCGAAGCCTAGCCAAGGCATCCTATTCTAGATGAACCATACCCATCAAAAATACACTACTGAGAAAATACACTTCAAAGCAAAACAACCCAGGAAATTTCTGTCCTCAGCCAGTGCACTAGCTTGCACCCCTTCTCGAAAATAACAAGCGACAGTTTCTCACCTGTACGATCAGTTTCATTGTGATTCTATTGAGCAAGCCATTTTATTAACAACGTGGTTGTTTTGGAAACAGTAATCTGTGGCTTAGCTTGGACAGTAATATGAAATATTTACCTCAACACGTATGACCAACTGTTGAACTTGGGTAGAACTTGACAATCACTTTATTCATCATTCAGGAAACCGCTAGGAAGTAGAAAACAGTCCAAACGCGATTTACACACGCAGGGAGCAAACCGTTTTATTCAGTTTCTGAGGTACACAGACCACAAGTGTTGATTCTTTTCTTCTATTCTTGTTTTGTGCAACTCCATTGATTGTTTTCAGCAATCAATAGTACTCAACTGTAATATCCTGTGGACCTTGGACGTTTCCCGAATTAAAAGTTTGGATCTGGTGGAGCCAATGTGACCAGAGCATGAAGTAGCAAGTCACTTCATGTGACTTGCTACTTCATGTGACTTCATGTCGAACCCTGAACTTTATAACTTAGTAAAGAATACTTCGGATATCCTTGTTGATTGTAAACTCAGCCTCAATTGTTATCTCGACACTCTTCCCTTAGGCCAAGCATGGCTGGTAATGTAAGGTCCATCAGGCATTCGGGCAGAGATGCTGTCAAGATTAGGGTATAAAATGAGAAAAAAGGAGAAAGAGATCGCGAGAGAAATGAAAGAGTTAGAAATCAGAAAACGGAGGTTGACATCTCGAAAGAACACGCTGTCGGATCAGGAGTCTTCTGCAGATGAAAGGTCGATTTCAGGTTACTGTAAATATAGGCTTTCATCCAGTCGACACAATGTCCAGAAGTTTATTGCAAAGGTTGACCTGGAAGAAGCGCCATGCCCACGGCTTTCTACAAGTCTGCTTAGCAAGTGTGTCTCAGCCAGGAATCGAACCACAACGCATGAAACGGTCGGCCTGCATGCTGATCACTACGCCGTTGCGCTCGTCGTTGACGTTTGACAGTAATTCTGTATGATTTTTGGAGTTTATGAAAGCTTCCCAATTGAGCTTAGCTGGTCGAATACTTGGCGATAGTGAAATATTGATGTGCCTTCAGTTTTGTTTTGGGGAGGCGAAAGAAGCCAGGGTACTCAGCGTAATTTTTTCTCGAAGTCGCTTGTGAAAACACACTGTGTAAGAGGAGGACAGGTACTACAGGAATGTGTTTGAACGTGGTATCGAAGGTAAACTTGCATCTGAACATGAATAAACCATTTGGTGCTTTGGAGCCTGACTTGCGCGAGACATATTCGGGGGCGTCGAAAGTCAATTCAAACCGGAGATATGACAGTGCCTGCGTAGGGTCTGCAATTGTCTGCTACCTCTGCCCAGAGGTGTAACACTGAAGGACCGGCGACTCTTTGGGAACCCGTTCTTTGTAGAAATTTGCAAAAAATACAGCAGTGTCTGAAAAGCAACCTGAAGTGAACTAAGCAACGCTAAAACCATCCGAAACTTCTGAAGCTACTTCTCAATTTGACAGTGGTTCTGAAGTGGAGGATGAAGGTGACGGCTACAAGTCGGATGGCGACGTCCAAGTACCGTAGATAAAACTAAAAATGCTGTGAAGAAGGAAGAAACCGCTAGTAAAGACGACAATGATAAGGATGGAGGTGATGAGGAAGGTGTCGTGGCTTAAAACGGAAAGGGGGAGGAGGTTTTCTTCTCAAAGGCGCAAAGGTTTCAGTGTCAGAGGCCGTGATTTCCTTAGTTGTGCAGGCCACGACAGCGGTTTCAGGCATCGTGATGGGAGTTGCTTGTAACCGCACGGAAGTAGCATAGCCCAGCCTTTCTACGGGCACATGTAGCTAAAGTTGAATCTTCAATATATTGCCGATGATTTACCGAGCCCCGAAATCAACGTTCTGAACACTACTGCATTTGATAAATTGCTCTCTTACTATTCTTTATGGACTAGGTTGAAACGAGCCGTATTACGGATAACGCAATTCAAATTGTACCGCCCCATAAGGCCGAATGAAAAAGAGGAGTTTGTGCTATCACTTAGCGTTCCGCCACTTGAGGAATTGAGAAAAGCAGATCATTCCATATTGCAATACGTACAACGACACACCTTTCAGCAGTTATAATAATCCCTAACAAAGAATCCCATCATCCCGATGAGGCCCAGAATTTGAATTCAGATAACCTGTTACGTAAACTCTCTCCGGTTCTTCTGGAATGAATAATAATGAGTGAATGAATGAATGAATGAATAATAATCATAGCAGTCACCGGAGTTTGGGAGCGTCAGATACGATCTATCCGCCGATTGCTGAGTGCAGTCTCGCGCTAGCAAATGTTGACTGACGAAACTTTGTCTACTCTCCTCAACTACATACAGCGTATTTTAAATAATCGTCCACTAGCAACTGCCTACGATACGTCAGAATCATTAAAAGTGCTGACCCCAAATCACTCGTTATCATTGCGGGTAGAGCTTGATTTGTCAGGTGATGTGACCAATTACATGACAGATATACTCAATGTTGGAGACAGGAGCAAGTGTTTGCTGATACCTTTTGGCGTCGATGGTTGAAGGAGTACACTCCGCTCTCAAAGTCACTACACAAGTAGATGCGAAACCGTCGAGACTTTCGAGTTGGGGACCTCGTATTAATCAGCGGCGAAAATTCAAATCGCGAACATTGGGAGAAGGGCCTCACAGTGGAAGCTAAGCGCGGAAGTGATGGCCATATTCAGGAAGTGCTGGTAAAGACCGCCTCGGGTAAGATTAGGCGCCATATACGTCGTATTTGTCTGTTAGAAGGAGTAGAAGATAACTAGTTGATTGAGGGAGGCTTTTGTGGCTTGAGCAATCGTGTTATTCTCGGTGGAGTGAGATAGTAGATCAGGGACAACCATGCTGGTTTTGGGGGCCGGTGTTTGTTCTTTACTTCTATGCTTAACGTGTACAACGTCATCCCCCGTTTTTCTGTTTCCGTTTTGTTACTATACTGGCTTTCTTGTTTTGACCTAAAAGTAAGCCGCTCTATGACCTTGTCATTGCATGTGTTGTTTAAAATCAGCACATGGGTTTCGCTATCTTGTGGCCACCTTATCTTGATTTGATGTGGACTTTGCGATTCCGTTTGGAATTAACAGTTCCTAAACTGGTGTGTAGAAGCCGGTGTGGTCCCACTATTTGAGCAGTATTGAATAATGGAAACAATCAATAGGAAGGAACCGAAATTGGACTAACATCCTCATGGTTTAGGTGATCGTAAACACGGTTTCTACGAGGCGTGTTTCTCAGTAGTCCATAGAAGCTGCGCTACGCAATACTTGCCGAGGTCTCCTCAAGTTACAGCTGTAAACACGAATAAAAATAGCTTACAAAGTGTGATCAAACAAACATTATTAATAAACCTAGAATGCTGTCTGAGCTATTCTGGATATCTGGAAGTTTTATTTTCAATCCAAGTCATTTTCATCTGTTTCTGGTTTCCTGCAATGTTATCATCTATGAGAAAAAGCCTTCGCATCTTCACCCATCATTCAGTTAAGTCTGAATGACCGTGATATGAATAACTTCAATAACACTAGCAGTCAGAGAGTTCTGACGCTTACTTTTGGGACATTGGTTCAGATAAACTAATGTCAGCATATTCTAGAAGAAACCGAAGACAAGCAAATGGTTTTAGCTAAAACACTACATATACCTCCTTTAAATTACGACTGCCACTAATCTGGCCGATTTGTTATCTCTCAGGGCTAGTCCTGCAATCTAATTTCGGGACTTGAACTATCAGAGCATTCAGTGGTTGCGTTTTAGAAACTGCTTTCTTAAGGAATGGATAGGGAGCTTGATTGGACTCAATCTTCTCTTTGGTAGACCATGAAATGTGTTCGATCGTGGATGGATTTCTCGACCTCGCTCTTCATGCATGTTGTTTGAGTCTCAAGCTGGCAATAATCTGATTCCTCTCATCTACCTTTCTCAAACTGGACGTCTTAAATACCGTTCATCTATGAGGGTTGATATTTCCATTCGAATTTGCAACCGGGGTTTTTCTCTTGCCTAGGCCACCACAGAAAAACAGTGCAAACAATGCAAAACTACCTTCATCCTATTTAATTGAATACAACCATCATTCTACTTAACAAACTTTAACCTGCTGGAGAGCGAAGTCTAATTTTTGGTTCCTGATCCATAAGACTCGACACATGGTTTCAGACAATTTGAATGGGAAGCAATCAGTAGGTTATAAAATTATCAATCTACACTGTAGATACAGTTGCCTTCAAGGAATACAAGGGCTGTCTTGGGTGGCGGCATTCCTTCTAAAGCCATTGCTGACCAACTATTGCCGGAATACGGTAAAGGTTTTGTTGGCGAGAAAGGTTTTCTCGGGTAAACCGTCCTGAAAATGTTCAGGTATTTCAAATACTTTGAAAAAAGCGGTGAGTGTAACAAGGTTGCAGAACAAATTTATTCTGCACACCCTTTTTTAATGCAAAACTTGTGAAACAGTATAAGATGCAAAATAAAATGCAGCCTATTACATTTATACATGTCTAAGACATCGTGACCAATCAACAAAACCATGAGAGGTATATCTGAATGCGAGGGACAGAATTAGGGTGACTAAGCAATATGGCCTTAAGTACTATGGCTTGCTTCGTAATAGGAGCTGGAACGTTGAGTTGAGTTCAACTCTGCCTCCTGTATGAAGTGGATATAGAGCGATCGATGGGTTGACCCTGGAACTGATCACCTGATATGATGCGGAGTTCTTTTGGCACGTGCTCTTTCGCCCACGTTTCAAGTCCTCTGTAAGTATTACCCATACACATCACCGCAATTGCAGGTAAGTTGATACCTGTAATTAGTTGTAGATAAAACTGAAGGTGGCATTCTGATTAGAGGCAGTATATTTGCTTTCGCACACACATGTGCTGCCCTATAAGACCGGTGCACGGATGCGTTTAGTGTCCGTTTAAACAGACCAGAAGTATTATCATCGGTGTAATGAACATCCCTGTAGGTGTTGTGTGTCGGTATTGCGAGTGACACTTTCGGTTTATTTCTCGGAGCCAGATGCTTTTCGATAAAGTCGTCAGGATAGTTATTTGGTCATAGTACTCGTTTTCATCTGTGAGTGTATCTGTCTAGCTCCATGAATGAAGTGAGAGCCAGTGAACGCTTGAACTGCAGCGGACAGAAACCCGTAAAGTTTAGATATTGTCAAGGTTTCCGCCAAGCAGAAGGTGTTTAAAAACTGGAATTTTGTTTTCTTGATCAAATCCACAGATGGTGTAATCTACCAGTGTGGAATTCTGAAAACTCTGCAGGTGTTCAACCAGTTTCTTGGTTTTGATGATGGATAAAATATTATCTAGATAGCTTTTATACAAAGAAACTTGTATGTCGGCTTATGCTGACAGCTCATGGTTAGCCAAGCAAAGTTGCCTACGGTTTGTTCCAAGGGGTTTCCCATGGCAAGACCATCAACTTGTTCATAGTTGGTCTTTTGGACGTAAAAATTTACATTTTTAGTGTAAAGGAGGCTTGACAACACCCGGGAAGGGGATTGCAAATAATCTCCTGAAAAATTCATAGGTTCACCAACAAGGAACATTTGAAACATTTGTTTCACATCAAATGAATACATGAGTTGAACATGACATGAAAACTGTCAACGTTTCCTAGATAGTGTAAAAGTGCATGAAAGTTTTCCAAGCGGTGCTTAGTAAGAATATCTACCAGTCGCATAGCCAGCTGATGAATGCGTAAATCATCTATAGCTAAAACTGGACGAATCGTTAGAGTCGGTTTGTGAACTTTTGACCGTCCGTAAGCTTTGGGTGTAAGAGTGACGGCAGGTTTACACATGCCAACCTAAGTCTGGGAGACAAAGCCATGCAGTAAAAGTTTGTGAATTGTGAGCAACTTGTTTCTCCGCCCACGGCAAGTTGTCCCGCTAAAAATTCCAGGTGTCCGATAAGATTCCTCCGATTTTGCATGTACCATTCAACTTGTTTAGTATAAGGGAGCCAGATCTCTTGTCTAGCTACAGTATAACGATATATTTGTTTATCTTTCGTTCCTGCAAATCTTCTACATGTTTTTTTGATACAGAATGATTTTGGCATATCAGGTAGGGGTACAAATGGTTACTGATATAAAGTAGTTTCTCACTGAAACAATTTTCATTCTCAGAAAACGTGAGCTGAATTTTCATGAGCAACTTGACTAACCTTGTCGTCGATTCTCTTCGGGGAAAAAAGAATTCTTAACGAAGGCACATTTCACGATTGAACGAAACACATTCCAATCAGTCGAATAAGAGAAGAGCATTTAATTACACCTATAAGGAAGAATACTGGCTGCTGCTGGCCACACTTATCTATCGCCACACCTGATTCCCCTACCTTCAATAGGACAAATTATTTCAAGCTTTCAGGGTGTAATTTTACAAAAGTCTCTTCTTTACCTGCTGTGTATCGGTCCACCTACACCGACAGAACATACCAAAAATTATGTGGACACGCTCCAGCCCAGTACTACACTATCTTAGCGAAGTAAGGCGAGCTGAACTTGGAAACCCGCCCCAAGCAAGCCACCGGTCACCAGGTTGACCTAAGAACATTGTTCAATTTTACGTTTGACTCATCGGTCCGAGAATGCTATCTTTACTTAGAAATCGCTGATCAATCAGTGTCCGTGAATTTTATGCACCCAAAAGAGCTAAACATGTTTTACTAGCTTGATCTTGCGTTAGTATAATTGATCCTGTCGGTTTATCTGCTGCTCGGCTCCTTCCAACGTTCTATTCACTTTTATACTTGAACTTAGCTATATCTAATATGTAAATGTGAAGAAGAAGACGAATGGTTTTAATTATATGAATTCTGTTTTCTTCCTGCGCTTGTTACGTAGACTAAATATTAACCGCTCTTTGCAAATGAAATCGGTGTTCGTCACAGAACTAAGTGAATCCCAGTTGAATCGTCGTTCATGACATTCCTCGAATAGTTTTCAGCAACCCTGTAAGTAGCACGTTCCGTCAAGAAAGTAACTTTTAAACTCCCCAAAGTTTTTACCAATAGTCAAGGGAAGTTCTTTTGTTTTGGTTTAAACTTGCGTGTAAATAATTAAGTAACAGCGTCTTAAAATTGGCCAAAATGGTTCTGGTTTATCTTTCGTAAGTGATTGTAAGAAAAACAAACAAGGTCGTAAAATTTTTCCTCTACTTGGAGCCCTTCTGTTGACAGCTCTTCATGGGTTATAAGCATAAGATAGACCGGATTACACTTTATATCTCACTCTTCTCAAGTTGGATTACTTGAAACCAGTGTTGCTACAGACATATGCAACTTATGAATCAGTTGTTTGAATGCTTTCACGTTTACACTTTAACCATGAGCCATTTACTGTGTCATCATACGTCATCACATTGTCCCCTTTCTGCTCTGGTCTGCGGTAAACAGAGGTTTGTTTCTTTACCCACATAAAAACATAAAGTTAGGGTTTTCCACATTGACAAGACATAGGGATTTCTTTCCACACTTTTAAATTCCCCGTAGGGTTAAAGTAAATTGCGTCACCCTGGCCTGATACCGCCCTAAAAATGTGCCAAAACTGGAAGATATCCACCATTCCCATTTTACTTAGCTAGAGGATAGTTAGGGTTGGATAGTCATCGGCAAATTACGGGTCTGATTACAGAAAATAACAGCGAAGCCCCTAATTACGAAGTTCAGCAACCAAACTTACATCAGAAAATCTTCTCTAGAATCTGTTATAATTGCGCGCATTGTAGGAATTGCTTTTCCCCGAGAATTAGGTGAGCTCCAAACAGATCAAAGCAAATGGTTATTTGCCGGCAAGTTCTATTACTCTTATGGGTTGAATATCTTATCACAGAAAACTGCATCGACATCTGAAATGTAAAGGCTACGTGCCATATATTGGACTGAAGAACGAGAGAGTTCATTTGAGTGTCACAGCAAATGTGTCGTCGCATACAAATGATTGAATAACCCCATCCGTCCCCAATTTCGTGGTGACGTAAATTCAGAAACCAGGTCCACTTCACGAATCCGAAACACGACGATACCAGTGTAACGGTGTAAACTACTGATGAGTCATGCTAGTAGCCTACTGTCCAGGCTCCACCCCAGTATCTGACTGACGTGTTTTTGTCAACCCGTAAGGAGCATAGCACTTCATGGACGGTAAATTCTATAGAAACTTAACCCATCTAATTTGTGGAATTAAGAGCTGGTGCTAAACTTTAACCAAACAACGTTTCATGCATCAACCTGCACAATGAGAAAATCTATTCTTTTCAGCAACAAAGCAAATTGCGCTGATTTGATTGAAGCCGAAATCATATTTAAGTCATTTTATGTCAGAAAAATGATTTTACAGAAATGGTGAACGCGTTTTGGCTTTTCCCATTGTTTATTCTTTTTTCCTTTACCCTTAGTAGTGAAGCATTAGCATAAATACCGATATCCCCTATAATGATGTTGATGACGTTGAGGATAATATTGATGATGACGGTAGCCCTACTGACTGGTGAGCGAACCCGCATGGTCTGTATATAAGTCCACAAAATTTACCATTGACCCAGTGAGAACTTGGGTCACTACGACAGATTTTGACCAATCTGATGGAACTTATGTTGCATATTGCTGTTCACTGATCATGAGCAAACCACGCTATTCATGAAAAAGATTCGCAATCTTACTCACCTTTCCTGAAACCTTATCGGATGCCTCCAGTTGCATATTCCAGTACGTGAAGTACTGTGCCCACTTTCTCATTGCGTCCTTTGGAGGGCCTTGAACTTTGAATTTGAAAACTGTATAAAAAAACAAATACTGACATCAGAGTGAGAGCACTTCCAAACTTCAGCTGCCGAGTAAACGCGAACTATGAGTAGCAGAAGATAAGTGGCCGTGCACATGAAGGAATATCGTGAATTCATCGCGAATGAAACGACAAAAAATAAAATAAAGTTTTATGGGAGAAGTAAATTTTTGTCACGTCTATCTAAACCTTGCACATAAGCGTGTTATCGATTGTGCAGCGAGGAACGCCATAGGTGAATTTGTACAGAAGCAGAAGCTTTGGTAATCAGGTCATCCGTTGCGGATGCTGAACTGTCGATTGGCGATCAAGTTGTTGTTTTTCAGAGGGTCAGACGGCATTTACGGGAGATCACGAATTATTCGATAACGACGGCGCTATTTCCTTTCCAGGATGGCGACGACCACTTCCTCAAAATATTGCCTATAGTTTATAAGTAGTGCGAACGTTGTGATGGTTTGAACTTTTATTTTAGTTATTTTTACTTTGAAGGATGAGGTATTCAAAATGCAGCAGGTACTGAAATGTAGTGACACATACTTTCTAAAATTATTAGGCAGACTTCGCGCATTCAGTGCATGCAAATGGACAATTACACTGTCGCGGCAACACTGGTTGTTGCAGGTTGATTTCATAGAACAAGAACCGGTCATCTTTCAGTTTCATAAATGAAAATAACGTCGACGAAAACTCGGGGACTGCGCCCACCTGGTGAACCTCAAGAAGGGCGAAACCGGCCGTGTGCTGTCGAAGAATTTTCGACAACCTTATGAGTAGTGAACCTTCAGTTCATTAATCAAAGAGCCACCTGGTGTTCTATGTGAAGTAAAGTGCTTGCTATTTAGGTCAAAATGCGCAGCAACGACAGATTTGAGGAGGATAAAACGATAATTTCAATCAAATTTAAATCTTGATTGAAGCATAGAAGTACTTACCAAGTCCAAAGAACACTCGAAGACCTGAATTGGATGGCAAATAAAAAGGTATACATAATGTAATCTGGAATTTTGGACTACATTTGGGTGAACGTCTTTTTGTTCAAGCAGCACCGAAATCTGTCTAAAGAAACGGTATTTTTGATCAAGGTTCTTAGCAAATAAGTCTCACGGTATGTTGTTTACGCTGATAGAATTCACGATAATGTTAAGCCTGTGTATGCTACCCAACACCATTTTAAAGCTTCTAATCGACTAGATCTTGTTTTGGATAGCATCCTGTCGTCACAATGCAGATATGAGAATGTATGAAACTGGAGTAGTTATTAAGGCTTATTAATTTACCAATTTCCGAGGCGATCAAATTGGCGTGGGGATTCTACATACAATTAAATAGCCAACGCTAACTTACGCAAAGCTATGCTGTCATGCTACTGCATAAACTGCATATGTCTATGCGTAATTAAGATGTAATTTCGCTATGTATCCGTAAAATGGATGGTGCTGAAGATCCAAAATACCAATTAAATCAGTGTGCACCCATTTGTTTAGTACAGAAGTCTTGGTGGCCACCGTCATGTGTGAACAACAGGCTGCATCGATTCCGAGTTTCAAAGCTGTCTAGTGGTCACCCATTCTCCAGCCTGGCTGGAAAGCACTAGCTAAATGTATTGCACCTACGCGAGCTCGTAAGAGTTGTGAAAAATTCGGGACGAGAAAGTTTTTGTTTCAGGCAGTCACTTTTTTTAAGAAAAAACCGTTGGATATTTTCTTAACTGAGTTTTTAGCGCACACTTAGTGGATAACTGACGAATGCAAATAACAAATGCACAAAAATACAGAATGGAAAGCGGCGGCCAACAATTTTAATGTAGAATGGCATTTGTGCTGTCATTGTGATTAAAAAAGAATATCCAGTTTCATAAAGGAAACTACCCACAAGGTCGCTGAAAACTCTTCGACAGCCCACGACCGGTTTCGCCCTTCTTGGGGCGAATCAGGCAGACGCAATCCTTCAACCTTATGTTCTACATGATTTCGACAAATACACTCATTTGCATATGGCTTTGGTTTTCACAAGTGACTCAAGTGAATCGCCCATTTATGGTATTCTTCAACTGAATGTGCTGCACAAAGACCAAATCATATTTAAGTTGGCACGATATTCGCAGTATATTTTCCTAAAGGAAACTACTCATAGGGCTGCTGAGAACTTTTCGACAGCCTACGACATTTGCCTGTTATTTTATCAATGCCGTTTCACTAAATTCCTAGTTTGTAGCTGTACTTCAGTATTTGCATTTGGTTTGGAACGCTAAGCATGTGGAGTGCCAAAGCTTCTTGAGTTTGCCAGGTGCCTAGTGTACTTCAGTTAGCCAGCAGTTTTCCTGGAAGTGGTCTCCAAAATCCACATAGTACAAACAAAATTGAATCGCAACACAACTAAGCTGAGTAGGCCATGTGATCTGGGTTTTGGCTACCCACAACGTAGCATGTCCTAAATAGAGACTGGCGTGGTGGTCGTGTGAGGAGGCTTGGGAATTTTTAACGAAGATTTCGTCTCGTAAGTAATGCCAAGCTGTGCCGAAAATCTGCGAAGCAATCCACAGCTGTTTCACCGAATCATCAGCATTGCGATTCTCATGGAACTCCAGAGAGTCTTCAACCAAAGTCCTCTCTGACAGTAGTTTGAACACTTCACTGGTTAGCTGTTCCCAATGAGGGTGAAGAAACGGTACAATGCTTCCGCGCTTGTCAGCATAGATTAGCTTCTCTTATTGGACAAAAGCTCCATTAGAATGTATTCAGGGCACAAACAATGTGTATGTGGTTCAGAGGAAGAATAAGTCATAAGATGGGTGAGACTTCCATCTGAGAAGTCGTCACTCGAGGAGCAGTCAGCGTGATGTGGGTACTGTGATAGGGGTAGTGGCGTTGTATCCTGTCTTAACACGAGTTATTCACGATGCTGGTCAGCCGTTTGTGACCAAACTAATAGCGGAATGGTCGCGGGTCCGGGAATCCGTCGAGCTGCATGAGCTGCGCAATTCTGATGATTCGAAATAAGGTTGAAACTGCTGTTGGCTTTCGAGCATAGTTCGGCTTTACTTAGAGGACGAAATCTGCAATAAAGTTACTAGCGGTGTTTAACTGTTCTGATTTAAATATGAAACTGGCCTGTTCTAATACTCTAATCTCCAGGCATGCTAAGCCTCCAACAGAGATAGAGGTGACTTTTTAGTTCACGGAATTCCAGCATATTTATTCGCTTCACTCTGCTTCTGTCCTGTGTAATCATTCTGGTTATTCCATACGGAAGAAGGGAAGCATTGAAGTCGAGTTCCGTTCTTAGTAGAGCTCATCACCATGTTCTTTTCCATACCAGAATCTGAACATAGTACAACCTACCTGTATCGTGGACGAGCACTAAAATGGCGGAATTATCACGTCCCGATAAACGACCACGTTTGCGCTTAGGCGGTGTGACTGATTTACTCAACTCTTCGGAATATGATCCGGTATCTATCCTGATTTTCTCAGCCAAGTGATCTGCTTGTCTGAACTTCCAACTAGGGTGTGGTCATGGATGATTGAAGCGTACTGAGCAATTTAAATTCGTTTTATTTGTTTGAATGTATTGTTGGCTTTGCATCCACATCATCCTTGTCAGAAAGATCCTTGTACTGTTCTGACAAAATCATTATTTGTCTACAAAAACTAGACCCATGCTTATGAGCTTACAAACCAAATTTTGTATACATTATTTCTGTTCAGTTTGATCCAAATGAATCAAGTAATAAGGACAGCATTTTATTCATTCTGCTGTTTGTGGGGCTTTTTAAAGCTGTTAATCTATGGACTCAGTTCCTTGTATTTCAATCAATTTTCACCACTTTCAAATGTCTGAACAGTCAACTCAGTGCTTAGTACGTGCAAACTTGTCATGCGTAAGGAATCAGAGAGCGAACATCAAATCTTCTTACTCCAGCATCGGCAAACGTCAAATATCATTTTCCCTGACATCATTCAGTGGTTCTGCAAACTTACGCATGGAATCAAAAGGTGTCATGGCTGCGGGGACTATGAAAAATGAAATATAAGGCATGTAACTTAATGGTCTAAAGTGATACAATCCTATACTGAACAAACAGATCGCAAGATGAGACCCAATGGCTTTATAAAACCTGGTTCCTCCAAAAAACAGAAGTCAAAGTGGATATCTTCTCTAGGTGACTGAAATAACTCTCGACCAGAGAGTATTTTGGAATGCAGCTGTTCATAGTAAAATCAGCACACTTTGAACCGGAGGAGCGAATCCGAACAACCCAACGGGGAATTTTCGGACAAATCAGGTTGTCTTATTAGGTGTGACTGAAGGTCTCATGTTTTCGGGGTGCCTGTTGTATAGTTCAATTGTACAAATGCTAACTGCAAATGTGATAGAACCAAATGAGCTTGGAGCTTCGGCTGAATTTAAGTAGCAAACGTTTTCTGTGTTGCTTGGTCTACAGCAACTATTAAATTAGCTCTGATGAACTGCCTGACCTAATACGAATACCAATATAAAATAGCAGCAACTACACACACTAGACAACTCCCAGTTGAAGCATAACTTTCGGCTGTTGCTTCACAGAAATCTATTAGAAGTGCTAATTAGCCTGAACAGTGTTTTTAACGTCAGCTGTGTTTAGTAGTGAATAACAGTAATTACACAATGTGTTTCATTCCGTGTGGGAATCAACAGATGCGTGTACCATGACCGGTTACGTGAACCTTTTGTGCTGCAGTGCTACGCACCCATTTGTGCGGGTGATGGCCAATATTTGGACTAGCTTCGTGGTTTAGGCCGTACTTGGAAATCTGTCAGGAAGTTTGGTCATTCAAGAGCTATCAGATGCTATTATTTTAACATTCTTCACCATACTCTTGGGGACCTGGTTAGTGGTCACGTGGTGCCCCTTTAAATAGCGAAAACCTGAGGAACATGTCGACACATATACACATGTTGACACATTTGGGATTGACTTTTACGGATAATCACATCCGGCGTTATGACTCAGATTCGTGCGGTAAATGATAAAGCTACTACAGATCCACACTCAGTAGCCATCGGTGTAGAGGAATATACCTACAGTTGTTTCGAAACCAGGAAACTGCATAGTAGGGTTGTAAACGTCTGGCTGTATTACCGCAAGCCGAAGATCACTGCGTGCTAATGGTGAGGTTGAGTCTGAATTTGGTACGTGATAGAATACAAACAATTCCGTTGGTAATAATCGTTCCAACAAGTCCTCCCATTCAACAGTTCAGCGCACAACAAGAATATGCGCATCTTTTAACTTTCCAGAAGGAGTTTGTCCCTTCTTTTATGCTGAAACACCGTTGGAAACACGTTGTTTATCATGAAAAATCAGAAGTGTGTATCCCTAATCCTTTGGCAAAATAGTAGCGCTGGAAACAATGAAATATCAAGTACTGCATCAAGATTTACTCAAAGAGTGGCTAATACCGGTATTTGGCCACAGAACTGAGTTTGGACGAGACCGAAATGCGCTACCTTTTTGGTTATATTTCCACATCATCAGATACCCTTTCAACTGGTTTATTCAGATGAGCTGAATTCACAAAACTATGAACCTTAAAGGCTGGAGAATTACTGGAAGTATTTTGAATGGAATGGTTAAGTTAATGCCATCAAAAACATCACCTAACCAGTAGCACTGGTGCCCTAAAACTTACTACTTGTTCTTCTGTTGCTAGCATAACCTCAAGTCTATGTTTTACGTGAAATGAGTGTGTTTTCTGATCGACCATTGAAAACTCCACGCAAATTTTGATGTTTGGGTGGAAACTACTCCGGTGGATTTGACCAAAAAGAAGTGGCCTTTGGATAAATGTCTTAAAAATGAATACCTCAATCAAGATAACAGAGTTTCCATAAAATGGTCTAAATTATCCTGTTAGTTGTGCATGGACAAACTTTGATTTCGTTGATCACAGCTTATTTTCAGAAAACACTGAGGGTGTATGATGGACATTTCCGGTAGAAATGCAACTATCGAAAAACAAGCTGATTAATATCATCTTCTTAAGTAATAGGCGACAGAATTAAGGCGCTGGGAACCTGCTATGCCCAAAATAAGATCCATCGGCTTTTAGACGTAAGTTATGTAACAGTTTAGCTTCATGATTCTCGCTGGCAACATGCACAGAACTTCGTATGTCTACCAACATAAGACTGAAAATACTGCACTCCTCATCATCCAAAAATGGTATCCAACCAGCTGGCTTCGGCAAACCCAAAACGCTAACTACACCAAAACATGGTTAATAATTTATGTGAGTTAACTGACCATTTGCGAATATTTGTGCTGTATGAAAAAAACAGCAGTATGGCATTAATGTTTGTGGTGCTGATAGGAACCCAGCGGTCTTGCAAACAAATCTTATTTGTTGCGCGCTTGAGAGCATTTGAAACAATAAATGTAAATTGAGACATCTAAATGGTCAAGCTAAGTTAAGGCAAGAGAGTAATAGTACATTTAATGGAGTATTTATATTGTACAAAAGTAAAACGGGAACTAGACTTTAATAATGAAACCTGAGACCAACTGAACAGTCATAAAGCCCACATAGGAGTAAGAGAATCACGTTGCACTGACACAGAAGGCACTGAACAAGATTGATGTCAGAAACGTCTTGAGTAACAGGTGCAGCTGGAAATATAATCAAGACAGACGAAAGTGCAAAACGGCTGCTAGATTTGACAAAGTTTCTTAAATATGTATCAAAGTTATTCAATGGCTTCGAGATATCAGAATACTGGATCAAACAAGGTTTCTAATCACATGGATACGCCTGACATACTTTAAAACGATTGGTTCAGCTTTCACGATTAAATTTTGACAAATAGTGCTGGAACCTCTTGGTGAAATCTGGCAAGTACAGTTAAACTACAGAGCAGAATCAAATCCCTTGCTTCGTGTCACTTTGGCGATAGACACAATTCGTAGGCTTTTGCAGGTTCCGCTGTACCGTGAAAACAATCAGAATCTCGAAAACACAAACACCTATTCCTGCGAGGCACACTGCTCACAGTAAATTCTCAAACGAACAAATATAAAAACGTCCCTAGCACAAACCGGTACATTGTGAAAGCGCTAGTTATTGCTTCGAATCTTAGGCGACGTCGCTTGACGTTCTGTTTGAAGGGCAAATTTTAACTGCACGAACTTATTCCACATACCTTATCACTTAAAAGATGCTGCTTTGATGGTAATTAACGACATTGAGTTAAATGCTGTCTCTCTCCCGTTTCTGTGTACAAGTTCTCCTTAAGTATCTGACCAATTCAGGTGGCTGTTTTTATGGGGATGTTAGGTAGCTCAGTTGCGTGGCATTTTCTGTGCAAATTAAGCAGATTTATGTTCTCAAGCAAACAAAGGTTACTCCAAGCAGTAATGTACTGTGCCAGTCTCAAGGAGAGCTTCAAGCTTCGGACTTTTTGCGATCCAGACGACACAAGTAGGGCAATTATACCCGAAACAAGGTCTCAATTTTAATACTCACTGGCGTCTTAGCCGAACTGTCTATTGGAATGATCAGCTACAGTGTCAGGTCCTCAGGTCCTGTGTTAGGTCAAATAATATTATTATTCTAAATAGGCTTTTATTCGGCAACCATACAGCCAGATTGTGACGTAACCTGAAGTGGCCAAGGCATCACCGGAGAGAGAGACTTCCGAAAACCAAGCACTTTCCAGCTTTCAACAAGTCCTTGTGCTCATACCGTATGAAAGAAATAGCTAGCGTGCAGTCACACGGAATAAACTTGAATTGAAAAAATGATACCGTACTTATCGACCAGAAACCATATTTCACACATATTTCACGTTTGGATGTTCTAAGAGCACTTTAAAGCAACAGAATTGAGCGCAGATGGACTGAAATTTCTCAAAGGTTTAACATGAAGCCAGAAGTTTCATAAAATTAGTAAGCATCTCCCCAGATTTTATGACTGTATCCACAACATTATCAAGCGGAAAAGTCCTCAGAATTATATTGGGTGAGCAAATTTACATTTAAATGAGACAAAAAATGTGCTTCATCGTACATGTTAACGGGATATTTTATGCACTTTTCTCAACAAGCACCACAAAGCAATAGATATGAGGAAATATTTGGGGAAAGCTTGTTACAATACCATCTAAATCGGGTCCATTTTGAGTAAACCTGAAATAACGGATGATATTAGCTCCGGCAGAATGTCTCAGTTTGACAGTTTTTTTACTTTTCTATAAACACTTAAGCTTTTTGGCATCGGGAGTTAGTTTGGTATAAGGTGTCCCATTTGATGGTGTCTTCATTTTTAGGAGTTCATTTAAAGTGAACTTATGGGACCAGGATTGGTATTCATCCAGATTACGTAACCTTTCCTCGTTTAGATAACAACTGCAACCAATACCATCTAGTTAACCAGTTTAGTTACTTTCATTCCTATTATGTTTCTGATGGCTGTATTTTAGTTGGAATTTTACCGGACATTTTGTACCTGAAGGAGAAGTTTCTGATGTGAAACACAATGCACTAACTCGGTACATGGCTTTGTTACTTGTTTGGCGTTGCATTCAGAACTCGGTAACAAGTAGCTCAAACAATGAAACTCATGAACCTTGGTACTGTGACACAATTTTCAACATTCACAATATAACACTGTATTCAAGAATGTCAAAGGTCCATATGTTCAGAACAATTCACAGCGACCCCGGTTTCTGGGTGGACATTATTATCATCAAATGAAGTACACCGGAACACGTCAGCTCTGCGTCTTATATGAGTTGGGACTGTCAGAAGTATTCCGGTATGCAACCTCGCAGTAAAGCCAAACGTACGAACTTTAACAGGAAGTATTGGGAATGGACGATCCCATCTTTGGAGTTTCGGATCTTATTCGACAAACTCAACGCCATATGCCCTACAATATGGAAAGACTGAAGCCCAAGCACAGCGTAGTGGGTTAAGACGTTACGAACTGACGAATTGACGTTATGAACTGACACATACACTGGGTGTTCAGGTAGCTCAACTGAGCAGGGGTTTAGAACTGGACGAATGGACTAATTGACCTTGCTCACATACTATGTAGAAAATAACACGTACCATTTGTTCACCTCTACAAAACCATGCGATTCCATAAACCTGCCGACCGAAGTCAACCCGTAGGCAAGGAATTTCGAACCAGACTTATATTTAGGCTGAAAACAATTTTCCAGTCTAAGTTTGCTTTGACGGCTAAAGCGATGGAAGACGTTCTCAATGTTACCATGGGAAACATTTTTGAAGGGCATTACAATCAACGAAATGATCTTAAACATCCTTGAAAAAGGTTGTGCACTGTTACACAGAAAGGCGAAGTCATAAAGTATTTTCCACTACGCTGTGTTTCGACTTGAAACTTTCCATACTATGCAGCAAATGGCGTTCGTTTTGGTTAATAAGATCCGAAACGCCAAAGTTCGGATCGTTCACTTTCAGTGTTTCCTCTCACGTCGTGGTTACGAGAATTTTACCATCTTGTTTTAATGTAAGATTGCATACTGAAATACTTCAGACAATCCCAGCTCACAAAAGACGCAGAGCTCACGTGCTACAGTGTACTTCATCTGATGATAATAATGACTAGCTACAAACCGGAGGTCACTGCGAATTATTCGTGCCAATGTTCTGAACACGTGGTCCTTTTAATTACTCTCTTGTGCTCATTTTTTGGTTCCTTTTAGGCGTATTTTTGTTTGACGTTCATGTGCTCCAAAAAAACTGTTCATTCATGTGGTCAAAATGTTATAAGCTTAAGATCGCCGAGCTCAAAGGAGTACGGAAATAGACTTACTGGTTGTCTTTTTGTTTTCTTGAAATAAGAGGAGATTCAGATATCATAAAAAGATTATCGTGGCATTACCTTATCTGTATCAGTTTGGCCTATTAATAAAATGACCTATGCGGTATACGTTTCCTCGGTGAATTAATAAACAAACATTCACACCAGGATATCATCTGGATCCCGCCTTACAACTTAATTATTCCTACACTAGCTGAATAACTAACCTGTGCACAACACTAGTGGAATCGTGTGGCAAAGTTCAGAAAACCTAACTCGTATAGCAGAGGCGGTCGGTTTGAAAAAGTTGTTTTATTTGATGAAAACATCATGGATTGTTCGCGTGAATTCTACGACCCGCGTTACCCAACATAAAGCAAGTGCCTCCAGAAAGATGCTTCATGTCTAGCTACGTTAGAAACATTATTACATTGCATAGCGGAAATGACTTGGCTGCACCATACGAAAACATCATATGATATGAGATATGACATATACGCCCCGTAAAAACTGAATTGAGAATTGAAGCATAAGAGGGTTATCGGCTGTACGGTTTACTGCAAGGCTTTTGGCTCAGATGACCGGAAGACGTTATAAAAAACCCTAGATTATGTACATGCAGAGGCGACACATTTTGTCCCTCAAGGAGTGAAGAATTCGCGTTAAGTTGAGCGCGTCGAGGTCCAAGCTTGGTGTCGTTTGCCGTGTTATTTGCGTTACTCCGCAGCGTCCAATACCTTGTTAGAAACAGAAGAACTATGCCTCCAGTAAGTTTCCAGTTGCACATCAGTTACATCCTGGGACTAGAATGTAGACAGGCGGTTTACGGATAAGCCGGTGCATTTTCGCACGAACAGCGCTTAGTTCACTCCAATACTGGTCAAAATCCGATGGTCAGTGAGGTGATCATTTAAAAATATAGCGGTAATTTCCATCAGCCATGCCCGTGTACCTCAAAGGCGTTGAAATTTCATAAGCAACCGCGCTCTGCCATTCTGATCTGCCGAGCTATTTTCGATGGTCCGGGGTTCGAATTACGGTTGCGTATATGAAAACCAGGATGGGCGCACAATTTGTCGGTAGAACATATCCAGGCCGCTTGAGGTTCATTTGTCAGTTTGCAATTTAAGCGATCTTACTCTATAGCAACGAAGCTATTTTGAGGAATTGATACCACACATTTCAAGTCAACAACCTGCTTGTGCGATTTGAAGGCTGATTCTCCAAGAAGAATCTATAGTGATCCGAAATCTTCAAATAAAACCTTAGGAGAGGCATCAAGAACATAACAGCTCAGTGCTCAATATTTTCTGGAAGGCAATTCCCACATACTGAACGACTGAAAGACGAAATGCATAATGAAAGGACATAAGTATACGTTTGTCCTATTGTTCCGACAATTTGATATCGGCTTTTCTTCCACAGTGAAGTCTTCAGACTGACTATATGCTTGCTTCCATGATTACGAGGCAAATCCGTCTCCCTCATAAAAAGGACTTCTCTTGTTGATAACGTATAAACAGCTCAATTGATATCAGGCGATAACGATCCACCAGCAAGCTAATCTGAACTCGACAGACACATGTTGGTTATTGAAGTATGCGCTTGAGTGTTGGTTAATAGTTTAGTGTTGAACCGACTAAATGTGTAATGTTGAAATCAGTGGTAACCATAAGAGAAGGGAACAAGAAAAAAGCTCTCGCTTACTTTGGGCGTTTGTCAGTAGAAAGAACGACAGTAAACAAACGTATGTAATTGAGCTGACCAACATTTTTCTGTGGGGCACTTTCTTCACCTTACAGTTTACTGCAACTTTTTATACTCTTGAATTTTACTGGAATGTGCGCTCAGACGCTTTTGATCAATAAACGCGTACAGCTCTGCGGTTTTTCTCATCATTCAGTTGAATACTTCCGCTTCATTTCCATTTGAAATTGTCTTCAGATATATAAATCTATTCTACGGGTGTCATGTGAACAGGTTACCCGGCTACAGGCAGCTACAAGACAGCCTTTTGGTAATAATGCATGTCTCAATGTGTGTGTGAATCCTACGGTTTTCGCCACAGCTCAAGCTTAGAGCGTGTCCCAAGAGGACCCTAAGTGTCCCTAAGTAAGTGCATAGGTGCACATTCTACGTAAAAATGAAATGATTACCTGAAGAACAAGAAGAGAAAACTTCATTACGGTTGTTAGTAGGCACATATGATACCCACTGAGTGAAGAGAACACATCAAAGTGATCACGTGTACACTTTTATGTGCAAATAATTTAGATATTTCAACTAGAATTACTAGGTTTGATATATTTTCAATACAAAAACAAACACCACACCTGTCGGTATTGTTCTTTCGATATATGAATAATCGTACATTTTGGACGGAAAATCAAGAGACATATGTTATTATTGATATGAAGGAACTCGAACTAGGTGAAATTATTACCACAAAGAGCTGATCCAATAGACCAGGATGACGCAAAACATAAAACTGTGACGCAGATTTTAAAGTAAACATTTTGTTGCGTACTTAAAATAATGAATGATTGAGTATTGGCTCACTAGTTCATTACATTCAAGTATCGATTACTTATTAAGTAACACACTCGGAGCGAAATGCACGAAAATCAGTGTTGTAGAACAAGTTCGCTTATTTGAGAAAGTTTTAATCAAGCGAGACAAAAGATCTGTTGCCTTGTTTTTATTGAATTGGTAAGCAAATATCTGACATGCTCATCGAAATACTTTGGTGACTTTCTTCTCATTGTATGAACTGGTTGACATGCTCATCAAAATACTTTGGTGACTTTCCTCTCATTGTATGAACTGGTTGGTTGAAAAAACGGCCGAAAAAAATTTGAAATTCATTGCTACTCAAGAGTTGGTCACGACTCACAATCATCCTCCATTTGTTAGCATGCTGCTTCATAAGCATTAGTCAGAACTCAAAAAAGGCTAGCAGTGCTGTCAGAAATCACTGCTTTCCACAGAAAAAAACAGTTCTAACAAGGAAAGTTTTAAGATCATTACTGGAACAATCCCGAGGCCACCTTGTCAAAATTTGCATCGAAGCAGGTCTTTGATCAGCCCTGGAGAAGTTTTGTCACGAATGGTATTTTTTGTTTGAGTCCCAGAACGAAGTAGACTTAGTATCCAACTGGACAGTGGCTTTGGTACCTCCGCTAAATGCCGCTAACGACAGCGTGTAGCAAAAAAATAGGGTGCATAATAACTCATCGAAATCGGCGTCTTTCTCAAAAAGAAGCGTTTGGAGATCGGCTTGAGTTTGCACTTCGTTGATGGACATGAAGGCTTCTCCTTCAAGACGAAACAGCGATGGATAACTTCCTTTTGAACGTTAGCGCACATGAACTAATTAACAGGGAGGAAGTCTATATGGCACATTTAATATGCTTTAAACCCTCGCTGCATATCACTGCTCTGGTGTGGCAACTTGAGGGTGCACATTGTTCTACACGTTAAGTAATTCTTCAAAATTGCAACCTGGTATTAAGCCTATGATGCCGAATCACCTCGGTTAGGATTAAGTAGATTTCTCTGCTGAGCACAAAATTTGGCCAAAAGTACAGAAACGTGGAAATAACAAGCGCAAATAGAAACAACATCAGTTCTAGTAGGCAATTTTACTTCAATAAAGGGTCCCTTATGCGTGTGCCCATTATCCTCCTAATTGGGTTATCAAGCCTCACAGATAGGGTGTAGACAAGTCAGGTAGCCTGCATATGTATGGATATTTCTTCACCGAAAACCCAGTGGCAGGCTGCTGAAAAGAATAAGTAGATGCATCAGATTCTTCTTGGTACTCACGGTAGAATCCAGTAGTGCTTGTAAATTTGCGGTGGTCTCGCGTTACCATTCCCTTGACAAAGCCCCATATTACCTCCGTTTTTACTTCCCGTGTTGAGCTACTGATTCATAGTGAGTAGTCTAAAAGTATCTCGACTGCGTCACCGGCCCTGCGAAATTACCAAACAATCGTGGATCATAAACCTGAACTGACCGATTAACGCTAGTGGTTAATTAAGCGCTATAAGAAGACACAGAATAATTTCATTCAACAGGATGGAATCTGGCACGACATGTGAATACATTTTAAGTGAGCAAAACGCGTCCTGGAGGTATTATTTGCAGGTTGAAGCATTCTGTGACCTGAGATTAGATTTAAATGTAGATCTTAAAATACAGTTTCATGCAGTCGATGAACTTGTCCACAGTTATATGCAGCGGACCCAAACAGAAAACGTTACACTGAATGGCATACACCATTCCGTGTCAGCAACGCGTAAGACATCCGAAACAAAATAAGTAAAATGAACATTGAGAAAGGTACTGATTTCGTAAAGAGATGGACGATCATCCAAAATTTGAGGATCATTCTACACAGGCTTCTACTGACTACTGAAGATAGCAAGAATGTTTATCCAAATCTGAAGGTATTGAACCACGTTTCAACCACGCCGGAGTACACCATCGGAGCAAACTAAAGGCTGTAAACATATATGTTTGTCCATGAAGCTAAAGATACGCTAATTTCCTCTGTTTTGCATACTGTATACAAAACAAATCAGCAAAACACGGCCATAAACATCACAAATAATGTTATTTTTTCCTATGAATTTATTTATTCACCTCGTTGAATCAGATTCATGCGTAAACAAGTTCGCTGAAGCTCAAATACGGCCGAAGAATAACGGGAACAATTCCACATAGATTTTAAAAACATTAAACACTTCACCAAGGTCGCAAAGCTAGCCGCTAATTTTCTGCACGAGCGCAGGACGACAGTAGTTCCTGGGAACAGTTTTCTAAGGGGAACAGCGAGGTGACTGACGCAGTTCAATTTGGTTTTTTCATTTCCACTTTGACTATTATCCATATGAAAACAACTGCTGAATGTTGGAAGCAAATGCTACAAAGTTATCACTTGACCCGAAATGGTCGGACACTAACAATGTTATGGAACGGATAGTTACCTTGTTGTTGTCTTATCATTACACTACCGTGGTAAGGTGGGGTACCTTTATTTGCTTAACAATGAGGATGAGGATGATCAATTGTCAGCTTTACCTGAATATTGCATAATCAGGCTTTCAGGAGTACATGACCCAGTTCGCATCTCTAAGTAGTTCAAAGACGGCAGCAGGGATCGTAGCCCCGTGGCAGTGTTTCCAATCTCGAATGCTTGTTGACATTCTTTTAGCTTTACTCAGCACAAATGCTCGGCAATTTTTGGTAGCTCGATTGCGCAGTGTTTCCAATCTCGAATGCTTGTTGATATTCTTTTAGCTTAACTCAACACAAATGCTCAGCAATTTTTGGTAGCTCGATTGCGTTTATCGGTTGTTAATCAGGTGGCAGTTGAGCTGTTTGCCAAACTTGGCAACTGGCTTGACCCAACCGCACATCTACAGTGTCTCACCGTATAATTGCGAAGAATTTGCAAACCAGCTGCCACGCTCGACTAACAGGCCAGCTGGTACCTGACCTAAAGCCAAGCATAAACTACCCTCAAAAGTGTGACTCTATCAGAAAAAAATTGGAGCACTAACTGCCCAATCAATGAAGAGAACTAATCTATTTGCCCCGATTTCATTCGTTATCAGGAGTACTACAGGAATGCTAAATGTATTGTGCCATTTTATCGAGGTCAACAAGTACCTAGCCTGCAATCGGAGCAAGCTTTTCTTCACGCAGTCATCGGGGATGATTCGGCATAGCAACTAATACGTAAAATAGTGTGACCAGAAAAACCAGCGAATTCCCTTTAACAGAGGAACAGGCTGTTTCGGACCAGCTTTTTAATCCCGCTCTCGGAAATAAAATTTCACCCAACGCAATTCTGTACAACAGCACGGTCACTGAGACATTCTGCGAGGAACAGGAAGATCTCTGCAATTGTAGCAAAAGCTCAAAATGCTGTCGGATCACAATTGTAGCAAAAGCTCAAAATGCTGTCGAATCACGTAATTCGACAAATTTTAGAGGGCGAATAAATACGGAGATCAAAGTCTTACTGGGAGAGACTCTTGCAGTTCTCTCTTTATTCTGCTGACCATTCCCTATTTTTCAAGGCCGTATGCTCGATCCCGACACTCAAAATTGTTAGACTATCCAACCCTTGAAGGAATGATTGCCTTTCCAATGGGATTGAAACCGCCTAACATTTCCGATGTTGTGTAACATTTGAAGCAAATTCAGCGTTTATTTGTCTGGCCAGCATTGCGCTAAATTGCACTTTGTAGAATCCAACCATAGTTCCTGCTTGGTGAGTCAAACATGCTGGATGTGACTCTAGAGCATTTGGGGTTTCCATCTCACGCTGACTGTGGTACTCACATCTGACGTCATAGTTTCACAGGCTCCTAAGAGATATGCGAGAATCTCCTTTCATCTTCCAGTCAGAAACTCTATCCTGAAATAAGAGGAATACTTTCATTACACATTATATATCTTCCAATCAGTGCCAGCGAATTGACGGTCAGGTTTATACACAGAAAAATGCACTTCCATCTGGAAATTATCTCGGGTACAGCGAGTTGAAAAATTACCTATGCTCTCTATGTAATGGACCCTCATTTTAACTGGATGGGACAAGGATTAGCCTTGAGAATGCGGAGACATCAGACAGTCATCAGGACTTACCAAGCAATCTCTGACATGCATCAAAATTCGGCAGATCTTACTGGACATTATTACTATCCACACAATAATTTCTCACCGAACAACCTACGTGACAAATTTCTGCTCGCACAAACAAGTGCCTTGTGGGAGGTTGCTTCGACGGACATAATACGGTCAGATGTTTTTGGTATAATGTCGGCCTTGTGGGAGGTTGCTTCGACGGACATAGTACGGTCAGATGTTTTTGGTATAATGTCATCGGGCATAATGCAGTTATTGTGTGTGCTATTGAAACATGAAGACATTTGTTAAGCGGGTTCTGATAGCATTGACCTTCAGTTTTCGTTCAGCTCTCTACCACACCGTGACTCCAGAAATTCAGTTGGAGTCTATTTCAGAAATATTCCGGACCACTCATTTCACTCAGCAAGTGTCAGAAAGACAACTGTGTCTCACTTCATATCAGCAGTGTCACTATTCTTTCTATCATTTTATCCGAGTGCCTCCTTTTTCCACCATGTTCAGAGTCACACCCTGAGTAAGCCGAACGGTTCTAGGGAGATTTAGAAACCGTCACACATAGTTCATGCTCCGTGTAAGTAAACTGATGATCACTCATTAGTAAGCACCCTTTGAACTAATTGCTGTTACACCATGGCCACGGACAGCAAAGTTAACTGATGAAAAATTCGTCGTACACGCACTTTGCAGGCAACTGTATCACCTATTTTCAGCGAGTACTAACAGGGGAAATTTCAGGTAATCTGAAATAATCGAATATTTGCACTTGGTTTTCGATACGTTTGCTTAAGCAAGAGCTTTTTCCGTAAACTTACAAGTACTGTTAGAGTCAAACGTTTTTTGCTTAACAGCGCGCGGACTACACAGTTACATCAAGCCATCCGCTTTAAACGGTGAGATCCACCATTTGCTATCAACACGGTTGTAAAGGTGCAAAAATACGCTCCTTTAGCGAACTGGAATGTTTGTCCTAAGGACGGTGAGCAGCGAAGTAAAAATTAAACCTATCATTATAACATAACCTGATATTTTATTGATATATTTAGTTGAAAAAAAACTCGAGAAAACAGGCATTGTTCTGAAATGAAAGTTGGTGAGTTTTTATTCTCCTGCGTTAATTCAAGATGATATTCTTAGGAAATAAACCCAACTCTGCCTACTGCCGACCCTACTACTGGGTCGATGATAATTCTGTGTGATAACTGTGTTTACTCTATTTAGAATAAGAAGCGGAAAAAATCTACATATTTTAAAAAATTTGGAATCAGTCCAGCTGAGAAAACTCAGTCGTGAATTGTGAATGATAAAAATCCCCCCAGAATATTCATGATTTGGCCGTTGTCAAAGAAGCAACATGATGCACTGCAGTGGATTTTTTGCTACGGACAAAGGAGACTCGTATCGTTTATCCAATACCACAAAAACTTTTTGTGGGTGTCAGACAAAGCCACCCTACTTTTATTCAGCAGCTTGATTACTGCGAAATACTGCAAAGCTATTGGTTTCCTTGATTTCATGGATCGCTTTAAATGACAGGGGGACCACAATATACCAACTTAAAGTATTCTTTTATCTGCCTTTTTATGGTTCGAAAACAAGGGGTTACATATCTCGCTCACCTGAAGTTTGACCCCAAGCGGCCCAGTGCAGTTATGTTTGTTACCTTTTCTGTTACAACGGTAGCTGCAACTGTGAAAAACGTTCACCCACGCCAATTGCATACAAATTTGGTTGTTCATGTTTGCTTTGTTGATAAAAACTTGAACGAAAGCTCGGACTGGTTGTATTTTGGCAAATATGAGCTAAATGTGAAACTGTTTCACGCATGGATAATTTGACAAAAGCCAAAAAAATAAAACTGCGCGCCTTATTTTGTTAGGCAGAAAATTTGCTTCGGTTTATCCTGTGATGTTCGAAACTAAACCTTTTGTCTCAATCCATATCAGTTTTAGCTACCGTATGCTGAAAACAAAGCCAATTTTAATTTGAAACGCACAGGATCCATGCGATATTTTACTTTGTGCTGGGATGGAATAAAGCGCTATCACTAACACACCTGATGAGGCAAATGAATAAACACATGTGTACCAGTGAAATGAGGAAAGCCCTTCGCCGCAGAGTTGTTTATTATAAAACATCAACTAAACAGTTACAGACTATGGAACAGGAGAGCGAAAATTTCATATGCACCTTGTGGTTAAAAACCGAATATACGTCTTCCTCTTGAACGGGTCTTTTTGAACTTTCCTGGATATTCACTGACTATCACGCAATTGTAAACAAATGCTACAAGGCAGTTTCACGAAGTCCGTAATAAATCCCTCCTTCCATTGGATCCAAGAAGGGGTTACAAGAAAACCACATGCTACTCGCATTCCCCCACTAGTAGTATCTACCGATACACCGGTAGATACCAAATGACGGCATGTTATTCTGCTTCCATCTTCACGAAATATCGTCCACCAGTGCTGCCCCCAGTAGTGATGAGCCCGTTGCCGTCACATAAGCGCCTCGCCACCATGTTCCACCCACTTGTTTTATCATATCTATTTGAACCATAGGTGGATGATCCGGAAAACGGATGATGGGTTGGTTACGTGGACAGTGGAACTTTGAGTAGCACTCGTCGAAGTACGGTTCTCTTAACTTACTCTTCAAGTATAAGCTAATGGAGCTGATACGTGATTGTCCGGTCTGATCACAGTGCAAATCCTGCTGAAATGATTTTGAAAGTACAAATTCCCCTATAACGTTTTTGGCTGTCAGATCATTCCAGCGGCAAGCAATGTGAAGATAACATTAGTGTTTGGTTTTCGTCATACCGTCTCGTGAAATCTATGAGCCACTTGATTCAATGGTTCCCGTGTTTCATACTCACTTTAGGTGCTCTTTGAGTATTAGTGTTTTTTGGGCATGAAGGAAGTTCAAGTAGTTACCTTTGAAGCCTAACGTTTAAGTACGAATTAAAGAGTTCGGTAACAATTCGGCAATATATTATCCAAATGGATACCACCTTCGGGAACTCCTGTTCCGTTTTCAGCGTAGATTTTGTAATAGGCCCCTGATGCTGTCGGAATAGCGAGAAGAGTCCTTCACTCAAACCCCCCGAAAATTCTGTGTGCAGGGTAATCTCCTGGGGTATACATACTCAGACATTTCTTCTCTGCACGGGCAACGAAGCTACTCAGCATATCATCCGCCGATCGAATTACTTTGCTGTGTTTTTGCTCAGCTTGCAATCAGGTTTCGTCAAAGAATAGTAGCCAAGCTAGAGGATAAAAATTCCGAAACCCTAGAACTTTATCAGTTAGATATGTAAGCATGCATGTCCGCTTCTGTAACCAACTAGATGAACAAAGTTTTTATTTGAATTTACTGCTCTCCCAAAACTCAACGAGACACTCTAAATTCTTTGAGCGTGAAATCATAATCCTTACATCACGAAATAACTACGCTCATTAATGCAGATGATTTATTTAGGTCAATGAGTGACCTTATTTCGGTCAGGCAAAGTAAACACTGATTATCCGATGGACGGAGATAATATCTCCAACGATAGAATTCGTTTATTCTACGGGGAAGTATACTTCTGCAAACCACTATGAGATTATGCACATTACAGAGAAAGAATCGCACACTGTGCTGACAGAACTCTCTGGTCCCTGGAATATTTCATTTGTGAGATTAAGTACCAGCCTTACTTCTGGGAAGTGAAAAACTTACTGCAACCAGATGGTGTTCTGCATTTGTTACCCCATTTCTAACTTAACATTCCATCGCGTGTTCTGATTGCCATGCAGGACGGTTTTCTCCTTGGTGCTCTGTACGTTCAGGTCTTTGTAGATTATGCTAAGACTGGTACTAGAATGCAGAATACGATAACTCGGTTTCATAGATAGACTGAGTTGCAACTTTGTGCACTGAGCTTTTCAACATGTTCCACCGATAGACAAGACCGGTACTATAAGTCGATTTACTTATTGATATCCAGCAAATTCATGACAGCAAGTTCTAGGTGAGGTGATAGCACTGCATTGCGGTGTAAAATATTATGATTCGTTGTCTACTAAGGAGGATCACAACAGGATCACATCCGAATACCTGGAAAAGTGCATCAGGCGCATTATCCTCACCCATTTCGTTGCTCATTTAACGAAACAAAATGGCGCTCCGGACTCAAACTGGCCTATTCTGTAAGAGTGTCTTACGTACACAAATCTCATGAATGTGATACATCACGGATGATTAGTATTCATAGCTGATGGTACTGTGGCTTCTAAGCCTAATTAGAATTTAACTTAAGCGGTCTTTGCAAATCACTTCGTTTCCTTGTTGGGCTAGGTTGACAAGTCTACTTAACCTGTTAGGGTGACGCATTGATATGAATACTAAGGCCTGACTTGTCTCGCTGGAAATGGATTTATCCGCAGAATAGACAAATTAGCAAAACTCTTGCGGTCAGAAACCGTCAAGCACACATTCCCGTGTTTGAGTAAACCATATTATTGTCTGTTGCCACGATTGGGTAAATGAATGCGGTATCTCCTTAAATGTTTCATGCATACTATCACGTCGAAATCTGTCAACACATCATTGGGGTGCACTAATTACATCGTGCGAATTTCCCAATGTTTATCGTCAGCACACCAATGGCTTCCCTTTATGTAGGTAAAAATTCGGCGATTCTGCTAATCAATCTCCCAGCGCTAATATACCGTTCGGCCCCTTTTGTTGGTAAGGAGTCGTTATCAAAATTATAAATAGCGCTTCGTGTTTTTGACGGGACGTGCAATGAATTATGATTTCTAGGAGGTTAATCAGAACCACTGTATCACGCACCACGCAAACAGCCTGCCTGGAGTCCTCTAAGCGAGGGTCTCAGTCATATTATGGCATCCCTTGTGTGGTTGTTTGGCTCAGGAATCCAACCAATTCAACCAATAGATTTTGACAATTTATGGATATACTAATGCACTGGTATGACCACTTGTTTCGGCTGAAAATATCACTGGCATTGATTAAAACAGAACAATACTATGGCAATATGTTTTTGGTCCTATGCAGCCCACAAACTCCATAAAATGCCATGTACCCTATCATCGACCTCACTGTCGTATCCCAGAAACTCAGCAACAGAAGCCAGCGAATGGATTCTACCCCGACCACCTGATACTGAATTTTCAGATGAACATCGTCCAAATTTTACAGTTAGTTCACGTGGGTGGTCCAAATTTTGATGCACCAGTTCACACAGTGTATTCTAGGCATTTCATCACCATTATTCGGAATGGTTTGTTTACTCTGATCAATCGTCATACGTTATGGCTCACTTTCACTGACCTGTTCACATTACAGGATTTTAACCACAAGCAGCTGGTTCATGCACGTCTTAACAATCCAACTTATAATTACGGGTGGTCAGAATTTGAGTCTCCACGAACTTTTGTAGACCACCTACTTGCGTCGTAAATAAATAAACATTATTCACAAAATGATCGAGCTATCTGCAATCTATTTCGTCAACTTACAAATCAGACCATTCAAAACTCGATGTCAAACAGATGACAGCGATCTGCTACTGATTGCGACTGAGTTCGCGCTAACGCAACCGGTTGGATGAATCTCTACATGGGGCAAAACACAGATGTAATACATAAGGAATCCCAATGGCAAGAAGCCAGTTTGTTCACTTACAATCGGAATACTGGTTTCCAGTTGAGAAACTCCAAAATATTGAGTTCATTTCAAAATGGCTTCCCGCTAAAACCATATGGCGGGTATTTCGATCGCTTTACCTGATTTCAAAATGTTGGTTAATCCCCACAGCCGTGACTTTCTGGCGCGCGACCTTACCGAATCTTAATTTGAAAGTTGATAAGATCAAACTAAAGTAAATCGGATATAGCCTGGAACATAACGCAGCCATAAATACCTGAAAATACTCACTTCCGGAATCCTGACGCCGAATCACAAATGGGACATTCAGATGGCAGCTTAACACAACCATTCGGCTAAGGATGGCAGCGTAAACTAGCAACAAGGCAGAAATAAGTGTCATCCACAAAGTTCATGTCTACTTCACAATTCCCACCAAGATGTTTATATTGCCACCGATATTCCTGGCTGATGGAGTTTATGACAAACAACTACATGTCTGGGAAACAACTTATTCACCTTCAAGTGGTCGGTGTTAAGAATGATTTAAGGTTGTCCGTTGCAGAACGATTGTTTAGACGGATTTCAACACTCCTTACGCATATACACTCCTCACGAGGGTGAGTGTAAAAGCTGTGTTAGAAGAAAGTATTTGCTTCTGCTATCACCAGGCGGCCCTGTTTAATATCATTACTTATTTGTGGTGTAGTCCCCAGTGCCCGCTGAGTGCCATAAATAGGGAAATCAGCCCCCAGCTTTCTTGTGGAACATTCTAGGGATTCGCGAATATCGTGCCAACAGCAGATGTTACCTCTGCCAAAGTCAGTAGGCTCCTTTAACCGTCTCCGATTTGTCCGCACTCAGATATGCGCAAAGTACGAGGATGTTGAAGTGGGAGGATTCGCAAAAGTGAGCAATTTTGGGCTTTTCGTAGAAAGTTGTGCATAGCGCAATGCGTTTTAGTCAATGTAGTAGCGTCTTCTGAGGGTGGTAAAGTACGGAACGGTAATAGTTAGTGAGTCTGTTTAAAGAATTATGCTAAGATTTGAAAACTTTGGCTGACATTGTTGTTCAACATTGCTTACATTGTACTGAGCAATGTATACATTGCACCTTAAAAACAAGAACCAGCGAGTATGTTCGTAAGTGTGTACGACTACTGTATCTGTGTGCTTAGCACTGTGTTCCGTTTTCCATGTAGATTAAAAGAGAACTAGTTTTGTTTGATGAAAACGATTTCACGTTGCTTTCTTTGGACATAAGTGACCCATTGGTGGTCCACTGAACCAACAAAGATCCTGAGCGTAAGTAATCGGATTGCAAATTCGGTCTCCGGAATCATGGATTCATCGACATAAGCACAAGATCATCACTTGTGCAGCGGACAAGTTCCCGTACTATACTCACGTTCCATGGTGGAACTTATCACAGAACCCAATAAGGATCCTCAAGTTCAGTGTGTTTGAATTCCTGTGCTGCAAACGGTAAGAGCCTACAGTTTGCACCGGTTGAAGCCCGTTTTCTAAAACTAGACCATTTGCATGTCAACCAAAAATGTTACTTGCCGACGGGTGACCGGACGACACGATGTACGTCATAAGATCAACTCATGTCCTGTTGTCATATAAGTACCAGATCGCAACCAAAACCGCTTGTAGTTCAATATCGCCGGTGTGTATTATCGCGACAGTGAATCGTCTAGATCTGTGAAGGCCAATGAAAGCCTCTTTACTACTGATCATCCTTGGGTTAAAGAAAGTTTCTCATTTTCATCAATGTAAGCCAAAATTTCATCAGCAATGTTCGCATTCCATCATGAAATACTATTGGACCGCACGCTGTCGTAATCGGTACGAAAGATGCGCGCATTTCAAATACCAAAACTGTCTGACTATTCTGGTGTCAACAAACAAAATCTTGGTTCCGCCCAACCAGTGGTGTAATCACTCAGTTAGACAACACGTGTTTATTATCAGAATGACAGTAGTACTAACGAGCATAGCCAGAAGGCGCAGAGTGAGAAGCGTTACTATCTCAAACACAAAGAAAGTTTACTAATCTCAGGTTGAAAGCATAGTGGCACCAACATATCAGTAAATGTTGAATCAGACAGTTCTACAGGAGCTGATGGGTGGGTCGGAGATAGTTTCAAAATAATCTAATGGTTTGAACAAGCAAATTTGACGCACAATGCATCGGTTTGCATGGTTTACTCTGTGCCTTTTCAGAATGAATCGGGAATTCGGAATCTTACCTTCAGGACACTATTCTAGTAGCACTAACTGGTCTGTCTCGGCTATATGGTGTGCAGTCGACGACTTCCAAGTTGACCTCAGCATCTTCGATGTCTAGTCTGCCTGACACTTGGCTCTTAGTAACTGTTTTGTTTTACTTTTTATTGACTTCAGAAAATCTGTCGCCCCAGCCTTCCATATATTTTAAAACTCGGCTCCCAAACCACTGTTGACCAAATCCAACGCACACGTGCAAGCACTCCATGGTTGAAAACTCAAACAATGCTAAACCAAAGACACATATTTGCGAAGATGGTCTCTGCCCCAATGGTCTTGTCTTTATTCTGATCTGCAAGAAAATTAGACAAGGTTTGTCAAAAGTTTGGAAGTTTTGCTTTTCCTATTGACTAGCACCCACGGAACCAAAGGACTCAAACGAAATCTCTCTTGTCGTCCCTTGTTATCTTCCCAACAGTCAAATCTTAGCTTTCCTGCAGGTTGTTCCTCAGCATCTACAGGAGCATGATTTAAAAGACGTTCGGATTTATTCGCGCTTATTCCAAAGTCACAGAACCGTTTTAGTCCGACCTTTCATAGAGGCGACCAAAAGGGACGGTTTTACATGCATGCAAGCCTACGCACGAGACCAAACTAGTTGTATCTGTTTCTAGCTCAGCCTTACTCTAACAGTGGCCCAGCTTAATGGTAAGCATAACAAAGCATAGCATAACATAAAAGATATCTGGTCATTTCATGAGCAGCATCGCAGTTTGTCCGAAGTGTCCTAGTGACCAATTTCATTCTTCGCCACTGTTCCTCCCCAAGTTATGCTTTCCGACTCATTGAATACCCACATTCCCTGCGCGAAGAGAGCAGCTGTGTTCAATGAACCAAATGCGAGGAAAGTAGGAGGCGACGTCAGTCCAGCCGCGGAGAACAGGAACGGAGGGACATAAGCTGATTTACTGCATCGTTTTGCTATGGGCCAAAACTGTGCTAACCAGCATCAGCACAGTAGTGAAATAGGTCTGAAAATACAGAAACTTGCCGTTGTTTCACTGGTGCTCTATGATCACCCATTCTATTTGAAGATAACCAAGTAACCGTACAACAGGTCAAATGAGGCTTCCTAGTCTCAAACTTTCATTTCTGACCCATGAAATCACTAGGTTGGGCAACCCAGGAGGCTCTTACCAGAACATCTAGAAATTTCGTGGATGTTAACAGTCATCAGTCACATGCACTCAGGGTCAATTACATACTGAAGCTCTGTTGAATAAAATGTTAGCCGCTCAGTTTGCACAGTTGGTTGTTGCTGGTTTAGTTGAGCTGGGCAGTTTGGCTACAAACGTTTCATCACCAGTCGTTGTCATTACGTGTTTGTGCAGCGAAGCAGTGCACTACAGTGCAGTGCAAGGGAGAATATGCTACGTATTCGCATGCATGTGTTCACATTTTTGCTGCTGACCTTCGATCATAATTGGGTGTTTTGGTCTGCAGTGCTGCCGGATGGCTGGCTTGCTTTTACTCCTATTGGCTGCCGTCCTCGTGATTTTCACCTTGCCTCGCTTGGCTCACATCCATTTGTCGGCACGGAACAATGCACCGTCCACGTCACCCCAAATGCTGATGAAACGCTTGCAACCAGGCTGTCCAACTCATCGATCAGCTGTCCAGATGTTCGGCGTGTAAATCGATGCAGATATTAGCAACATAAAGAGGTTACATGCATATGGTTAGAGTGGCTTACACATCCGTGATGAATTTTGAAACACTGGCTATCGTAAAACTCCTCACGTAGGAGTCGGTACATAAGTAGACATGACAGGTACAGAGTGAAATAAAGTAGCGCTCTTTCGTACGTCAAAAGTTAGTTCGAAATATTTCTTCTATCACACTTCCGCCTAAAGGTCTCCTTGCTTAGTATTGAATGTTTCAAATGTCTTCGCATTGTTGTGGAACATCTCGTCAGTTGGTTTGCTTTCTCAACAACATCAAAAACTATAACTGTATCACAATGTTCACTGATAGGACAGCACTATATCACAAGCCAATTAGTGTTCCAGAACAAGCGCGTGAGTAGACTAGATACACCAATCTGCAAGTTACAACGTTGTTAACGAGAGACAAATGAGTTTTACGTGCAAGCACGTTCATGTCTCCATTGACAAGATATTCGACATATTCAGTTATATTTCCTTTAACAAACAAGCTACTCATATGGTTACTGAAAACTCTTCCAAAGCGTACCACCGGTTACATCCATCTTCAGATTCATCAAACAGCGTAGTTCAGAGCTTTCCATAAAACTTACGTTCTACTATTTGAGTAAGGTGTCTCGTGAAGAAAAATGTCTGTGAATAGTTTTCTTTTTGTGGATGTTTTACTTAAACTGAGCAAAGGGTTCCCATTGTCTCTTACACCGCTTTCATCTTTAAACACAATAGAGAAATTTACAGGCTGAAATTTTTTGTTGTTACGCAATATAGAATAAATCAAGAAAGATTGTGAGCCAAACCAATCAGGACACTGTTAACTCATTAATATCTGTTGCTTGACACCAAACTACTGAGCTACAGCGTGAGCTATAGCTAGCCGCGGTCGTTCAGAGCGTTACAGAGCGTTACATTGAGCAGAATGAAGTACCATTTCCCAAACTATCTGGCAAAAGCATCACATCATTCTTCGTACATCCAGTTTAAAAGCTGGTCAGTGATGGAGGTCATTGTATATTCTATCGATGAGTAAACCTCCTCTAGCTAACCAAAAACCAGGATAAAGCAAAATTAATCCTTCGACTGCTCAGTTCTTATCAGGTACTCTGAATTGACTGGCTTCTAAATCGAGAAGAACGCAAAGATGACATGAAAAATGTATTCCTTTCTTCACCAATGCCCACAAAGTTAAGTAATGATTTGAGAACTGAGATTTAGATGCTTATCCACTAGCCAAAAGGTCGCGAGTTCGGAACTTCCCGCTTTTCGTGAGTTGCCCACTGCCAATGAGCACCAACGGGGATGAAAAAACTGTACGACGCTTCTCGAATTTTTAGCACTTCGCTGGGATGATGAAACGTCTTTTAAAAATATTATAAAGTGTCAGTTGATACGATCCAGTATTCTAGAGTATGCCAACAAACATTAGCTCACAGAGACTGCTGCAAAGAATCACTTCAAGTGTTTGAATTTGTTCAAAGACTAGCATTAGGACTTAACAAGAAAATGTGGTCACAATCCGGACGTAGAAGAAATATTATTTCAACTGATAGTTGAGTGGTTTTGGTGTTTTTTCTCGACTGTTAGTATAGCACCAGTAAGATACGCATCTGTTTGTCCATTGACATAAAAAAGTGACGATATGTGCAGCAGTGCTATAAACGAAACTTGGAGTGAGGCTTTTAAATTCTTTACAATAAGTGGTAAAGTTCCTACACTCGTTTACCAGGGCTACTGATTAAGGCGACACTTCCAGTGTAGTTGCATGCATTTGGGCATCTAGCTGACTGATTCCTAATTCTGCTAAGGCGATGCTATCCATCATAAACAGCCATGCATTTGGGCATCTAGCTGACTGATTCTTAATTCTGCTAAGGCGACGCTATCCATCATAAACAGGTCCTTCGAAAATTACCCCTTAAGACCTGTCTTCAACAGTATATTGTCTTCGTCTGTAACGACCGCATCGCAAACAACGCCTGTGACTCTAGACAAAAGCCTAAATTGCTTTAGAACAAAAATTAGTCAGTGGTGCAGAGTGGCGCTTAAAACGTCTAAAGTTTCAAGTAAAAATATTTTAACTTTACAATGAAACAGAGTAAAATGACATGTTCGGTACACACTGGCCACTATGTTGAGCCTAATAAAGTGGTGAGTGAACTGCTCGATTCTCCGCTTCAGGTGCAGTCCATAGAGAAGTTTCGCACGATGAGGCCCGTAGCTCCTCGCTGAGGCGATTAAGCGACTAGAAAATACAACCGCCAAATTCCGAAATATGTCACATTAGCAGGAAGCATTTTTAGACGGAGTGACACAGGTGAACATTGTGTAGCGGATACGCAGTTGAACAATTACAAACAGTCACGCAATCTCTTGGAGAACCATTCATTTTATAAATGCTATCATCCCTACCCAAAAGGCTACCTGACTGGGTTGACAAAATAGGCCTTTCCTGATGAGTGAGGTCCTCCGGGAGCCACTGATTTTACACTCCATTTGAGCTGCAGACAAAATTCTGTTCAGTTCAGTTTACTAGTTTCAAACCATGTACCATGGGTACATTAGTTTCAAATGCTAAATTTTCGATCACTGGATAATGGGAAAGTATGAGAAATGAAGCCAAATATTAAAGGCTATGGCATGTTAATTAGTTCGGGAACTGAGTAACTACGGATTAAAGATGGTAGCTTTGTTGCACGAGCGCCAATGACCGTGCGATTGGGCTAGTTGTGCCAGTGTCATTATCATTGGAGTGTTGAGTCCGGGGTCTCTATCGTGGGAAGAGGCAATTGTCGACTCGACTCAGTTTGCTGGTTAGTGTTTTCATACTTCATTGCCAGGTCATACATTTTCCACATCACCGTAGCTTCTAGTCAGCACAGAGTTGGGCGAAAAGGGCACTGCGAAGCAGACGGTGTTTTGGCGTGCGCAGTAAATGTCCTAATTAGTGCAACCTATAAAGCGTATGTAATTCACCTATCGCGGGAGAAATACTTCTTCCCACTACTGCTACTATTTCTACTACGTAGGGATGTTACAACAACATTCTAACCTACTGTTTTTGTGGATGTCAAAAACGGAGCATTCTTCGGCCAACTAAGAATCAATATAAGTGGAATTCATGAAAACATGGCAATTTGTGAGCCGCCGGTCACTCCTATAAATAGCCATTCGTGTGTGGTTTTCGTTTTATATTGCACGACAAACGCAATGGCGATAATCGGATTAAAGTTAATCTGAGATTCACGACCAAATGCATGGTGAATATCGCGGGTAGCCTGTTGAAAAACACCAAATAAGTGCATAAATTCCCCCACTTAATGATTTATCTCCAACGAAGAAGATTGAAATAATTTTATACAAATCTTCTTGTGTGTTTCATGCGTGGCTGCCCTCAAACTGACCAAAACATTATGAGCCTTTATCAGTCCCGCTTTTCAATATTTCCTAACATCTCCTGTCCAAAAGCAAGCCGTTTCACACGAAGCTTTTAGTAAAAACAAATTCTGGTTTGGGACATATAAACTTGCTAAGGTTGCCAAAAAACCAACAATAGAAAGATTTTCCAAGAATACATCATATTTTGAGGACTGGTACGTTTACATAAATCTACTGGCAGCAACTTACAGCAGTCATCCCGAGGAATTCAACCAGTTTTCCAGTTGTCTCAGGAGAGGTTCATAGTGGGCGGCCATTGGGGCCACGACATCAACAGCTAATAACGAAATAAGCGGCAAAGATAAATTGATTCTTGGACAAACTAGTATTCCTTTGGAAACTTTACGGAGGAGATCCACGGTGTCCGTTCATAATGCGCGCAGGCGCACCCTAATAAATCGTAGAATGAGTCTGCTTTCTCTCTGCGGTGATTAGTGGCTAAATAATAATAAATAAACAAATAATAAAACATAAATAATAAAAGCTTCTAACCGATCATTAGGTTTTCAAAGAGTGGATTTAATTTTCTGCTTACTTTACTTGTATACGTTGATATTGGGACTACCTTGGCCGCCTTCTTTGCGCTGCCTTTAAAATAAAAGTTATTTGGATATTATTACGATGGCTACACTCATTCTTTATCTTAGAAGGAAAAACATCGGTGTTTTTCACTTTAGGTGTCACAATCGCCGCAGAAGTATTTATATGCAGTCAAAATTGTACGACGCATTCAACGAAGATAGCAGCAGAAAGGGCTGAATGTGGTCACTATAAACCAACCGATGCTATAGACGAACAGAGTGTGTATGTTTTAAATTTAGTTAAATCGGGAGCGCATACTGAGAGTGGTTATCCGTAAATCAGTTTACTAGCTAATTTTACGGAAATTTCCAAGTGTACGTGATCTTCGTAGTTGTGCAGCACACTCCGATTTACTCACTTTTGGACCTTACCTTGTGTAGTGCGCTATTCCCCTCATTTCACTGTGTTATATTTACTTTCTGTGCGTCTATCGGTCGGATGTATGTTCATATTTTTACACCCTTATACCGCGCTTTGTCTGTACGGGTTGTTTTGCTTACAAAGAACTCACTGTGCTCTACTCCTGGTCGGTCGTTTGGTCCCCATAGACGACCTCGTCTACTCCGTTGCTAGTCTTGATATCAGAAGCGCGGAGATCACTATCAGGAGCACGACCGCTTTATTGAACATTAGTGCAAATTAACCCGATATCAACATATGGATATCAGTTTGGAACGAAAAGGATCCGACAATCCGGCATCTGCGAATTTCCAGTGAGCGAGACTGACTATCATTGCAGGCAGTACATAGAAATTGATTTCGTGAACTATTGTCAGGAACAAAATTCAGGCACCACCCTAGATTTTAAGGCCAACCATCCAGGTGCATCAGCCCAATGCTTGTAATCGGAGTCCTTCGGAAGTGAAGATTCTAATTAAGTGAAAATGCGTTCGTCAACTGTAGTAACCTTTGGAATAAGGTGTTACAGTATTCAGAAGTCAAAATTGGGTCTTTGACTTTCGGTCGACTGTTAACTCAGCAAATGAAGTCACAAAAACAGCAGGACTTCAAGAGAGGGTGCTGCACAGAAAATATTTTCCGCTCAGCTTAAAAGTTGCCCTGGCCCTGAGAACTCAGACGGTGTCTTTTGATAATCACATAAAACGATTTTGCCATGTTTAACCTTTCAACTTTCAACATGGACCAAGTTCATTTCATCTTGAGCACGAGGATGTTCCAAATTATGCTGGTTGTTAAACCCTTACATGTAAATGTATGCTGAAAATACTAGTGTCCTTGCTACCGAACTGTGCACGATTTAAAGCAAGCTGACAGTGCAAACCTAAAAGTGACGCAACGGCCTTCATCAATAATTCATGCGGAGTTGCGGAGCTTACTATACTGTAGGGGTAGAAATGCGATAATATTCTACACTCACGGATTAATAGCACCCGGAATTAGAAAGTCAGATAGTAAAGGGTGAAAACTCAACAGTGGATTTTATTACTCATTTAAGCTTTTTTGAATTTTTCTTTAGGAAACTTGCTGTAAATACTTCCTCGCCGACAACGGTAAATGCCAACATTTCTAGCATAATATTTCAAAAACAAGTCAACAAGTTACACAATTTGTGATGGCGAATGCGATCAGATTCGTAAGGGAAAAGTCCTAGAAGCTAGAAATAGTGCAATAGAGCTAGCATTTGTCAAAATGCTGCAAACTCTGCTGAAATCAATGGCGGCTTGGTCTTTGTCCGCAAAAGAAACAAAACGATGCTGGTCTGCTTGACTTTGTGTGGAGATAGGGTTACGTGTGTCTGTGAAAGGTCTGGGATAGAGAGGTTTACCCATGCGGAAAAAAGTTTTTGTCAATCCAGTAGAGGTCCCTGCTACCTGGTAGCAACTTCTTCGGCCACAGAATGAATGCGTGGTCTTGTGGTTCTAGGTGAGGTTGCTTTGGTTCTCGAACCGACCTATAAATTCTTGCCGGGATTACAGTTGTGGTTGGTCTGTGGCTGTGTTAATTAAATTCTTGGAACCAGTTATCAGGCTGGACATAAAGCGCTGTAGTCTTTGTCTGAGCTACTTGGCCGTTCATTTCGACTTCTCAGTATCACCAAATTTAGGCTTGGATGGTAGCTAGTTCTTTTGCACTGGAAGATGATAGCTGTTTGGTCATGAAGCAGAAATACCGCCATTTATAGCTTCGTAGAATATACACCATCACTGACGCACCGTTACATTCCACTCTATAACAAAGCACCAGTTATGTCATCTCGATTGTTGAGGAAATGTTTGCAATTAGCTCAACAATCGAACCAACAACCATCTGCGCTACCTAAGCCGCCAATATTTTCCTGAATGAATGTCTTCACTCTCTTAGTGCATCACTGTTGAGTGAGAGAAGAAGGTGCAGAGGCTTTTTCCGTCTTCTTTTCTAGCTGTGATTTCTTGTTATTCTGTTCCGGGTAAAATCAAAAGGTCATGGTCATGAACCAAATGAAATTTTCCCAAGAACTATACAAACTTTGAACTTTGTTTTTGAATCATATTAAAGGAATCAATTAATTAAATGAGGATGTGCAAGTATTTTGCAACTTATATGTCCACCTCACATCATTTTGGTACCAAACAGTAGTAGTAGTAGTACCAAACGTAGTAAGTGAATCCGGTCTACTCCCATTTATCAGGTTCACAACTTCCATATAAAGAGCACTTCATGACCCAAATCCTGTTAATTAATAGCATCAAAGAACTGTTCTTGAAAACGCCCGCTAACCCGACTCGCACGGACATCTTGGAAAAACTTAGCACATGAAGTAGGATGTATTGAGATTCCTACGCTCAACAAAGCTACGTAAATAGCTGTTCCAATGTAATTTTGCCCAGTTAGCGCAATCGGCCTTGCTTTTCGTTAACTTTTGTCTGTTTTCCAATTAGCAACTCAACGCAACGCAAAGGTAGGCCAACCTCAGTGTTTAAAACAATCTCGGTAGATTCCAAACCATTTTCATTCTTCCAAAAATTTAGTTGAAACGGCGGGATGCAGATCATTATTGTGTAATTGGGTGTCCTTGGAAAATGTCTGCTACAAACTTCTGGACGATGTCTTTTTCTTGCTGGTGGGGAGTACCTCAAAAGAAGGCGCATCCTCCATACCATGCACATATCATGCGAGTATCACGTCCTCTGACTATAGTGCATGTAATGTAATGTTCCGTTGGTAAAGATGGTCATATTGGACTAGCAAAAATTTTACCGGAATTCACATTTGCAAACAATTGTCTTTGAACACTGAAACCAAAATTACTACTGAAAGACTTTCTCCAAGCTTTCGCATTTCAGACAACGAACTGCCATATCATTATGCGAGCTTGTTGAAATCAAAAGAATAGACGAGGGCAGATGGCAAATGCAAACGAAAACGATCTTAAAAGTTCAGGGCTACGTCTTTAGTCGGTCCAACCACCGGAACTAAAAAGATAATACTAAACATAATTGTGCTCGGCAATTAGTTCATTCCATCTGTTATCACTTGACCGTTTATTGTGTTTTCGGATTTCTTGTTGTGCTCTTTGAATGGAGCCACTGAATCGTTTTATCATTACTTTGTCCAGGACGTGCTACCGATCACTCGATTTCCTTTATATGGCTAACCCAGTAGCTATGTTATACGTACTGATCGATCTAGAATTCCATCTAGATTCCACTCCTAATGAGACTAGAAGGCATGCGCAGAGATGGACAATGGCTACCAGCAGATACACTTGTAAACCAAACTGTCCTACAACGCATGGTCTTATAAGAGTGGACTGTATCACGAAGATTGCCACCACGTAATTACCGTCGGATGGGCTCAGAAAGTTTATCGAAGCTACTGGCCTCCAGCTTAGTAAAAGGAACTGATCACCGTGGTGCTCAGATATATCAAAAGTCCTGTTCTGTGGAGTTCAGGCCACTAACGTAAACATGGCACGACTGAAACAATGGGCTTCAAACTCTGAAACACCGTGCAGATGCAAAACAGAAGTTCATCTAACAGGCTCAGAAGATATCATCTTTTTCTTAAAAGTTTCGAAATCTACGGAACTTTGTCCTTGTTAAGTTCATCTCTCATCTTCAATCGGAAGTGAAATCCATTTTCTAAAGGGAAATGGATTACTGTCCAGCCTCTGTAAAAGAAGCTTTGTAAAATTTTTAGGAAATAGCCTATTTTACCCTTATTTGTTCAGTCGTTTTGAATTTATATGAAAGTGGTGAGAACTAGAGGGTGTAGGGCTCGAATTCATCCAATTGTGCTAAACACTTTGGAATCACTAAGCTTATCGGAAAAAAATGACCCAGGCATTCTTAAAGTCCCTTTTACCGGAACTCTTTTGTAAAAGTCATGTTTCCATGGCCTTCATCGCGGTTATACCTCGAGGGTTATCATACCGAAAAATACTTGGGAGAACATTGCAACCACGCATTCCACATAAAAGTGGCAGTCTTATTCCACAAGGTTCATATTCATAAATTAGAACATGCCATTTTCACTTCACTACAAAGGACGCTCTACGTCCTTCCTAATGCACTTGACTTCCTGTCAGTACCGCATATCCTTGAAGACAATGTGCCTTTCATCAAAACTCACTGATTTTTTATTCCTGCTTTTCTAGTATCAAGAAATTTTAGAAAATGCTAAATTGTTGGAGCATAGCCTCATAAGAGTATATTTCAGTTGCTTGGCTGTAGAAGCGATGGATAAGTGGTAGCTTCTTTGTTAGAGAAACAATGTTATACGACCTGATGGACTGCTCTGACGTCAATCGCTTTCGGAAAAAGGCACGTGCACACACTCCGTACAGAGTCGCATAGACTAAAGTTCCTTCAGTCTTATCTGCACCTCAGTGGCAAACCTGATACCGTATCTGGTGGACGTGAAGCATTTCGAACACCCACAGGGTCACGAGTGTTCTGACAGACTGCGAAAGACAAACTAATCTGACTTCTTGGTCGGAATGGGTCACTGTATTCGTTGTCCTTTGGGCCGAATAAGCGTTCATTATTTATGCGTATTCACAAAAATGCATATGATCACCCGAAGACTTGCCTTGCTATTGTGTGAAGCAAAGACGCCAAAATCAAGTTTTTCCTCCGATTTACATTTTCAAACACGTGACTTTTTGAACTGGAGTGACACTAATTGCTCACCTGCCGTCTTCTCTTGAAAAAGATACCCTTGCATACTAGCCTATTTTAATTAACAACCATTGACTAATTGACAGCCTACCCTACTTAAGGTTTAAAACAAATTTGTTTGGAGGAGCAAACAGGAATGCCTTTCGGAAGAAATCCAGTAATCCATCCAAAAGAATTAATTACGGGACAATGGCACTTTTGCCCACAAAAAAAAATCCAGGAAGGTATAGGTTTCGACATCAGAATATTGGGTTAAAATCTCACACAAAACTGATGGAAGCACCCATGAATTGTTCTCAGACAAAGTACTCAGCATTCAGAAGAAGTTCAACTGTTTGTGTAATTTTGGAATCCAAGTAAAGCCGTGAATGGTGGCGTAACCAAGTATTGTCTTTATTGGGGCCCTCAAGACTCCGCAACCTCTCGCAACACTTTTAAAAGAAGAATAATGCAGAAGCAGAACTTACAGACTCCAAAAGATAGGGAAAAAACAATTCCTCGTTGACCAAAAGTATCATTTTGGCGTTATCAGTCCACAGCCTTTCAAATGAGCTGCTGAGAAATTCAAACTGCTTGATCACAGAGTCTTGATACCCAGTCAGCTTCCCAGGGCAGTTTTGGAAGAAACCCAGGAACATAAACACCAACTCTGATGAAATAAGGACATGGTTTAAATATGCAGAACGTGTGAGTCTAAGGCAACTACCGCAGAATTACTGTGCACCAGATCGATTACTGGAGAAAGAAGAGCCCTGTGGACTGCTCTATATAGGCCTGACCACATACTTCAAATTCACCGTAGGAGTTCACGAACTCAAGGACCCCAATCTGATAGCAGGTTTTAGGAATCATCACATAGGCTGCGGTGCGAAACTGAAATACCTGGTATAAATATTTAAATAAGGATTCGCCATTTTGGCGATAATTGCATAGTAATAAAATGAATGAATAAGTAGGAAGTCAACTAACCATGCATTAAACGTTTTTGTTGCAATTCACTTGATAGGTGAAGAATAAATCTGCGGGTAATTGGGCGTATGGGCCAAATCTTCAGCTACCACAGTAGTTATAGAAATGAATTCAGAAACAATGCAACTGCATATGCATGATGAACTCTAATAAGAGTGAAACTCGAGTCCAGTGCTTCCCTTTGGTGTGGACTCACCGGAATAATTACGCCAGAACAGGAGGACGACCGTTCAAACGAGAGTGGTGTGAATATGAACAAAACACCTATCCCGCAAAACCCCAAATGCAACCAAAATGTCGCCCATTGGGTTTCAAGCGTGTGTCACGCTATCTGACTGGGAAGTCCTGACTGGCGGGTCAATCGATCGTCACAACCAGGACAGTTACTGGGTCGTCGTTCGATGGGTCGGGCACACCAATCACATTGCTCAAGTGTGAACACGTTCGCCTGTTCAGACGTGAAAATCCAGATGCGTTCAACGTGCGTTGGTGGAGTAGTGGTAACACGCTCGCCTCGCATGTCAGATGTCCGGGGTTCAAATCCCGGCACGGCCACTGGATATACACTGCTGGTGAGCTCTAATAAGAGCGAAACTCGAGTCCAGTGCTTCCCTTTGGTGTGGATTCACCGGAATAATTACGCCAGAACAGGAGGACGACCGTTCAAACGAGAGTGGTGTGAATATGAACAAAATACCTATCCCGCAAAACCCCAAATGCATCAAAACTTTGTCCATGCAGCTGATACTGGAGTAGATAGTTACCACGATCTCAAACCCTGAATGCCCTTTAATTGGTCAACCATACACACCTTTCGCGCTGCAACACGGTTTACCCGAGCTGAACTAATGGAACGGTTTATCCACACCAGCGGTTACTAGGGTTCCGTGGTTGTTCAAGCTTGAGGCTTATGATTTTAATATATCACCTCGAGTGTGGCCGTAGATGAGGGATTTATTGAACAGTATTTTGACCAAAGAAGTAGGAATTGCAGCGGTTAAATGGGAAATGTGTGTATCCCACAACAAACAAAGAGCATTGGAGAACTGGATCAATATTTTATGTTGATACATTAATAGCGATGACCTCAATGCGAGTGAGTTTTCACGTACTGGCTGCGCTGCGCAACCGAGTGAAGTCGGAAAACTGTAAGTAGAAAAACTCCCCAATCGACACACGGGAAAGGGTTTTGCCGGAGCATACTAGGATAGTGTACACTGGATGTAAACATTAGCCGATTCTAAATTGGTCAGCTTGCAAATATTCTTAGAAGCGAACAATTTGGCGGCGTCCCATTTGACTGGTAAGTTGAGTTAAACCAGGTATAACTTATGATCCCAGAGCCTTGGAACGGTGAGAAGCACTTACAATATAAACTGCGTCTAAATAAGTCTACACTGCATGTGAGCCGGATATAAGCATGCAGTCATGTAGGTTGGTGGATCCAACTCTCCTGATGTCAAAGCACATAAAAACAACTTGGGCTCTTGAGCGGAGCAAAGCCCTGAGATTTAAACTTGACGTTAGAATGTGGAAATCGTCAACAGTGTCTCCCTGAGGCCAGAAATCTTCGACCGTTAATCATCTCTGCATTGCAGAAATGTTATAAATAACCAAACAGTTATGTACTCTGAATTCTGTCGTCAGTATGTTACGCTTAAATTTGCGGTTTCGTTGGTGAAAATAGTTGAGTTGTGTATCAACCTAAGTACTTATCACAGCAAGACCAAATCTACGAATCTCCTTGATCTCAACGTTTCACAGGCTTTACTGAGAGTCGGGAGGTGTTAATTAGAAGGGAACAGAATCATCCATCTCTGTTGAGAAATCACTTATTCGTTTCACTCGAATTTTTTGTAGGCGGAGTAATCTGAACAGTGGGGGGGCGTAATGAAACAGATGAGGCTGTAGGATATAAACCTGCGATGGGAACAAACTTAAGACCATGATGCATCTGGGTGGTCGATCCGAAATTTCATCTTTCAGGGTTGCCCGACTAAAGGAGGGCCGTGATTAACCGCTTGCCAAAGATGCCAAATTGTCTGTTCTCCGATTTCGTAAAGCGAGTGGTGAATGAGCATACAGCTCCACCATAGCCTGTTTTGTATAACAGAAGGACCACCAGCTGTAAGATCGCTTTCATTCTGAAACACCTAGTAGTGCGTTACAACGTGAAGAAATTAAAGTACCTATAGGGGGCTTCAACGATGAATTAGTTCGGCATCTGTTCCAGAGTGGAGGTCATGTACACTCAAAATACCCTTTCCATGTTGGTAGTAGTTTCTTGTTTTGTCCTTTCATCGATTATGGCGTCAGAGATATGTCCGATTGTCGATCGAAGAGAGTGTATGCAGTGCTTGTGTGTGATCAGCTCTTCATTAGGATCAGTAAAAGTTGCGTAAATCCTCTCGTTTTTCGCTCACGACTGCTCCCTTCAGCTGCCATTTGCCAATACAACAGATCAGACCAACACTGAGATAGTATTGGGACGTGAACTGAAGAAAAAAGCTAGATACACATTCTGTGACAGGTCCATTGTGAAGTAAACTTCTCTGTAGTTAGGTCAAGCCCGAATGTCAAATGGACGGATGCCACACCCAACATTTCCTCTTTCGAAAATGAACAAGCGGTTTGCACTTACGGAAACTTTGGCTGCACATCTTGATAAGGTGAGTAGATACGGACCACCTGAGTAGGAAGCAGAAAAGTCATCGTTTGATGAGGGCCATTTGACAGGAGCTATGCTCCAGTAATTATCAAGCTTGCACTTCTAAACTGGTTACCTTTCCCTAGATAGTCCGGCTGCTGTTTAGGCACAACACTGCAGATTCCACATATGTACGACAATCCCACTTTCCGATTGTTACGACAGGAGATATAGAGTGACAGAGAAAGCTAATATGATGGAAGAGAGTAAGTTACTTTGAGCTCACCTGACCTGTGCGATACCGTTTGCCTCGCCCCCGGACATTCGGGCAACTTTCGTTCACACATGGAATTGGGGCAACTTTTCTGACGAGGGCCTATTTAAGTAGGAGCACTTCCAAAGTAAACAAAAACTAGGGAAACGTAAACGATATGAGGCTTCCTTGTAATTCACCAACTTCATTTAAACAAAGCGCATTATTTCGGTCGGTAATCAAAGGTATCGTGTGCTGGCTGGTTTTTCATTATTGCGCTGCCTGACTGAGAATCAGTATTATTGATACGTCAGCGTTAGCCGGATCACTGAAGTGAACTTCATCCTAAGCTTAATGTACACAGTCAACCAAAACTTGGAAACGAATCAAAGCCATGTCATGTTTTCAGAATGCGCCCAACGGAAAAAAGTTTTTGACGGATTCTATTACAGTGATTAGAAATATGCAGTTTTAGCGTAAAAACTGGCGACCTGGGACTAAAAGAGGTGGCCACAGATCAGGAACTCTGGCCAAACACGAAAAACTGATGCCTAAAAATCACTTTTTTCTCGTATTATGCTGTTTTATATAGGACCACAGAATTATTTTCCGCTAACATCTCATTGACCTTGTACAATATGTAATATATAAATGCACCATGCAATGCTGTGACGCCATGATTTGTCGCTTTGTGCTTAGTGCATAAGCTTGAATGTTAAACGGCTAAATAGTATTACCTTTGTTCTTAAATGGTTGTGGATGCCCTCGGATTGCAACCCACATACCCAGCGTAAGTATTTTCAGATCACAGTGGTCGAGGATAACTAATAACGTCTAATTTCGGAAGACTTCCATCAATCTTTTCCTTATCGTTGTTGTTCAGTTCCTCCAAAAATTCTTTCCTGTATTTCCGATCCAACGTCTGAAACCGCACGATCTTGATGTTTTGTCATCCCAGAGTGTTTTCGAACCATAACAACATTTAGACTGCACAGCACTGTCTGAAAAGCACGTTTGGGTCAAAGAAAATTCGGGATTTAAGGCTAGTTAGCTGCTATGAAGAAGTATGAAAAAGCCTCCAAAAATTGCATCCCACTGCAATGGATGAGTCTCGCATTCCAAATAGTTTTTCAACAAAACAGTAATATTAGGCAGACTGAATTAAGTTACGCTGGTACGGCATAGCATTTTTATCTAAATTTAACTTTGTAATACCGTCTGAATGCGCTTTATAGTATTCACCACAAAAAAATAATTTGGTACATTGCGACAAAGAGTACTCTGAAGGAAATAAGAGTGCCATAGAAGAGGACTGACGCACCCGCAAGCTTGTAATCTGAAGTTGGTAGTGGGCCCTAATTATGAAAAATTATGTCCGAAAGCTCTAGAGTCTGATAAAGTTGTGAACCATGCGAAAACGACAAGACACGCACAATAAGCAGAGTGATGGAACAGACGGTCGGTATGATAGCTGTGACATTAACAAGACACACGTATACTTGGAAATTGCATAATATAAAGAAACTATCCGCTTATTGAAAGGCATGTTTTGAGATCGCCTAGAGAGCGTAGATTTTAGATTTAATGCGCTAAAGCCGATGTTTAATGCACGCTGCGAGCTCTATAATATAAACTAATGGTGACCAAGGAAAATATCGGGAGACTGAATGCAGTCAGTGATAAACAGTCTCTGAATCCCACTTCCGCATTTCTTGCTTTTGTAGCCAGTGAATATCAAATGAAGCTGGCCAGAACGAGTCCCTAAAGTACATTGGTGTCGCAGACCAGTAGATACTTTATTTTTAAAGGAGATTTCAAGGAAATCTATCCAAAAAAAGTCCAGGAGCAGTCCTCTTGTTTAATCCATTTTGTGTGAATCACCTGCAGTGCGTATCTCATGAAAACCTAGCGGGTCTCGAACCCCTGACGTCCCGGACAGTAGTATGAACAAGTGGCACGGTTTCTCAGCTTTTCAACATAGCTTGGCTTCATTCACAGAACGAAGTCTCAAGTGGAAATTACCAAATCGTTTCACACTGCCAACAGTTTACAAGTCGCTTAGATGAAGAATAATGCTCACTGGGATTAAGACTTACATCAAAGAAGTCGTCGCTCAAGGGGTCAGTCAATACGTGTCCACATGATGTGGGTCCCTTGATTAGAGTAACATTGTATGCTGTCTAAGTGTGATTATGAACACTGCTGAGCAACCACTCGTTGCGAACAGCTAATCATTCACCAGCCTGGGGGCGGTTTCGAAGCTCACTGGAGTTCCGCGAGATTCACACTGAAAATGATTCCCAATAGTGATCAAATAGCTATATACTATAGAGTGGCTTCATTTGGAGGACGAAATCTCTATTGAAATTTCCATGTTTCTTAATGCTGCCAATAGGAATTTTATTGACAGCAGGGCATATTTTCCTGAAATACCATTACCATTATACCATGTTACCATATTACCCTATTACCATAATATTATGACGTCTTACCTTTGAAATTCCTTAATAAATTAGTTACAAACCAACTGTAGGTTTCAGGTTACTTCCGGCTCATCTTGAGTTGCAGCTGAGTGTAGTTCTCCAACTGATTTTTCTGCGGAAAATAAGGCTGACTGAGTGTCGGGGAGCTACTCCTAACTGAGATGTCTTAAGAACGGTGAAAACATGGGGTCTCGAAGAATCATTATCAACCTCATGAGTGTCATGGTATGCCAATAAACTATACTCGAGTACCGTGCCATTTGGAACATTATGCAGCCTTTATGTGGCATATTCGTTTAAAGAATATCATATCACGTGCGGCGGAATCTCTTGAGAACACCGGTACAATCTAAGAATCAGCGTATTTCGCCAGAACATGCAGTTGTTTTGCGCTATATCCCGTGAGGTATTTGTTAGCATACAATGAAACAAGTAGCTGTTCTTCTGACATGCATGATTTGCTGGTGCTGAGTCTGGAAATAGCAAAAAAACTTAATTTTAACTAGACTGTGCTCCTACATGAGAATAACTGGGGGTTATGAGGGCATGCATGACCACTGAACTAACAAGTGAGTCTAAATGTGGAAACGTTCACTGCTTCTGAGTAAAGATACGCCCGTTTGTCAGTAATCTCCTATTCCAGAAAAGATTCGTATCAGGCCTGAACTTTGACAAAATGACCTTCATATAGTTATGTTGGTCTGACCTGATTTGAACGGCTTCGGAGATATCTTTGCTTTTTTATCAGAACAGTAGAAAACTGCTGAAAACTCTTCAAAGGCCTACTACCGATCTCGTCCTTCTTGAGGCCCATAGTTCTCTGGTTTTCACGTCTACCTGAGCAACAGACTGGAGGCTCAAATAAATGTCTTACCACGTTTCTCACCCCCGTAATCTGTTATCGAGCAAACCTGTCAGCTAGACCCACCACAGTGTCGATATCCAAAGGCGGTGACGGTTTAATTCACCCTCGTTTTTGTCGCGACCAGCAAATACGGTTTTTCATGCAAACTTTTTTTTCACACGGGTGATCAAACTGACATGTATCGCATTTTCATGCAATGCCTCTAGGTGGGTACTGACATGGTATAATCGATGTGTTATCTGAATACCGAAACACCGAAACACCAGTACCTTCACAAATGTCCTGCGCAGTTCGGGTCAGTGATCGTCTTGAAGCAAACCGACATCTTTCCTCTCATCACATCTTAACATAAAAAGGGAAAATTTAGAAAAAAAAACCTACGCCATTGTAAAGGCGTATAATATTGATGAGGCATGCGAGTAGTCCGTGGTCGTGTCGAAACGCTACGCCACGTCTAATGAAAGGTAAAGTTTACTACGGGACTTATGGAACTGCTCTCCAGTACTCGTTTGCAATTGTGTACTAGTCATCGAATATACATGACATTTCCAGAAGACGCGTTCAGTGTCTTAAAACTATGTGCACATGAGACGTTTACTTTCCTGTTCAAGAGCTTACAACTGCTTAGTTCTTGTTTGCTAATACACGACTTCGCGGTGAAGGGTTTTCCTGCTCCCACCATAACCACAAAGGTAGTTATTCCTTATCAGATTCCGTGGTTGTGGACCACTTAGCGACATTAAGTATACTTTTTGCACTTCCACCACATTACTGAGAAGCTGAACATCTTCTTCCTTAGGACACGATCTCAATAAGTCTTTATTTTTTATCTTGTTTTTAGGCAAGTGAAATACGCACTGGTCTGGTGCAGCACTTTCAGTTGCTTAAGAACGTCTCAAGCGAGAGATTCAGTTTGTTTCAGATGAGTTTCTCCTCAGAAGCAAATTGGTATGCTAATGAATGTAGTGCGCTAAATTCGTGAAATTTGGATTCAAGTAGAGCATGAAGTTGACGGAAACTCGGAGGCTGCGCCTACCTGATGAGCCTCAAGAAGGACGAAACTGGTCGTGGGCTGTTGAAGTGTTTTCTGGGAAACTTATGAATAGTGTACCCGATCCATCCCTTGTTCCAGGAGTATTTTGATGGACCGGATGACGCTGTTCTGAACCCTCGCTGCAGGCACTAATGCGTACATGTTCATTAAACCTCCAGAAATATGAAAAGTTGCAAAGGAATATAACATGTAAGACCATTGTACATGGTTCGATAACAGCAATGCAAAAGACGGAAACATAATTTAAAACCGATTCATTGAAAAAATGGGAAAACATACACAATCATGTTTCTACACTTGCCCGCTCAGAATTTCTTCTTGACCTAACATAAGACGCCAATCAGCCTCGCAAAAGTAAATATTGTTTATGAGCAGCGGAAATCGGTATAATGTGGACGATTGGAACCTAAAGTGAGTAAACGAGATTTCAAACGACAGAGGCTATAGAACACCCGGATGCAAAGGATGGGGCCACCACAACACTGGAACCCTTTGAAATGGCTATATAACAAGGTGATTTAGCTGTCTTGCATGTGAAAGTTGGCTCAAACCTTCCTGCTCCAAGAAAATCTATCATACTCGTCTAAAGAGACAGAACACCAAGTAAAGAGCGTTCACACTTAGGTATGATGTAGACAATCCCACCCGTTTATGTTGATTATGGTATAAGTGCCTAGCTGAAACAAATCGAATTTATATTTCAAGACTTGGGCTTGGAGTGACCAACTGCTTAAGGTTTGGTTGGTTGTACTCGGTCAGAAGTCAATGAGGAATGTTATCTTTATACACTTTATTGCCATGTTCACATGCCAACCAGATGAGTATCAGGAATGCATCTTCTACATTCCCTTTAATCTTGTCCAACGAGAAGCTAGTGCTAAATGAATGATTCAACCTCACTTTGGACAGAACAGTCATATAAACACGGAATGGTGTTACATCTATGAGGCATTCTAATGAAGCAACATGACTGAAGGAAATAGTAAAACTTTGAGCCACGACCTCTTGGCATGGAAAGCCAGAAGATCAGAAACTTTCTAGAACACCACTGGGTCCTGCATAACAATTCACTACAAGTCACATTGAATTCTGTGAAGGGACTTGTGGCCGTGGCCGCTTCAGCCTCTGAAACGAAATTGGTCCACTCTGCTAGCAAGCACCAGTTCATATGAAACAGAAGGAGTGCACGAATCGTTTCCTCCATGAATATATCAACGGATACTTTCCAGCAAAGCACGGCATTCTGTCTCTAACTACAGTGAACAGGCGAGCAAAGAAATCTGAGCCTGCAGCTAAGGCTATAAGACAATGCATTTTTGCAACATTAGATTGTAATATAACCCCACCAGTGAATCTAAACCACCTAAGTCAATTCCACACTCTGTACAAGGGATGCTGATTTTGCTGGAAACGACCAGTTCCTCTAGTGTAGACAACATACGGTGGGAATGCTACCTGAGACTCCGCTCACTTTCCTTAAAGTAATCTAGCCGAATATTTGGTTCGATTAACGTAGAACCGGGAAATCATCAACTTCATATTCATGATTGTCAGCAGACTGGATTCATTTGAAATGCTATTCCCAATGACAAAAAAATCACTGCGGTCAGAAAAAAATACGGCCTATTTTGAATAGCAAATCTTTATAGATCAGGGCCGACAAAAACTTCGTGACCAAAATCCATGCATATATAGCCGAAGCAAGAGTCGACGTAACCTAATTCATCATCATCATGGACAGCATGACATCAGCATTCAATACTGATGCCTCGCTGCCGTACAGCAGTGATACATTTGAAAGCCTTATTGTGAAGAAAAGAATGAAGATGGACGGGGAATGGACTCAGTGCGAGCTTACTACAATCATTGAAAGTGCGTACACATTCAGAAACTCACTCAGGCAACCTGGAGAGAAACTGACAACAAGAACACCATTGACATCGATTAGCTACCATACCTTGCAGCGTCTCCAACCAGGCGCAATGAGGATCACGTGGTGCCCTATCCTGGAAGGCGAGTAGCACCGACAGCACCCAAACGTTTTGTAATCTCCTTTATATCCCTTTGCCAGCTCGAGGACTGGCCACCTCTCTCATTCCGCCACTCTGAGATGGGCATGGAAAACAGTACTCTCTTCGGCAAACGATGGTTCGGCATACGCAGCACATCTCCCAACCAACGCAGTTTCTGATGCTGGACAAATTCTTCAAGGGAAGTACCCGTTGTACAACCGAAAACTGCTTTCTAACTGCTTCGTTACGGATTCGCGGACACAAGCCCACACGACATATGCGAGTGGGTGTATCTGCCTCCAATTTACCTACTTAACCACATTTTTTGGCATATTGTGGCGCCGGTTAGTGAAAAACTGATTTTTCGGAAAGTGTTTCGAATTAGCAAACACAACCCCAGACTTGTAGATTCGTGCATTGACCTCATGTGTCCCACTGCAATCAGAACTAATACAACTTCACGCTCCACAACTTCCAGTGCCTCCCTCTGGATTGTAAGTGGCCTGTCCAGTGACTGCATGTCCAGGAGCATGACCTTAAACTTTGTGGGCGCAAAGTGCATAGCAAAGGGCAAGATGAAATATGGAGTTTTTTAATTGTAAGGTCAAAACACGCTGTGTTAATATACACCACATGGCGCTGAATCTTTTAAACACTCTTCGAGGTGATTTCGGCCCGGAATTCTTAAAGACAAGATGAATTTGTTCAGTTCGTTAGAAAAAACCGCGTCTTCTCCTCTTCGAAGACGGGAACCATGTCGTCTGCATATTCCAGATTGACAAGGTTTTCCTCACAGGTTATTTGACTACGGGGTTTTGGAGACCATCCAGCGTTCGTCTCATTACCTTATCGATCACGAAATTGAAGAGTGGGCATCCCTGACGGACACCGCTTTGCGTACGGAAGCTTTTGGAGAGCTGTACGTATACTCGTACACGTCTGAAAGTCTGACACTTCAGAGAACTTGTTATGTTCACAAACTTCCGGAGGATTCCTTGTTGGGCAGCTTGTCAAGGAGAACAGACAGGACAATCGAGTAGAATTCGCGTTCCAAATACATGAATACCGAAACTGTGGGTCGTTTGTACTTGTGGCATCGTTCTGCCACTGACGGAGCGTGAGGATTTGGTCAACGCAACCCCTGCCAGAACGGAATCCCGACAGCGACTCTCGAGTCAGTGTTTCAAGAGCCAGCATAAAGCGACGAAATACAAGTGACCCCAGCAGTCTCGGTGCAGCCGGGGTTAAGCTGATCCCCCTGTGGTTACTTCACGAATTATGATTCCTTTTTTCAATTTGGCATTATTACCGACTCTCCTCAGTTGTCTGGGACAGTTGTCTGGACAGGAAAACATATTCAGCCAGTGTTAAATGAGGATTACACCTCTATCTTTGAACAATACGGTTGGAAGGTCACCGTACCAGAAGCTCAGTGGCGCCTGAGAGTACAAACGCAGTCGTAAACCTCTGAGGCCGTAGGGCGCTTCACATTCGCCGTCCACGTTCTACGTCAACTGGGGCCTCTAGATAAGTGGCAGCTGGTGGCCACAATAGCTTTTGTTGGAAGTATTTGGTCCACCACTCTACTTTATTCAACAAAGTGACTTCCTTCTGATTCTTGATTGCTTCACTCACAGACCTTTTCCGGGAACCGGTCGCGCTAAGCAGCTGAAATAATCTTCGGGCAGTCCCGGCTTTCTAATACTCTTTCATTTCCTTGGCTTTTTCTTACTTTTCAGCGTAGCTTGCCTTCAACCTTAGTACAATATCTCAAGTGAAAACATATCGTAACGCACTGGCCTCCGTAGGCAAACATTTGGACCAGTCAGATTGTCTGCAAGAAGCGAAATTAACCAAGTAGACTCTACACGTTCTTTCGTTAATTTGGGCATCATTGAAACGGGCAGCGGATATTTGGCCTTTCAGGCTTAAGCAGAATAGACACAGTTCTAGTTTTCATAGCTCAGAAATAGCGCTGAGGTTACGGCGTCCAAATTCAGCTACCCATTTTGACCTTGGAAACCCAAGTTCACCAAGTATTCCCATAGCGTGAACGAAGTCACTTGAAACAGAATGCTCAAATATGCCAGTTATTAAGTGATTTCAATTGTGTACAGTTTAAAACTGAGGAAGGCGAACAGAATGAAGTTCATCCCCATTCACGTTTGCACAGGCTACTGGCCGTAAGTAGAACATTGACTGGAGGGTGATAAAAGCATCAATTTTAATCCATAACGGCCTTGTGGCCAACTAGTGCACGCCGCGGAATCTGGTGACTACTCCAAAAGGCTCAGTTGTGTGAAACGTCAAGAGAATAATCTATCTTCCTCGTAATTAAAGACACTGGACTTGGAACCATGTAGAACAGGTGTCTGATTATATCATATGAGTAACAAAAAGCAATAAATGGAGTAAATGCGAATTTCGTAAACATCTGCTTTGACACGCTCCGTCTGCTTGTGCGCCACACTATTAAGGGTCTAAGACGTATTTGCAAGATTAGGTTGAATCCGCTTGCACAAATCATGCACTAACTTTAGGCTTCCGCCCTGGGTTGTGAATCCTGAAGAGCGAATGCCTTGGAAAGCTCAACTGCATGAGACTGCGGTGGTAAACTGTTCGTGAGGCGAATTATCTCTTGTAACCGCGCCATCGTGGCTTGACCGTTCATGTCAGTTGGTTAATCGTGCATCATTCTAACGGGATAAAACCATTCATATGATTCCAACATTTGTGGTGTTCACGAGGCGCCATTTCTACTCGCTTAAGCTTCAGCTCCATCGGTTTATCAATAAAGGCACTGCGTAGGTGCCAGACATCGTGATATACCGTTTCGATAACAAAACTTATTACCCAGGATCAAGTGTGGTTTTTTCTCAGCTGAATTGAAGACCCTTAGCTGTGTTTCATTTATTGCAAATGACCCACGGGTGATTGATTCTTGTCACCAATAAAAACCGTCCTCCACGGAAGAGCACAAGTTCACAGTTGTTTGTTGACTACTATTGGATTCCGAATGTACGGTTGTTGTCACACAATTCATATTCACAGTGTATCTCTCAGACTATAGCTACATAGCGCTTTGAGAATCACCTGTGCTTTTCCCAACCAACGGAACTTTACCATTCCTACACGCCTTCTGCCTCCCACACTAATAAAACATCTGGTCAGCGCATTGAACCACCTCGTTGTGGTGCCGCCCGGATAGCCCGGACGTCAGTCTGCGTGAGCTAGGGATTCAACAACTCCATACAGGGCCAACCACCCTGTTTGATTTCAGTGTGGTGGTTGATTTCAACAATATGCAATGCAAACCATATGGCGCCTCCGCACCAGTTCCAACCAGTACACGGGAATGACTCGTGGCGCTCATGTGTGAGGAATAAGGCAAGTGCTTCAAATCGAAAGCTGGCTTGGTAGCCCACCGTCGAGTTCACGTCCATAAAAGTGTTGGCATAAACGTGGTCACCCAGCTGGCTAATGCTGACTGTTCTAGCCTTTTCAAATTGGCCTGCGTGCATTGTTCCCGCCTTTTTCCGAAGATTGGATTGTTTCAAAACGTACATCCCACTCAGCATAATGCAGCTAAGCTTAGCCGAGTGAAGAATTCCGGTGTCAACTGGTCCTAACAAGAGTCAAAATCACTCTCGCGCCTGGATAACAATCCATATCTGTTTTGTGACCATCGGTCAAACAGCGGCCCATTCGTCAGAAGGTGATGACTACAGTGTCTGATTTAAACAAACCTTCTATTGCGCCGTGTCACTCTTCGAATCCCAGTTCGCTTGATAGTGTTCACCCTCCGGAATTTACCTGAGGGTTGCAGTCTGGCATCATGACACCGGAGCAATTCCTATCACTTCTGGACCTCCGCGCCTCTAAGATATTTCTAAGACATTTCTAAGATTTTTCTCCCGACGCAGTCGCCAGCTAGTCCATTGTTTGCCGGCTGACCGAAGGCAGATCCACCAAACCAACTATGCCACCATCCAGACCTTTACAGCCAAAGAGAGACAGATTCAGCGTCTGCTGTGCTCAATGGGTCATGGAATGATCTATACAAAGGTAACTGCGGCCTACCTCTAGACGCCGAACAGTGTTGGAAACAGGTGCTCTCTGCTCCAAAACACGTAGACAGCCGGTCAAGTCGCACAGTGCTACCATCCGATTGGAGTTTGATCGAGCTGATTACAGGCGAGGAAGTCGGTTGCAAGATCAGCTTAATGGGCAATTTGTCAGCAGGTTTGGACAAGCTCAAGCCCAGGATGCTTCACAGGTTCGATACCAACGCCCTCACTGAGTACTTTAACTTACTAGTATTATCTGGTAGTTGTCCGCTACATCCGTGTTATGCTCGTATTACCCTAGTTCTGAAGGTCCCAAACCCGACTTCAACCGACCAAATGATACCGACCACCATGTCGTTCATTCTCCTTCGATGCTTTCATAAGGTGCTTGTTGATTGCTGGAGCCGTGGATTCCCACTGCTCTCACTCCCGTTGGCATTTCTACATCGAGGGGGTTATTTGGAAGCTGCATCGCTGTTACACACCCTGCCTTTTCATTCATCGGCGACTGCTTCAGAACTCAGCTTGGTATTTGTTGATATCTCAAAAGCGTTTGATTTGGTTTCGCATGACAAAACTGACAGATCTGCTGGTTCGACACATTGCACAATACTATGAGAATGCTGTAGCAGTGTTCCCTAATTCCGAGGTTCACTGCCACAGAGGTGTGAGGTAAGGAGATCCACTCTCCCTATTATTTTTCATCATGGAAATGGATACGGTTCTTGAATTGCTGATGCCCCAACTAGGATGCCAGTCCCATGACACCTTCGTGGCTTCTTTTGACTTTGCTGAAGACTGAGTCGTGTGTGCAGAAGGTCAGGCTCGCCTTGAAGAGAAGCTTGAAGCTACTGCGGTCGAGTTCAGAAGAGCCCTTATGAAGATCAACGCCTAAAAAACGAAAGCAGTGGTTATTTGTGGGGACAAGAAACATAGGGTGACAGCGGTCTCAGTCGAATCTTTTTGATTCGCCGAGGAACTCATCAGTTCCATGGGTCCAACGGACACCGCGACAAATTTGGACATTCACTTTAATTTCAAGGGGAAAGGAGTCTGCAGACACCGACAGCAGCTGCTCAAACTGTTTGATGAGGTGACGCGTGCCCCATTGAAGCCGCATCAGAACTAAAGCCATCAAGGAACTGACCGAAATCGAAGCTGGAATACTTGCTCGTGCTGGATCAAATCCACCGAAACACGCTCAAAAGATTGAATAATTACATCAGACAATCTGCCGAAAGACACCCGGATCACCTACATCCACGCCGGTAAACAACATGGGGGACTTAGTATCCCAAGTCTGAGTGCAACCATCTCAATGCAGAGAAGAGCCCGTATGGAAAAGCTTCTGTCTACCCAGCACCGAATACTATGCAATGTATTCAATTATTCCGCCTTTGGCAAGATTGTTCGGGATCTTAACTTTCCGATCCGTGTTCAAGGTGTATGCGTAAACACCAAGGAAGAGCACGTGGCTGTTCGGGGCGATAGTCTACACAACAGCGTTGACGATCACGGTTAACGATGGCTGGTCTCTTTGCCCCTGTCAAATCGATGGCTTGTGTTTCCAGAACGAGTGTGTTCTCATATATTTACCCGCCGTATCTAGTTCCGATGCAACTTACATAGGACGGAAGTTAGAAGCACTCGGCTTAGTCATGGTCGCCAGACGATTTTCTGTCGTAGAAACTGTGGCCAATCAGAAAGTTTGGTGCACATTTTGCAGTCCTGCTGGATCACGAACGATGTGTGCTGGTCTTAATCGGGTTGCAAGGGATCTCGCGAAACGTAATTGTCACCTGGGATACACTGCCTTTGAGGAATTAAGAGCACCTACATCGACGTCATTCATCAAGTCTAACCTAGTCGTTGTTCGGGAACGCTCAGCAACTGTGATAGACGTAAGCACAGTTTCGGATGGGCGCAGAGTGTCTGTGTGGAATGAGAAGAAGCAAAATTATGGTGCTGATGATTGTTCCCTCGTCATCATATCAGCCCTACATGCAATCGATTGTGAAATCGACTTTTCGGTCCACCAACCGATGATCATATCCTATTGAGAGATCTGCTTTTCTCAATCCGCCAAGGCTGTTATTGAACCTGGACTTCCTAAGGTCTCACTAAGTAACTTGTGTTTGCCCGCCATTTTGGGATCTCCGCCTACCTACGACGCTCTTATGCGTGGTACATAGCGTTGATTATATATTCTTGCCATTGACTCTCACACCTGACCCAGTATGGTGGATACTTTGTGCCTGATTTGCGAGTCTTGACTGTGCTAGCAATCGCTGGGCCTTGAAGAGCATTTAGCATTGTTGCAACAGCGTTCAAATGCTGATCCTTACACGCATGTTCCCATGCCAAACTTTCTTACATACTTTAGGATCCATCTTGTCCGACTGGAAGTGTCGACGGCACGTCTTCGAATGGGACGCTTTTGTCGTTTTACCGAATATTCTCCTGTACACTCTACCACATCTATCACTTGGATTTATTTTTTATGTTTGTGATCCTGCTCTTCAACAGTAAACTATAATTTTTGGATTACTAATTCTACTGGATTATTATGACCGAGCCTTCCGTCCTCGTACTGTTCAGAAGAGACCACGTTGAGGCCCAGGCCGCAAGTAACGATCTATTATTACGTACGAGCGGACCGACCATAAAGGAACAGACGGATGCACACTCATGACACTCGTCTGAATAGTTCTTCTCCTATCCTGGTGCAATTATTCTGGTGGGTACACAAAAAAGGGAAAGCAATAGACCTGGACTTTTCTCATGCGTCATTGACGTGGTTGTGCATTCCACCATAACTGACTTCGTTCAAGTTATCGGAGTATTTGGGCAACTTGGGTCACCAATATCAATGTTGTCAGTCGAATGTGTTTGCAACAATGTGAGCACTGTTATTGAAATAATATATATGGAACTGTGTCATTTCACATAAGGAGGGGGAAATTCTAAACCACCAAGTATCCGCCATCATGTCCAAGGATACCCGCAAAGGCGAACAAACAAGTGTAGTTTACCTGGTACAACTCACGACCTGCTGCGAGCATGACTGGGTGGTTGTTTCCAACCGTGTTGAAAATTTTCTTTGATATGTAACCGCCGCAGACCAGTTTATTGCTTGCTCATGGGGAACCTTCTTATTGTCTTTGTGGCCCTGTTATAAACGTTAACAAAATATTACCCGAAGGTATTTATGGGCACTTCTCCGAGCACCCACTCACTCCTACTTCGTAGTTTGATTTCCACGATGAACCACATCTTGTGTTTTGATTCGCATCTTTAAATCCAAAGTAATCAGTTGTTCCTACCCGGATTGCTGTCAGGCTTCTCCAAAGGTTGCCTGTCTGCATGTTTTCATTTAAAGACATATCAAAGGACGACACCAAACAAGTACAAAAGAAAGATATGTTCATCCGTCGACATAATCCAACATGAAGGACCTATTTCTTGATCTTCCAAGTTATGGTAAAAGATGAGCTCAGGTATGAAGAACCATCAGCTAGTTCTGCTACTGAAATGGATCAACAGACGGGTAATCATCCGACTTTTCCGGGCCTTACAAACAGCAGGCCGAATATTCGGCTGTTACACTTATAAGTGTAGCTCTGACTATGAGGGACAACTGACCTAATGGGTTTTTGGCATTTGGAGAGAAGCAGCACTTGTTTACAAAAGCCGCGTACGATCAAAGTCGTGGCCAATGGGTCAGTGACTGCACAGATATCGTTAAGTATATTATCATGAGTGAGAGACAGAAACCATTTGAAGTGACAGATAAGTAAGTATAAGTAACCGTAAGTACTATAGCAATAGAGCTATCCGAGGTTGCTTTACTAATTCCAGTTCAGCAATTTAGCTAATGGAGATTTCGTCCTGTGGAGGAAGCCAATCTAGGCTGAAAGGCCAAGAAACACTGCACAGTTGGTTCATCACTACTGGGAAACATCAGCAGTGCTCGGCTCGCGAAACACCGATGAGCTTTGAACCTACGACCTTCCGGCTAATAATTTGGACACAACCGTTGGGCCATGAGCAGCCGATTGCAACACTCATCCTTCAATCACGGAGTCCACATCAACTGGTTCCACGGGTGAGACTACTCAGATGGAAGTTACACTCCTCGTAGGAATTATTCTTTCCTGGCTGATTTTAACAGTACAGGTGAAGTTGAGAATGGTTTTTCCTAGTAAAGAACTGAGATTCCAACTTCAAGTGGACTGGTTCGGGCGTGCAGTTCTTCTGCGTGGAGCCACTGTAGCGTGAACTATTAACTGTATTCATACTGCACACAACACAACTGTCAGGATGCAAATCAGTATGCCTTACCCATGGGGTATGACAAATGACAAGTTTCAGTGTATAACGAAATTGTAAAAAGCTTGCAGAAGACGAAGCTAGGATCTTCACCAAATAGTATAAAACATTACAGATTGTTACAAGCCAGGCACCTGCGAAGGAAAAAATTGTAGAAACATTCACTGTTTCTTAAAGAAAAGTACTGCGGGAGAAATGAAGAGGAGCACCGACAACGCAGTAACCAGTGCGTTGCTTGGGACTGCTTCCCATCGAATCAGTCCATACTGCAAAAGACTAAAGATGCCACCAATTGTGTTCACCAAACCATTCACTGTGCCAAAATGTTGAATCGGAAAGGCAATGAGTACAAAGTTGACGGAAGCACTGAACAACAAAGATCGTAAGAGAACGAAAAGCACAAAAGCGATATAGTACGTAATCTTTGACTTGACAAAGTTGAGTCCACTCAAAGTCACCGCAGCTACGGCTAACACCAGAAATGCTGGGGCAATGCCACGAAGACTCATCCAGTACAATTCAGCATCATCAGACATTGGGCTGCGGCTCATACGCCGACGATAAAAAGCTCTTGAGCTGTCCAGAATCACCCCCGAAACCGGTGAGATAAGAAACCCACACATGAGTAGCGCGGACGAAATAGACTGTAAGTGCTTGATGGTCTGCGTGTCATCACCGAACAGGTAGACCAACTGTTGGCTCATTTGTGTTAGGAAATAACAGAAGCGGAGTAGAGCCACCATAAACCAAAGGGTGACCAACGCAAACGGCCAAGAATTGACACATCGACCAAAAGAAGTATATCGCTTTTCCAAATACCGCTGAATCCTGGTATCCACCGAGTTTTGATTGCCAGACTGTCAAATAAAATAAAGGTGCAGACTGGTCAATGAGTCACCTCAGTAAGCTGTTCAAAACTGAAATTAGAGGTGGTGTTGCAGGTGCTGACACAGGAAAATGATAGAGTTACATGGGATGTGGTTGTAAAAAAAGCAATAAACAGCGGGTCTTGAGTTGTACGGACAATTGATAATGTGGGTCGGAAGTGGAAATTACATCTATTTTTCAGAGCAGTTACAGCACCCGATAATAGTTCTCGTCAGATTTCTAGCGACACCAATTTTAAGTTTCCTGTATTCGTGTGATTCAGCCACAGGAAGCTGACAAAAAGCATTCTGAGTATTCCTAATGCACTACTCATAGGGTTGCTGAAAATTCTTCAACAGCCCACGACCGGTTTCTGAGTACCTTCTGTTCACCCAACTCCTTCCGTCCCTAAACGTTCTCAAATGGGATGCAGGCTGTGAACCGGCCAATTGGCAACTATTAGGGGACAATAGAGATGAATTGATCAGGACCGGTGAACGTACTGAGGTATTCTCATGTTAGGATATCACTTCCATGTTTCGCTTGCCGGCTGAGTACGGTAGCGAACTGTTATTTAGTGTGCGGAAACGGGTCGCCATCACTCATCATTTATAATGGATCTTTGTCTCGCTTTCTTCAAGAAGCACTTATCACGATAAGCGTTACAGAATAAGCGTCGTAGTTATTCCGCCCAAGTGTCTGCCGTAGCTAGCCAGTGAATAATCAGAAAATCTAGAACAACTAGTTTACAGAATTTTTTATTCCCCCATTGGTGGTGGAAGTTGATAAGTTGATGCGTATAGTTCAACCTAAATAGGACGAATGCAAATTTTCGATCGTTCGCTTGCCCGTAAAAAAACTCAAAACCAGAACGCGAGACTTTGGAGTCCTCTATAAAGTGAGTGGTTGACGTAGCCCCCCGGTCGTCTAATCCTATGCTTATCTTGACTATCGTGGGCACGCTAACCGTCGTGTTGCGCACACACCATTACATGGATGTCATGGACGCGGCTCCATTACTTGGTTGCTCGTTGCTGAGTCAGCATGTCGCTTGATTCAACCCAGCTAGTCTGTCTGTGCTACATCCATAAGACGAGCCCATATGCAATGAATTTTGGACCGCCTGACTCAGTTTCATCGCCATCCTGTCGTTCAGGTCAACGGGAAGGCATAGTTCTCGTCTGTCATGCGCCCACGTGTTCGAGGATATAACCGCGTCCATGACGCTCCATGTAATGATGCGTATGGTGTACAGCAGGAAAGAAAGGTGACGTACGGAAAACTGCGCTGATTGCTACGAGTTCGTAGAGAAACATGGTTTGCTCCTTGAGGTGCGAACGTGTATGTGTATGTGTACAGTGCAAGGATGCCGAATATACTGTACTTCGTCCATTTTTCTCGAAATCAATGCAGCAGACTTCCAGTTTAAACTCGAGCGTCCTGGTCATTCGTCTGAAACCGCTACATACCTGATTCTTCATTTCATTAGGATGATCCATTTGCTACGTTTCCTAATTGGAAGATATCCACACGGATTTGGAAACTTAGAGAAAATCCCTCCTCACAGAGTGAACATAAAACTAAAGCTCACCAAATTGATATCTGTTCTTGCCCAGAAAAGGCTCTGAAGCAGATGCGATCCAAAGCTGATACATATGATGTACCTGTGTTTCCAGACGTAGGAAGTGATAAAAAACACCGATGACTTCTGAGTCGCTAGTCATTTCGTACACATCCCAGTGTGGTATTGTGGACACATCAATTTGGTGTTTCGAATACACAGCCTTCGACTAAAGACAGTTCGTCGACACTTCGCAATCTGGGAACCCACTGCGCATTCTAACTCCAGTCTGCTGTGTGGTTCGAATATAAAACCAGGTATCTCATGGGCTTTTTCAACGTATTATTTATTTTAACGAATTAACGATTATACAGATTATACGAGTCCAGATTGAAAAACAACTTAAGCATTCCATAATGCCTTTATCTGCACTACGAGTACGAGTGCCTAACAGGCTTCACAGATCATTTGTTGGAAACACCCTGACAAACCCTGACAGCACAGACAATGCCGTTTTCAGCGATAGAGCAACACTCTAATTCAACGACGAAACACAGTGTAATCCTTGAAGGCTTACCAAGTTCTCGGCGTCCTCTTTTTCTGTGAAGTCGCTGTCACTGGGCTGTTTTTCATTCTCAACCATTTCTGAAGACCATCGTTTTAGTGCAAATAGACCCATGCCGGTTCCGTATATCAGAGCGCAACAAGCCAGTACAACGAATGAAGTCTGCAGGGAAATTTCGTGCGATGTTTGTCCAATGAGATACGTCACGAAACCACTGGAGTCGAAAGCGCCTGACAAAAGAGATACTACAAATCCACGATATTTGGGAAACATGGAGCTTATCTGGTGAGTGCAAATAAGGAGTGAAGTACTCGACACAGCGGTAAAAATCCCGGCGATAAAGAACAGCGCACTTGACCCGCCGCTCGTAAACGCAAACATAAGTGTGCCCAAGAAGTAGACTCCGACAGAGATCAATTTCAGTGCACGCAGTCCAACGCGATCCATGAGGAACCCAGCTCCGGTGATGACACACATCTGCACCACAACCCAGACGATGAATGCTTTGTGGAACATTTCTTCTTGCTGGGGGCAGTCCGTCTCGTTCGACTTGCATTGGGAGGCGAAAACTCCAAGTTGCTTGTAAATTGGAATCAATGCGTTGTATCCGTAGTAATATCCACTGAACCAAAATATTTCAATAAGTGCCAAAATGAGGATAACCCAGCGTCTGTGTTTCCATTGGCAACATGAGTTCAATCGTTCGCCTGGAAAAAAATTATGCTACTTTAATCAGATAGATCTAATCGGGGCTGCTAAGACAGAAAATAAACGCGCGCAAAATAATGTGAAATATCCGTTTAAGACGGATTACACAAGGTATCTTGATTCAACTGAAAATGCTGCTGAATGAGTTTTACAGAATCCACCTGAGGACTACCCACATTTCGCGATCAACCAAGGGAAACCAGTGTCATAAGAAGTGCTTGGTTAGTCAATCCCTTATCAGTACACCTATCAAAAAGCCGACTTCTTCACTGTTTTACTACCTATGCAATTCATTTATCCCATTGTTTACCTATTTATTAATGCACCAGTTACTATTCCCAAAGTCCTGTTTTGTGGCTACCGTTCCCACTCAGGGCACCTGTTCAAGGGTTTCAGCTTCACTGTCGCAAACTAATCATATGTGCCGCAACAGGGTAAAGAAGTACGCTGTACACATTGTTCCCCGAAAATAATTTTAACCTCTGGATGTTGTATGAAAACGCAATCGCGGATGACCTGATTTATAGCTGGATGTTGGACGCTCTTCCGAAGGACAGTGGAAATTGTGTCCACCTCATCTACTCAGAGCTTTGAGGATAAATTCACTCAAACGACAATCTTTCGACGACAGTTCTTCACATCGTCAGAGCCATTCTCGTAAATTTCTTAATTACGTGGACAATTTACCTTAAGAGAGATCGGTCGCACAAGTAGCATCCCGGTGTCCCCTCTCTGCGCACTGGGTATCAAATTCAATCATCATCATCCTCAGACATTTGGTTCATAACCAAATTGGTTGCAAAAACATTACGCAGATATATGCAGAAATAATTGATGTCTTCGCGGCTATGGTTAAAATTTTCCCTTGGGCATGCTCACCAAGCACTTAGCCATCTTTGTTGATGCATAATCTCAAAACCCTAAGGAGGTTACCCTTTTCAGTTCTATTCACTGTCATGAAGACCAGATAATGAGACGATCCCTAGAAGTCCTTCAAAACCAATGTTCAGATAGCTCCGACAAAAACCTTGTCAAGTGACATCATTATGGTCTTGGAAAGAGAAACGAAGGCATGGGTCTTTCTGGATGAACTGACCCTGGCATTCGTTTACACCCACAAAGTGTAAATCCATGCTCCTGGACATGCAGTCACTGAACACGCCGCTTACAATTCACGGAGAAGCACTCAAGGTAATCGGAAGTTGTGTAAGCTCCAACCGTGGTGAGACAGATTACGGTAATGCACAAATTTCTAGGTCTTGGATTCCGTTTGCTAATTTGAAACGTTTATGGCGGCAAAGCGGAATCTTAAGGGACGTGTGTAGCAGGCTACAGTACGGGCTGCATTGTTGTACGTTTGTGAAACCGTGCTTACGCGAGCACCCGAACTGTAAGGCTTTCGGGTCTTAAAAACTCATTGTTTCAGAACCATAGCTGAACATGTATTGCGAATGCCGAATCATCGTTTGCCAGAAAGAATGCTGTTTTCGGAGTGGAGCAGACGTAATGGTGGTAAACCTGTGTTTTGGAGGAGGGTATGAAGGTGATTACAAATAAAAATGGGCACCGTCGGTACGGTTCGCCGGATGGAGTCCGCATGATCCCACCTATGAATTGTTGTAGACGCCGCAATATTCCTAGGATTTTTAGGATAGCGCACGGTTAGAAACAAACAGAGAACCGTTCTACTGGAGTTTATCAAAGCACGTATAGTTGGCTGCACCGGGATTTGAAATCTGAACTTTGAGGTGCGGGATGATTGGTCTACCGCCATTACAACAGTGTATAAAGGATTCATATAAGGTACCATATCTGAAAAGGGGAGTGTGTTGACCTTCGTGATAATTATGACGCCCCAAACCGTCGATGAGTTCTTCTAAGAGCGGGACTCAAAGCAGCTGTTCCGCTCGATTAGTATGAACAAAAAATATAAATCATCCACAATACGCGGGGGCGTTCAGATGCAATTTATATGTGGACCAATTGGACAAACACCACAGATTCTGCAAAGTAATAGGATACAAAACATTATTTACGGAAAACGTGTAGCATTCGCTCAATTGACTGTTCTATTCCTGAAGAACGAGACTGGCATTCGGGACTAACAGGATTTAATAATTTGAAAAGCTTCGCGAAGCTGCTATGGTCAAAATCAAGATTAAGATGTGCGACTCACTCAAAACGACATCGTCTCTTCCCTATTTAGGTTTTAGGGTGAAACCATTCTCCATTTGGTTTGCTTGGTCGGGTTGATGCTTCAGATCGGTTAGTAACCGGACTATTTGTGAACATGCATCCACTTCCAGTCATGGTACGATTACCCTGATATTTCCACGGCATAGATAGGAAGCACTGGACTCACGTCCTCCCTAGTTAAGTCAATGCGCATCCTCAGCCTTTCCGCAGAAGGACTGTTCAAAATGTCATGAACTGAACTCCACAACTAAAAATCATCCAGCAGATTTCACGCGTCCGTGGCGCTACCTGGCAGGCGAATTAACCGGCGAACTTATCCGGGTAAATCGCCGGGCCGTCTTGCGAACCTTCGAGCAAACCAACTCCACTGCCGAGGCGAGACCACATTCGCCTATTCCAACGTAGTAGTTCAGGTGCGTTCAGTGTGAGGTGGAGGTTTTGATAACACAGTCATGCCGGACGTCAAATGTCTGAGCTTCACCAGGCATGGTCTAGGACATGCGCTGCAGATGAGCGGAACTGGAGTCAATGCTTCTCTTTTTTGGTGTAAACTTAACAGAATACTTGCGCCAGGACAGATAGGTAAATGTTCAAAGAGCGATATGAACACAAAGTCTGAAAGCCCCACAACCATCTACAAACAGCTGAGTCACCAGATGACTTTTCTTTACAGTTTACGATGTGCCCCATGGGTCTGACAAATCCGTGGGATTGAGGTTTCCACAAATGACAACAATAAAAATAATCGAAATTTCGGACGAAGAGGGATGATCCTTAGAAATTTGGTTGAGATATAAAATGACAGATGCTTAAATGACACAACGTTAGTTAACCGCGTAGGCAGTCTTCAATGCATTTATGTGTCTGCATTGTGTGCATGCAGCGACGGCAATCCTGTAAACAACTAGAGTGGTAGAACGACTTTGAGTGGACCGGTTTATGTGGAAATTACATTGATTTATCTGGTCTATCAAACAGCATGATAATTAGAGCAAGCGGAGTTCGTTCTCTCTACTGCAAGTAAAACCAACCTCTAAATTCTGAAGATCCGAAGTAAGCTTGGAAATAACGATGGGAGCTGTCTCTCAAGTAGCCTACCGCGACTTCCTTAGTTTCAACTTTAATGACAATAACATCCATCCTAGCGATTGAGACTACCTAGTGAGTACAGAGCGAAATTGAACTGGCTTATTACCCCAACTACGATGACCGTTCACTACGCGTCCGACTATCCAGTTGACTGATTTCGAACTTCCTTAAAAGCTATTGCAAAAGCTGTGATCTGTAGTCGGATTGTGTCAGCAAACCACGGAGTTCGCTCAATTTTCTTATTCCTCCGTGGGATCAATCAGATGCAGCCTGTTTTAGCGGGTGAGTTGTGGCTCTCTACAAGACCACCACGTTAGATCTACAAAGATGGAAGGATCAAATTCTCGATGACAGCGACAATCCAGTGAATCGGTTTTCTATTTTGCTCTTCGTTTTGTCTCTATATAAATGTTATTCCAGCAGACAGCAACAAAAGGTCAATAGTGCGATACGCTTTCACATAAGACAACTCACATATCGTATCCACGTTCATTGTACCGTTGTGTCCACAACAGACAGCACAAGTTTTGAGTTAAATAGTGTCAGCCAAAGAGCTGAAAAATGCATAAAATAATGACTGGCGATATTTTGGATTCAAATACACAACAAAATAAAACAATGCTTACACATGCCGTGGTTTACAGTCGTACGCAACCCATACAACTTGATCCTCCTCGTTACGCGTGGTTAGCATCTGTAGGCTTTCAAAGCTCAGTACCATTACTGACTGAACACGATTGACGGGCAGCGCTAGGATATATGGATACAAATGTGACCAAGTAAGCGCAATTGTCGACACGTTTCTAGGTCTTCCTAGACCTTGAAAAACGAAACTTCAGTCACTGAACGTCACGAGATTGGTGCAGCAACTACCCCTAACCAAGACCTGTAGTGCAAATTTCTCAGCTGCTTTCACTGATAAGTGACATGGAAAAGAGCAGACCACCAAAAAATGATTATTTTAAGCAGGTTTACTCTCTGTCTGGTCAAACCCTTTCAAGGTGAAAAATGCATCACAGGGGTTTCAAAATCCAACAAACAGTGGTGAAACGCCAGAGACAAGCTCTTAGCAGCACTGATTGCAAACTGCACGACAGGAAACATATATCTAGATGCACATCTGCTGTCCATCACATCCAGTCGTACCGAGCCTCCAAGTATTTCAGCAGATTTCTCATGGATTTTCCCGAAGAATCCCGAATAATTCGTAGTTAGCGGAGTTGGTGGTATTTTATATTGGAGGTGGCTAACTGGAGAACCGATGTTTTTTTACTTCGTTGATGAAATGTCATATCCTTTCCTGTTGACGTTCCGGCAGATGTGCACATCAGCCTAATTGGATGGTAGCATCCCACAACAAGTGCTGGTTAACGTGGGACGCAAACTCGGCAACTGTTCACTGGGACATGGTGCTACGGTTGAATCTCTGTATTTCTTGTCTGAAGGTCGGTACAAAAGATAGTTCTACATACGCACTTAAAGTTTCATCTCAATCGGCTGGACGATATACGTTGCCCGTGCAATTCCTAACTTAGCCGTTGGGGACACGATATAAGACCGACCAAATCGACCTAAGGCTGGCCTGTTCATCAAAGCCTGCCTTCAATCTATTTACAACCTGGCCTTTGTATGGCCGACTTCTCCTTATGTTCGTCCTGCAGATACCACCAATACGGAGTTCGTTCGTAAACTTGCAATGTATCACCCACAACGGGCTCATGAGATCAGGTGCGGCGACTGCGTTTGATATGAGGGTACTTGCTCGTGCACAGTATTTACTGCGGGATGTCTGTTCCATGGAGTGGCAACGTAAAGAGCACAGCGCGCCTCAGACTTCAGAGGAATTCGCGATGAGGTGAACAGGAGACAGATTTCGGTGAAGTAGACGGTACTTCCCTCAAAGAATGCACCTACCTCCGCAATCTAAGGTGATTCTCTCAAGATAAAAAAGGTAAGAAGTAGCGTATGTCAGTGACAGTACTGAGATTTTGTCAAACTGCCCGTTTAACCAGAAGCAGTTGAGCATCTAGGGTTAGGACCTTACGGACAGTAGTTTATGCACTAGTTGCTGAGCCATCTCGGCCACGGAGATGGATCGCTGCGTGGAGTAGCGTCGTTTTGCGGGATTGGTGAGTAATGGGCCTGACGTCAGGCTACCCATTTGCAGGCAAATGGAGCCCACAGAGGTCACAACAGACCGCCATACCTTGACACCAGAAACACACAGTCTGCCGGCTGAACTGATTGTGCAGGTGGCTGTGCACTCAACTGTGTACCGTCTTTTGTGTCACTCCATTTCACAACATAATCACTGGTGCATCAACATTTCGTGTCACAGTATTATCAATTTCTTGAATGACAGTCGATCAAATGGGCCTGTTCTTGTTATTGGATCACGAAAGGCTATTCTTCGAGGCTCAGCAGATCTTCTGGGAATACCAGCATACTGGAATCTGAAGTTGTTTTGGAGAAATCACTCTTTTATTTGATGTAAAGTTATCAACCTGAAGCTTCTGTCACCCCACAAGGTGTAACGGCGCTGGTTGCGAATTGGGGTAATTAAATGACCGAAATGGCACGCCTGATAGTGAGTGTTCACTTGTTGCTTAAGCACTAACAGATTTGATAGGCAAACTGTTTTTGCCGGTGTGGTGTTTCGTAGGAGGCATACCTTGAGGAAGCAGTGAGGGCGTTGAACCGAAGTGGTTGTGTAAGTTTTCAATCGTGACCACGAACGTGGGTGGTTCTGGCTGGGGTGAGTAGTTTCCGGTGACGATCCGGACTTTGGAAGAGTTGGAGAGTGAGCAGAATGTTGCCGCGTAGCCTTCACTAAACCACAAAGATAACACTGATCAACATCATCTGTTTGGTGTACACACTTGTTCATTAGCTCTCCAGTGCGCTCGCACACGCAACATATGGTTTGACTAAGCCACGAATTGCGCGTCTAATCAGCTTAGTAGCTGTAATGACACAGAAAAGTTAGGATCAGTGCAGTTAGTGCTATGTTTTCAGAAGACCTTGTGGCTTACTACAAGAATCTGATATGTTTATCGATGATGGATGTCCTCTCACATTAAACGACTTCGATCAAATCCCTCTCGAATTGGATTTTTAGATTCTTTTTTACTTTAACTGTGGATAGATGGTCGGGTTTTACGTATGGCCTAGAGGTGAAGCACCGTAACGACAGTAGATACTATTTCATCTAATCTAGTAGTCGAATGGTCACCTTTGACCGGCTGTAGGCTGAACAAAATATGGCTTCCTATTCGCTTGGTCATCGTGGGGTAGTAATGTTACCCAGAATTCAATACAGGTTGCGTGTGTGGACAGTTCTCTACTCACATTCAGCCCACAAAATGAAATATAGCACATGAACTTGTCGTATTTGGTACCAACACGAGTTGCATCTAGCTGGACTATATGAAATGAGATGTGTGTCACACGCTACCCATGGTTGCATGTATCGACACAAACAGGGACAGCAAACGAGAAACTCGCAGAGAGTCAGTATATTTTCGTTTGCAGTGAAATCGTGGAGTTTATGTGCAGGCATGGTTCAGGTTCCCGTTTAGCGGAGTGTGTGGTGTCCGAATCTTTCAGCTTTTTGGATATCCCAGTGTTCGCCATTTCCGAGATTACCTGAAAAGGTGTAGTCGTTAAAACACCCAATCATGGATGTGCCGGAGGAATTGGTCAAGTAGTAATTTAAAAATGTTGAGTTTATGCTTGCCGCCTAGTGGGTCACAAGTAGCAATCGGCATACATGAGACAGATCACAGAACCTCAGAACATTTATCCGTAGCTTATGGCCCCTAAATGGCACAGGGCCTTCCATTTGGAAAAGAGGTCTTGGACTTGGATGCGTGTCTTGCTGCAATATCCTAAAGGCTATAAACATATCTCAAACGACTGAACGATACTTTAGGGCAAACAAACTGGGTGCAGCACATCCATCAGTGTGACACGGCAAAACGAAGAAGTTGCGTGAACCGTAAACCGTTGATTGAGTTCCCCATGTGCAGCGAACTGAAATATTGTATGATAGGCCTGACAATCGTAGTAGACAGAGCGCGTACCTTCAACAGGCGCAAGTTCTGAAAAGTCCGCTGTAATTATCACAGAATGCGCAGAGCGGAGTCATATAGATTGTATATGTGGAATTTACCCACGATGATGTTTTTCCGCTGTTTTCCGAACAATCTGCATCAATTGTACGTCAACACTGTTCACGCAACAATGTCCAATTTGGTTTATTTCGGTGGCTCAACTTCGCAGTGCAGAAGTTAGTTGAAATTAACCGGCATGATAAATTATAAAGTACATATAATTGTCTACCGATTGTTCACGGACAAGGAAACACCATCCCAACGACTGACAGTACGGTCTGTCTGAATATCATATCCTGAAATGTGTAGTGTATATCTTTGGATGCTTTCGTGGAATCCGCAACGAGACAATAAGAAAGCAATTTTTCGGATGTGCAACGGGAAATTACATTAAAGAATATACCCAGTACCAGAAATCGTGTTGGTAAGGCCATGTTTGTGGATGCCAAATTATCGGTTGCCGAAGAGAGTTCTGTTTTCCATTCTTAATTCAGAGTGATGGACTCCGAGAGGTGGCCAATCCTGGACCTGGCAGATGGGCATGAGAGAGATTACGAAAAGTTCGGGTGACGTCCGTGCTACTCGACTTCTATGATAAGGGTCGCGTGATCCCCACTGCACCCGGTTGGGGGCGCTGTCAAGTGATGTCAGTGGCGTTGTTGTTGTTGTCGGTTTCCATCTAGGTCACTAAAGGACGTCGAATGGTTTTCGGAAGAGATAGATCGGCTACCATAGATAAACTGACCACACTCTACAGGTTACGTTTACTTGGCCAAGTCCTTTGTATGCCAATCGACCGAATTACTCAAACGGATCTTTTTGCACAACCACGTGAAGTGTGAACAAATAGGAAAAAAGTTTTTAAAAATCGTTCAGCTGCAGCAGCCTTTCGGTACCTAACTGCCATGCCACCAGAAAGGAGCACGAGGGCTGGGTACTGCCGGGTTGCCCAAGCGTAGACAGGGAAAGTCGAGAGGCAGAGGTCGCGTTTGAACCACGGACCTTCTGGTCAGTAAATTCGCGCTCTAACCACTAAAAACGACCCGGATGTTCCACACATATCTAGCAGCGAAGTTTAAAAGCCATTACCATCGCCATCTGCCACGGTGGGAACCCCAAAACGAGGCATATCAAAGGTTAGAGACATTGTCAGACATGGCCTATCCGTGACCACATGGGCGCTTGCGCATCCAATCTATTGCTTTCAACGCAGAGTTCCTATCTCAATCCCCCCAATTAAAAATCCACTGACAATACTGCATTTACGCAGCAATTATTTCAGATACCGCCTACAATGCCAGCTATCTACCCCATCTTCCAAAACCATCAGTGAATGAAACTGTGGGAGCTAGAACCAATGTGCAGCAAGTAAGCGATTCTTACAGCTGATGTTGATATGCAAGAGTGAATTTAGCTAGTACTACTTCCCTTTTCTACCCGCTTTCACTGCTATTTCCACAATAAGTTTTTCAAATGAATCATGGGAAGCATCAGTGTTGAATAACAATGTCACGCTGTCAATGATGATGACTTCCGTGGAGCCAAGCTTCCGTGGTGCTATTTTATTCAGGATTATGTTGATCCAGAGCCAGTTCAAGCTCGTTTTTGGGAGACAACGAGAGTTCTCCGGCACTATTGTTGTATTCGTTGGTTCGGCAGAAGCAATTACCAGAATATTTTGTACCAGCTCAGTAGCCGGAAATTTCGGATTGTTAATTTTAACCCTCCACTGCTCAACATGTTTTTCCTACGTTTCATCTCAGGCCGCTGGTGGGCATACCCGGCCCTACTTAGTATTTATGGTCTTAAATCCTGCAGAAATTATGAAAGAGTAGGATTTTCGGAATTTCCAAAAGCTGAACAAAACAACAGTAGCAGAATTTTCGGAGAATTCAAAAATCACGTGACTTTGGTTAGTTGCTGCTGACGTTTACGCACGGTCGTCGAAACGTTCAGATATTAGGAAGCTCTGCTCCCACCCTTGTCTTCCGCCAATAATCAGCCAAAATCAACCTCCATTCGGTCTAAATCGTACTAAATACGATGGGAATATTTGAAAAAGTATATTAAATCTAACTAGACCCCATGATAAGTTCTAAATTCATTTGCTTACTTCGGCTACGTACTCTTGATCTCCACTTGTTTCGCTTGTCTGTACGCGCCACTCACCTTACTGCGAAAGTCTCCCAATCCGACACTTGTGTTTTTGTATGTGGATGTGGTCAGCTGACTAATTACCCATGCGCGTTGGTATCCAGTTTACTGAGCCTGCCTTGACTTGTTTTCCAATAAGTTCCGTGTGATCGAACGGTCAATCAGAATTGCGAGACCCGCGCTTCTCTTGTCCCACAGAGTGCAGCAGCAGTCAGATGTCGTTGAGCTACACATCGGATTGAGAATTACATCGACAAAGAAAGCTGACCAAGCAGCCTTTTGAGGGTGACCAGACTGTCATGTCTCAGCCAATTATATCGGGCTATAACGGCATGTACAACGTGTGGTCTAATGGAGATCACCATAATGGTCAAAGGTAGAGTTCTTCAAATGGTTCCTGGACCAGATAGAAGCGCATGATAGGTTCGTTGTCACTGATCCGCGTCTTCGAAGTTATACTGAATGACAGATACTAGATTCATTTCCTCAATGATGGTTATAGGGATGCATGGGAGTAAGAACCGTACGTGACGCCCTTCCTCAATGAATAATATCTGACGCGCTCACGACTATTGTGAAGCAAGCGGTCAAGTTGAGTGGTTTTTGGTCTTGTGTAGCTTATAGCTCTTCAGAGTTTTACATCGTCGGTGACCCCTTTATATGAGCTGGTGTGTTTAGAAAAATGCTTATAAATACCAGGCTGAACAGCGGACCCAGTGCTAAGCATTTGGCTAAATTCGGCCAGGGTTTCGACATAGTCCCAGTAATCCGGATTTAGTGCTTTTCCACAGGAAACATTCGACCAGTTTGAGGGGGCCACTAACGCCATATGTACATGGTTTCTTCAACGGATGCCGCAATATCGAAGGCCTTCTGGAAACCACGGTAAATGTCGTCTATCTCCGCATCAGCACCAGTGTCTTGGTCCAAATATCTCGAACGAGCAGGAGGGTGTCTAGATGTTCTGCTCAGGCAGGAATAGTTGTTGCTGTTCCGGGAGTGCTCGGAGGTGGTCCGCGGCGATGAATTCCAGTGAGCCTGGTGCGAGGGTGAATTGGGGTTATCTGCTTGGATTCGGTAGCTGCCGCTTGTACAATTTGGCATGATGACACAATTTCCCAAATGATCATGAATGATAAAAATCTTTAGGCTTATATACTAGCGCTGTCCATCGTGGAACTGAATATGAGCCTTTCGTGAAACAAATATGGAGCGTTCATAGAAACACTTCTGGAATTGTTCGTCGATATTCTCGCTGAGGGAGCAATGTCCAAAGGGGCTAGGAGAAATAAGCAACATTCGAAAACACATACTTGAGTAAATAGCGAATTCAGATTACCAATTTAGGAGAACAGTTGTGCATTTTATGGAGAGCAGTAGAAAAAACGTCACAGAATGCAACCGCATTCGTCAAGAGAATCTAAACAGCCGGCGAGTGTCAAAAGCACATATATGTACTCGTCTTTGAACAGTTAAAACAAAGATTCGAGAAACTATTTGCGGTTGATTTCCGAGCAAAGTTTTGGAAAACAGCTGGCGTCGGCACAGCGCAATTTGAAGTAATTTAATCCGTGCGCAGTTTGTTGGTGCAGTAGATGCAATACTCGTCAAACATTTTAGCGGGTGGTTAAATCGTTCGGCCAGGTTGTACCCAAAAAGCCGCTCAGTATTTGCACAATGGAATTGATTTCTCGAAAGCTGCGACGTTTTCAGAGTTGCCACTTCATTGTGTAGACTGTCTATGTATGAGGTATATGTTCGTGTATTATTGCAAAATCTCTACATTGGTGATTTGTTTAAGTGAGCGAATCTTCAAGGTTATTAAACACCACCGAATGTGAATATGCTGCCTAATGTGATAAGAAATCGCGAATTGTAACAAAAAGGTCACTCACTTACAATGCATGGAAGTTTCAGTTAGTTTTGCAGCTGAAATAATTCTCTGAACACTCCAGAATGTGCATGGTCCTTGTGGATGCAAAATATGCGGTGTTGCCATTCCTGTAAACAATTTTTGCTCGATAATTGCTGTTACAAGTTAAAATTGCGTAGACTGCGTTCATTATTGGCGAAAAATCGTGCAATTTGGTTGTTAAACAACAGAGTCTTCCGTTCTAGCCTGCGAATTATGCTAGGAAGACCATGATGTTGATCGATAAGCTGACGCACACGACTAACATGCGGCTAGTGGTCCACGATGCCTAATCAACTAGCCACATGAACCTACGTCGATCATAGCGGACAGCCGAACGAACCTAGCTGACCTAGCTGCCTGGAGCGCGCACCTCCGTTTCCACCGGGGAAAAGACCCAGAAGCGACAACATAAAAAGTTGTATTTGTCGTTTAGATGAGTACATATGTTCTGCCAGGACACGCATAGACTTCTTGAAGAGCGTTCACTTGACCGTTGGCGACCTGAAATGAGAGCAAGATATAAGCTAGGTTATCGATATATATGATCATGAGCAGACGGCTGACAAATTGGGGGAAATGCTTACCCCAAAATTGAGGCACTTCAGCGGCTATGATATCGTAGAGGCTTGCTTACATAACGCCATCTTCAGCGGCTAGTTCGCATGCCTACTTACTGTATTCATCAAGAAATCCGAGACTTACATGAAATGCACGGGGCCTCATTAACAGACGAACTCTCTGAAGTTGATAGTTTACATGAAGTCATCTTCGTCTCTTTCATCCAACTGGCGCTCTACAGCGTTAGTCGTAGTAGTCAGAAATGTACTCACGGCTGTTGAGTAGTTCTTCCTTGGACCCGAAAACACGGACACACAGACTTCCGGGACACACTGGGCTGGGATTCTGCGCTTCGGTCCAAGTCAACATCATAAGACGCCCTCTTTGCGGACCGAGTGGCAAGCACACCTTTGCGTTTTTGGACGGGCCTGAAGCTAAGAAGCAAGAGTAGATTATTATTCTGTGGACTCACCTTTAGGACAAGCCTGAAGAGCATCACCGCACAGCGGGCAAGCTTCACCATCATAACAGTCGGCGTGATATGATACGCGATCCGTTGCACACCAGCGGTCACTGGTAGTAGCTGGTCGGTCACAGAGCACACAAAAGCCCAAGTCTGTGTCCCTAGACCGCCATCTGGGTTGGGGTGCAGTATCCTCGACAACAGACGGCAGCCCACCAGTTGCAGAATTTGAGCCTTGACGAAGCAGGATTTGCCCATGAGCAATCAGTTGCTTAAAGCTGGCTGTGGCCTTTCTGGGTTCCATCCCCTGAAGCTTATCCATCAGTCGGTTCATTTGTTTACGGAAGGCGTCACAAGCTGTCGGCGGTGGCCTCGGAACAAGTGTAAGAGGTACACCTTTTTCCGGTAGGTTGTAATCCGACAGCCATCGTTGGTGGATTGGGAAGCAAGCTAAGAAAAATTTATGAAGAACTGTTCTTACTGCTTGGAACCGCTTGATCTCTAAGAACAGAAAACAAATGTACGCACGGCAGCCACATCGCCTGATAAAACGGGCATGTGCATTCCCCAGCACAGGTGTCAACCGTCTGGGAGGATCTGGGTGTTCGGACCACAAACTGTAAGTTAGTTAACGTAGCTTGACCTCACCTTGTTTGTGCCAACACTGTCATAGGGCAGCCTTGGTGGTCGCGGCCCCAAGTGCCTCAAAACGAGAGAGCATGCATACGTAGTCATTCGACATACCACGTTCAGAACGTAGCCGTCGCCTTCGATGATTTGCCGCCTATCGCAATGGTACGATGTATGCATCTCAAATTCCCGCATGAGCCACTCGGCGTGCCGGGACACCTTTTGTATGGCATGCTCCAGTGTGTCGGCGTGGTGCACCCGGTCTTTAAGGCGGCCGTTTGCATTCTCCAGACGATTGTTGGTTGCTGTGCGTGTACGGCCCATTTTCGGGTGATGTACAACCAGCGGGCCGTCAGGTAAGAAACAAATCTTGGGTCCGTTCGGCGAAGCAGCTGCAGATCTTGTCGGAATCTGTGTGTATGTAATACGATAAGCAAAAACCTACTGTACGGCGTTGTCTAGTCGAGCCATGCGGTGGAAGATGTGTCGGCTGTTCGCAGAGTGTGTCTATGACCAAAAATACATGGATACTAAATGATACATACGTGCTTCCTGATGGCTTTCCTGATATGAAAGTAGCAAAGCATTACATCGCACCCAAACACGACTCTTGCCGCCCGCATTTGCGCCGCCAACTTATCCATAACAAAAGTCCTGACTGGATACTGTTCGCCCATCATCTCCTTGAACAAGCCGAACAGTCTACGCATAGGAGCAAACTGTTCGCTCTCCACGAACGCATACATAACCGGGCGCCCGGTACCCATGCCGTCCGTTATCAAGAAGGTATACAGCTTGTATCTACAGGCCGAATATTAGGTGCTTTAAAGTTACCCAAAACGGTTTGTGGCGTGCGTTCCGTCCACATTCACAACATCCGGAAAGCGTCGGAACAACGCTATCTGCTGCCATCGGGAGAAGCATATGTGGCTATAGTGACCTTCTTCTGACTGCCACACAAGCACCCGTCCGTCTCCCGAAGTTTTGCCAGCACCGAAGGCATATCATCTGCCACAATAAAATCCAACTATGCGGCACCTACTCAACAGAGCCGGTCGACACTTCCGGCGGTAGTTGTATATCCTGAGTTGTGAGGATCTTACCGAATTCATCGGCCACAAACTGCCGCACCTCACACGATGGCGTTCCGTATTTCAGAAGGGCCCTGCAGGTGCCCAACTCGTCTTCCGTTAGCCGTCGATTAACTGGAAGCCGATCGTACAAAAATTTTGACAACTTATGGTTGTGTTCAAGAAAATAAGAGGTGACTGCCAAGTGGTTCCTTTGCCTCCGTAAACAGAACCGCACTGGGCAGCCGGTGCTTCGCGTACTGTTTTTTATTAGCGAACACGCTCAGCTTACTAGCTTCTTCGGATTCCTCGACTTTTCGTTGGCCTTGAGGTCGCCTGCTGCATTTGTAGTACACCCATTCGTAACGCAAAACCGCGTTGGTGCTTCGATTACTGGATGAACGCACAAATACCACATAGTTCTCCTTCATGTACTGAGTTAAAGCATCCTCAAATGCTGTGAAGGATGAAAAGATACGCCCCAAATTTCTCAGCAAATGCTTGTGCAGCACTTTCGATGCCACTGTACAGCAAGTTCAAAGTGGGATGTGCGCCAAAATTTCCAAAGGAGATTAATTAAAACAAATCACAAAAAGATACCGCAGATGAGGGTGATTTTGGACTGAGCACATATGCAAAGAAATGCAAGGTTTTGACATAGAAATTTTTATTTCGCTCGCAAGGGTTTTGCAGAAAAATGCATTGAGCATCAAAGCCCAAGCACCCAAAACGGCCGCTAAACAGAAGAACCCCAAAAATATTTTCTCCGGAACTATAGGGTTTCCGAGGTTGTGACACGGGGAGTTAGTCTAATCCATTTACACTTGTAGGTGATATGTTGCTCATAGCATTTTGTTTAAGTGAGCGAAATTTCAAGGTCACGGACCATCACCAGTTCGCATTCTGCTACCGGTTTACGAGAGATAAAACACGAAATCGCAATCTACCATATTTTGGCGTTCTTTAAGAATAAAATAACATCCACAGAATATCCAATGCAGATCCACCCAGGATAATCGGTCATCAACGTTTGTTTGCTTTATACTCCCAGATTTAACGGACGAGATAATTTTGTTCAGCGAACTTCGTCACAACACTTTTTCTTATGCAGCTCAGCTTCCATTAAGTATAGCATTGTCAAAAAACAACATGAACTGTGCAAAGGAAATGCGAGTGCATTCTCTGTGGATGATTGCCTTTTCCAGTTGTGCACAACTAGCCCGTGGACAATACAGCGTCAGGGGTAACTTCCGGTAAATTACCAACACAATGGTTTCATTTCTATTAGGAATATCACTCACCATAAGTGGAATACGTCATAAAGCGGTCATTATGATAACGGTAATCGTTGTCACTCACCTCGACTACTTATCATCACTGCAGCATGCTAGTCCCGTGTCAATGTGCGGCGCTGATTATGGGGCCCAACCTATACACGATAACCCAATCAAAGGCCCATGACGACCTGTCATACTCATAACTGTATTCAATATCGCCTACCTTCGCTACGTATCGTAACTGCTAGGCCCGTGTTCATGTGTGACGCTGCTTATGAGGCCTCACATATGTACAATAACCTAATCCAACAACCAACGACTGCCTCTCGCGCACCTGTACGCGATGTCGCTTAGCTCTGCTACCTATAGCAAACACCAGGCCACAATCCATGTAGGCCGGTGAAAGTAAGGCCTCAACTATGCGTGGAATCCTAATCCAACGCCAAAAAAGGTCCGCCATACTCAAAACTGCGGTCGATATCGCCTACCTTGGCTACTTATGGTAATTTCAGGCCTGTGTCTACGTGCAGCGCCGAATGAGGCCCCCACTAGGCTCAGCAGCCTAACCCGATGGCCAACGAAGGCCGTCACGTTTATCACCGTACTCGACGTCGCCTACCGTGGCTACTTATAGTAACTAAGGGCTCGTATACACGCTCGTAACTGACTAATGCCCCAACTATACATAATAGACCAGTCCAACGATCAACGGCCGTCCGCCATATCCATACATGTGATCCGTGTGCCAACCCCATGCCTAAAAATACAAAACCCCTTTAAAAAATCATGTTTCTATTTATTGGTTGTTTCTGTACAAACGTAATGTGTGGTCAGTCCAGTTCTCAGTTTCAGGAAGCCGCTTTTACTCGACAGGATTTCTGAAAGGAAAATGTATAATCAATTACGACTCTTACACGCTCCGTACACACCCTTTAAAACATATACTTAAACAAAGTTGTAGTGGCCAACTCACCAAGTTCTTACTAAACCCCTTTGTCCACAATTCCAAATGAGTGTCTACGCTGAAGCTTCAGTCTTACTGTTATAAGGGTAAACCCACCACTTCCTCAATTAGTCCCGTGTGTATACCGATTATTCAATAGCGGTATTCGGCAACCATATGCATTATCCAGCGCAGCGAAGTTAAAGCTAAAGAGGGTGTATGTGTGTCAGCCGTAGACCAAGTGGTATAGACTTGAGCCCTGGGATCCAAGGAACACGTGCGTCATCATACGTGCACCCATAGATGCAGGGGTAACGAAGACCTATTGAGTGGGCGGGTACTTAGTGTCAAGTCTGCCCAATACCCGGTTTGGACGCCCTGTTTGGCGTTATCCACCCCACCTGGTCAGTGGTCTACATACCCAAACGGACCAGAAAACTATCTGCGATCTTACATTGGCTTCGTCCTACCTATGCAATTTCTCTTGGCCAACTCAAAAACCCGCTGCCCACAGAATTGCACATCCCAGCCCAATCATCTCAAACGTGACGTCCGTTAGGGGCTGTCCAGAGACCGAAGTACGGCAGTGCAATGACGGCACGGCACTACCATACCCAGTTTGACAGCACACCCGCAACTAGGCCCATTAGCTGCAACTATGAACGAACTCTGCTTCATTAGGAATGTAATCTTATGATCACGCTACCCACCAGTTGTGAATAAACATTATTATTATTACCTTACACCGTGAGTGTAGGGTGCATACCAAGGGCCAGTTCACTCAAAAACAACCGCACATTTTCCTCCTCCTTGAAGATAAGAACAACGTCTGCATGCGCCATATCGACAAGGTTTTCGTCAGATATTTGAAAACCAGTGTGCATCTAAGGCTCGACCATATTTTGGGTGCCGAGCTATAGATGCACACCAGAAATTTCTCTGAAACCATAGTTCGGAGGAAAAACTTTGACGTAAAGTTTCAGCATTTGATGGCGTTTATTTTGTCCCTTAAGATCTTCTCATGCGGGCGCTGTATTTTGGAAGTTGTTTAAACGTACTCGAGGTCCACCATGGGCGCGGAATTTATATTTTAATGGCTGCCAACGGCTTCGCGTGATGTACTTCCGATGACGGTGGGAAATTTGTGGAAGATCCGGTTTCTTCACGTGTTTTATTGTGCATTGCGTTTGCAAATATTCTCGAAACGACAAGGACAATAATTTCGCCTTCTGTCGCCGCAAACTCAAAATTGAGCAGCTTTTAACGAACTGTGTATGAAACAGTCTCCTATCATTGCGCCAGGTGTCCTGCAAAACCAAGCCAAGGAATTCGTCACAGCTAGTAAGTTTTTTATAATGGTCAGTACATGGTATATCAGGCGCAAGGCTATACCGAACCATCGATATTGATGTTGGTAGAATTAGTTTGTTTATGGGCAGAACAAGCATACAGCACAATAAGGTGGCCATTGCTTTCAAGTCCTGGCACAAATTAAACGGGTTGAAGCCATCTTGTTGGTGCACGTAACACCCTCATCCGGTAAATATTGTGGATATGGTGAACTACGGGCAATCCATCACACTGGGTATGGCAGTCGCGGTACCGTCATCGCATCGCTGTACTTGGGTCCGTGGACAGCCCCGTACATGAACATCTTGGTGAGTCGTTTAGGGTTGACATTGTAGTTAGGATTCGCCAAGGTATCGTCACAAATTGAGACCGGCATGGATTAAGGGTATTCTTGGGTCCATTGAGGGCGCACGGTGGTTCATTTCTGTCATTCAGACAAGGCAATAAGACAGCCGTGTCTCAATCCGGACGCAAAATAGGAAAAGTCTCAGAAAGACTTCTAGAAGGCACCATGATGTGAGTTAGACTGCGGCCCGAAATAACAAGCGGCCAAATGTGGTCACAATTCCTGACTAACTAACGTCTTCTGGACCCCGGTTTTCAAATATCTGACGAAAACCTTGTCGATATGGAGCATGCAGACGTCGTTCTTATCTTCAAGGAGGAGGAAAATGTGCGGTTGTTTTTGAGTGAACTGGTCCTTTGGTATGCACCCTGCACTCACAGTGTAAGGTAATAATAATAATGTTTATTCACAACTGGTGGGTAGCGTGATCATAAGATTACATTCAGAATGAAGCAGAGTTCGTTCATAGTTGCAGCTAATGGGCCTAGTTGCGGGTGTGCTATCAAACTGGGTATGGCAGTGCCGTGCCATCATTGCACTGCCGTACTTCGGTTTCTGGACAGCCCCGTAACGGACGTCATGTTTGAGATGATTGGGCTGGGATGTGCAATTCTGTGAGCAGCGGGGTTTTTGAGTTGGCCAAGAGGAATTTGCAGAGGTAGGACGAAGCCAATGTAAGATCGCAGGTAGTTTTCTGGTCCGTTTGGGTATGTAGACCACTGACCAGGTGGGGTGGATAACAGCAAACAGGGCGTCCAAACCGGGTATTGGGCAGACTTGACACCAAGTACCCGCCCACTCAATAGTCTTCGTTACCCCCATCCATGGGTGCACGTATGATGACGCACGTGTTCCTTGGATCCCAGGGCTCAAGTCTATACCACTTGGTCTACGGCTGACACATATACACCTCTTTAGCTTTAACTTCGCTGCGCTCAATAATGCATATGGTTGCCGAATACCGCTATTGAATAATCGGTATACACGGGACTAATTGAGCAAGTGGTGGGTTTACCCTTATAACAGTAAGACTGCAGCTTCAGCGTGGACACCCATTTGGAATTGTGGACAAAGGGATTTAGTAAGCACTTGGTGAGTTGGCCACTACAACTTTGTTTAATTATATGTTTTAAAGGATGTGTACGGAGTGTGTACGAGTCGTAATTGATTATACATTTTTCCTTTCAGAAATCCTGTCGAGTAAAAGCGGCTTCCTGAAACTGAGAACTGGATTGACCACACATTACGTTTGTACCGATACAACCAATAAATAGAAACATGATTTTTAAAGGTGGTTGTGTATTTTTAGGCATGGGGTTGGCACACGGATGACATGTATGGATATGAAGGACCGCCGTTGGTCGTTGGATTGGTCTATTATGTATAGTTGGGGCATTAGTCAGTTACGAGCGTGTGTACGGGCCCTTCACTATAAGTAGCCACGGTAGGCGACGTCGAGTACGGTGATAAACGTGACGGCCTTCGTTGGCCATCGGGTTAGGCTGCTGAGCCTAGTGGGGGCCTCATTCGGCGCTGCACGTAGACACAGGCCTGGAAATTACCATAAGTAGCCAAGGTAGGCGATATCGACCGCAGTTTTGAGTATGGCGGACCCTTTTTTGGCGTTGGATTAGGATTCCACGCATAGTTGAGGCCTTACTTTCACCGGCCTACATGGATTGTGGCCTGGTGTTTGCTATAGGTAGCAGAGCTAAGCGACATCGCGTACAGGTGCGCGAGAGGCAGTCGTTGGTTGTTGGATTAGGTTATTGTACATATGTGAGGCCTCATAAGCAGCGTCACACATGAACACGGGCCTAGCAGTTACGATACGTAGCGAAGGTAGGCGATATTGAATACAGTTATGAGTATGACAGGTCGTCATGGGCCTTTGGATTGGGTTATCGTGTATAGGTTGGGCCCCATAATCAGCGCCGCACATTGACACGGGGCTAGCATGCTGCAGTGATGATAAGTAGTCGAGGTGAGTGACAACGATTACCGTTATCATAATGACCGCTTTATGACGTATTCCACTTATGGTGAGTGATATTCCTAATAGAAATGAAACCATTGTGTTGGTAATTTACCGGAAGTTACCCCCTGACGCTGTATTGTCCACGGGCTAGTTGTGCACAACTGGAAAAGGCAATCATCCACAGAGAATGCACTCGCATTTCCTTTGCACAGTTCATGTTGTTTTTTGACAATGCTATACTTAATGGAAGCTGAGCTGCATAAGAAAAAGTGTTGTGACGAAGTTCGCTGAACAAAATTATCTCGTCCGTTAAATCTGTGGAGTATAAAGCAAACAAACGTTGATGACCGATTATCCTGGGTGGGATCTGCATTGGATATTCTGTGGATGTTATTTTATTCTTAAAGAACGCCAAAATATGGTAAAGTGCGATTTCGTGTTTTATCTCTCGTAAACCGGTAGCAGAATGCGAACTGGTGATGGTCCGTGACCTTGAAATTTCGCTCACTTAAACAAAATGCTATGAGCAACATATCACCTACAAGTGTAAATGGATTAGACTAACTCCCCGTAAAAGTCACAACCTCGGAAACCCTATAGTTCCGGAGAAAATAATTTTGGTGTGCTTCTAGTGGGCGGCCCCAGTGCTGGCCGTATTTGCAAAGTGGAATTGAATTCCCGAAACCAGTTGAAAGTGTAAAATGTCTTTGTCTAATAAATTGTCCTGCGAGCCACCTACTTGCATGTTTTGCTTAAGATAGCACATGTTCTAGGTCTTCAATTACTACCGGTTGTGAAAACGGTGCTCAGCGTTGCTAGACATCGGAAATTGCGGTGAAACCTGAATCGCTTACAACGAACGAATTTTGCAGGTAATTGTGCAGCTGACGTAATTCAATGAACTGTTAGAATCAACACTGCGCTGAAGTGCAACTCCTGAACAATAATTTTGGCCATTTCTATCTTCTTGACTGGACGAATGCCGAATTATGTGCCCTGGGATCTCAATAATTTCTATTCTGCAGTACCATCACCGTAGATACATTGATTACTTTTGGATACTCCACCCACAGTTATAAGAACGTAAGGCTTTCAGATGTTGATGACCTATCCACGTACATCAAGTTTGGTGGTAGACTGCAGCAGAGATTTCCACTGTAACTGGCAAAGCATGCCCGGGGCGATCATATCGTCGGTCATAGCGGAGAGCTGAACGAGCCTAGCGGACGCCCACCACTAACATGTGGCTAAAGGTCCACGATGCCCAATTCACTAGCCACACGAAACCTACGTCGATCATAAAGAGCAGATGTACGAACCTAGCTGACGCACTGCTGTGGCCCTCCTGGGTTCCAGCCCCTGCGTCTTACCCACTTCTCGGTTCATTTATTTACGCATGCCATCGTAGGCCATTGGTGGTGCTTGGTAACAGGTGTGCCGGATATGCCTTGTTCCGGTGGATTGTTAGCCGGGGCATACATTTAGCGGACGGGGGAGCATCCCTAGAAAATATCTATAGAGAATTTTTCTCACTGCTTTGCACCGACTGGTCCCTAAATACACGGGCCAGTGGATACAATGGAGCCATATCGCCTGCTATAAGGAGCATGTGCATTCTCCAGCACAGGTGCTCGCGGCAAGAGTTATAAGTTATTTAGCGTAGAGTGACTTCACTTTGTTTGTTCCAACACTATGACAGTGCAGACTTAAGGGTCGTGGTCCGAATTGCCTCAAAACCAGGAGGCACGCGTAGGCGATCATTTTACAGACAACTTTTAGAACGTAGCCATCGTCTTCCAAGATTTCTAGTTGGTCACAGTTGCATGACGTATGCATGAACCATTCGGCGTGACAGATTAGCTTCTGTGTTACATGCTCTTGTGTGCCTGAGTGGTGCACTCTGTTTTTTAGCCGACCGTTTGTGTCCTTTATACGGTTTTTGGTTACATTATCAAGGTGGACCACCCCGGATTGTGTGTGCGCAGCCCGCTTGCGGGTGATGTACAACCAAGCGGCCGAAAGGTACGAGACAGATCATGTGTCTGTGTGGTGCAGCAGCTGCGGGTCTTTTCGGAATATGAGTGCTAGTTCTATGATAGACAAAAAGACCTACTGTACGGCCTTTTTCCATGCTGCCGGTTGTTGCCACTGTGTCTGTGACGAACACATAAATGCCTTGTATGATATAAAAATGCTTCCTGATAACTTCTGTCATGTGGAAGTATCACAAGATAACAATGCAGTTGAACGCTACTGTCGCTGCTCGTATTTGTGCAGTCAGTTTTTCAATCACGAATGTCTTCACGGGCTACTCTTCGTGCACAAGCCCAACAGTTTACAAATTGGAGGAAACTGTTTGCTTTCTACGAAGGCATACATAACCGGACGTCCATACCCACGCCATCAATGATCAGGACGGCGTAGAGCTTCTACCATATATACAGTGCTTTAAGAAGACTCAGTTAAACCGTTTTGTTACGTGTGTTCCGTCGACATTCACGATATCTGGAAGCGTGTAAACAGCGTGCACGTTGAAACTTGCGAAGCTTTGCCAGGACCGGTTGCATATCATGTGCCAAAATGAAACCTAGCCGCCCAGGCTTACTCAGCAGAGATGAACGACACTTTCAACAGTAGCTGTATATGCCCTGAATAATAAGATCCTTGTCAAATTCATCGGCCACAAACTGCCGCACTTCAAGCGGCGATACTCCGTAGTTCTGCAGGAGGCCGCACGTGCAGAACTCTTTTCCTGTTAGCCAGCGATTCAATTGGAGTCGAGTACTTTGAAACTTTATGATTTTGTTCCAGGTAATAAGCGGCGACTGCGATATTGCTCCTTTCTTCTCAGATAAAAACTAACTGTACAGCCCAATGTTGAGGATACTGCTTGTAAATATCAAATGCGCTCAGCTTACTGGCATGCACGCAAGCTTTGAAGAGGGTGTGTAACGATAAAGACTACTGACTGGCCATGCGAGTAGTGTATGGCAAGTGGCAAAGCCCCGCCTTGCATCTGATTGAAGGTGGAGTTTACTGCGGAAAATGTGGAGCCGCTTTTGCAGCAAAAAGCCTTCCTCCTTTGAACTGCATTGCAATCAAACTTCTCGGATTGCTCAGCGAGAATGAAGGAATACAACAGCTAATTCGTTGGGTTTTCCGCTGCCATTTGGCAATCAGAATCTCAACGGACTCTAGCTATGGACAGTGTACCGCAACTACATCCAGTTCTATTGATTATTTGTTCTGACTTTTATCAATCCAGATGTTTAACGCATCAAAACGATTTGATCTACCTGTCACTTTTGTTTGGAACAGTCAGTGAGAACCCAGAGGTTTCACAAAGCGCGTTCCATGGAAGCACCTATCCGCAGCACCATACCTTGGGTGGCCGTGTAGTCCCGTTAGTGGAACACAACTGCTGTATACGTAAGATATCAGACCTTCAAAAACAGGCCACTTAAAACGCGAGCAAGAATGCTTTCTATTTGTTTTTTTATAGTCTATAGTCGAATTCCCAAGATGGCTCGGTAGTTAAGGAGCTAGGTATATGACCAGAATCTCCGTGGTGCATATTTGATCCCTACATCCCAACTGCTCTTGTGTAGGATTGAGCGGTCTGGCAATATCACAGCCCTCTTACTCCCATCGGAAGGGACCAGCTGCGCACCGAACGGTTGGCACAGTAGGAGTATTACTCATTTTTCTAGTTTTTTATCTAGTTCACTGGATGTGGACAGAATCCTCGAGTGTTTTTACGAATATTTGACGATACCAGTAGACTATGGATGGTGACCGGTACGGCTTACCAATTTACTGGAAACTTTACTGATACCTTAAGGACAGCTGTTTGCTGCCAATGCTTGTGAGACACGCCATTCACCAGAAGTAAACCCAAATTATTTGAGCCAAAACCATGGGATTTGCGAAGTTGCGATTAAATCTAATTCATCTGCACGTTTTGTTGATATGTTGCTCATAGAATTTTGTTTGAGCGGGCGAAATCTCCAATGCACTGACCGCTACCGAGTTGCATCTCCTAACCGGTTTGCAAGTTAAAACACGAAAACAAACTGTAGCATATCATAGCACTCTTTACAAGTGCGATAATATCCACTGAATACCAATTGCAAATTCCACCATAAAATAGTGGAATAACGCTTGCATGCGTTAAACCCCTCAAACGTGAAAAGTCAAATTAATTTGGCGAACATCGGCACAAAAAGGTTTTTGGGAAACTCGCCTCCTGTTCACTATAATGAAGAAAGAGATTTCGATGCACTGTGCAGTACTGATGATCGTATGCACCTCTGTGGATGATCTACATTCTTCGGTATGCACAACGGCTCAATAGATAGTGCTGTGTTATGAAATAATTGCATGTCAATAAACAACACTCGTTCGAACTAATCGCTCTCCTTAGCTGGAATATGTCATGAAGACCAACTTCACTGGCAGAAATAAGGCCAGTTAATTCCGGTCGCCATGATGACAACACCCACTTTAGTCTGCCATGGCTTCCTATCGTAACTGCTGGGCCCGTGTCCATGTGAGACGCCGATTACGAAGCCTCAGCCATGCACGGTAACCTAATCCAATGGCCAACAACGGCCCGCCTACCCAAGGTTGTACGTGTAGTCGTTTATCTTCGCTACTTATGGTGAATACCAATCCTGTGTCTAGGCGAGCCGATGAATATGAGGCCTCAACTAAGCGTGACAGACTAACCCAACGGCCAAAGGCGGTCCTTCATACTCATACAGGTTGCCCGTCATCCAAGCCCATGCCTGAAAATATACAGCCTCCCCTGGCGAATCATGTGTCTATTTATTGTTAGTATGGTTACAAGCGTAAAATGCAATGAATCCAGTCCTTGTTCTCAGGAAGCCGCTTTCACTCGAATGGGATTCTGGAAGGATGATCAAATACAACTGGTGTACATCGTGCGATATCACCGAAAACACATAACTGAGCAAAGTTGTAGAGGCTATCTGACAGAGTGTTTAACAAATCCTTTTGTCCATAGTGCCCAAGCGGTTTCCACGCTAAACCTGGCTCAGTTAGTATTACCTGCGATAATGAGGGATCCGTGGCTACAACAATGATGCGATAGCGAGATTCAGCGATAAGATCTATTATTGGACACAGCGAAATGAAAGCTGAAGAGGGGTGTATAAAAGTCAGCCGTAGGATCATGTGGTATAGATTTGTGCCCTAGGATTCAAGAAACCCATGCGTCCTCAGACATGCACCCATGGATGAAGCAGTAGCAAAGATCCAGTGCATGGGTGGTTAGTTGTTGCCAAATCTGTTCATTTGGAACACTAAGTCCTAACTTCAGTTCTCTTCTGCTCACCGCTATTGACAATCTGCAACCTGATAAAAACGACAGCTCCGTCGTCCGCATATTGTAACCAATACGTATTCAACGGCAGTAGCAGGGGTCGACCCAACTAGGGTCGTTTTTCTGGAAAACCGACTATCACTTCTCTTGTTTAGCTTTTTAAACTGACTTTTGTTATTTTCAGTATCCGGTTGTGTATGAAAGGGTTTCTGTGTCTCAAACACACACGTTAAAAGCCGTCCGCTATTTCAAGCCATCCTGAGGCTCTTTTTCATGTCTGTCCTATAGATTCTGGCCGCATCCAACTAACTGGCTATGCCGAAGTATTGTTACCCATCTTCATCTACACAATCATGTCTTCACAATCCAACTAGGGGGGTTATCAAGTCAACCACTCACGATCCAATTGTCTCTGCTAATGTTGATGAGTTAGCTGGGCACCGCAAGGCTTATTATGTCTCATTGCCTAGGAAAAAATATCCCTCAACCCACATCCAAGTAACTTGCATCACCAAAATGCCACAATTCCCACCTTTGTTTTTTAAGTGGTCGATGGACTGTGACTCCGCCTAATTTACACCCTCAGTGCCCTTTTCTGCCGCTCCACGTCTGTACTACCTGATCGGCCTTTTCGGTCACTACCAAGCAGTCAGCACATACCGACACTTTCATTACCATGTCCACTACTTCCCCTCCCGACGATGCGAAAGATTGCATGTTGATAACCTCAGCTGCTTGCCCTTCCCTCAAAGACATTCCCCACTTAATACCGAGTCCTACACTCCGCCCTCTGCAATGGATGATAGAGAAATCTTCCATGTTATGTTTCTTGTAGTGATTGGCCTAAGGATAAGACTTGATAGTTTTAGGGAGTAAACGGTTAGCATCACAAAAAGCGAAAATGGGGATGGAGATTGAAGAATTCCACCTGGAAACAAATGCTTCGAGCTTCGGCCGTAGTTGTCCAAATGCCCCGTACAACCGTCATCCATTCAGCCTGGCTTGTCCAAGGTTTACATTCATGTGGTCTTCTCAGTGGCTGAAAATTTTCCATGACTCCACATCGGCTTAACTCTGTATGTGTCAACCTCCTCGTTTAGCTCAGGTCCAGCTGCTGCAGAAATGCGTGTCCTCTGTCCGACTGCGGCAACCTTGATGACCGTTACGGGCTGCCCAAAAACCAAAACATGTCACTGCAATAATAGCATGGCACTGCCATACTTGGTCTGATGACACTGCCGCAGTCATTAACTTCCTACTTTGACGATGCCTTCGCGCCTACTCGTTCCCCTATCTGCAGCTGCGAACAAATTTTTACTTAACCCCAAGCCACCTCCGGAGTGCGTTCACTCTAGTCAGCTGCATCTTCCGTCTGGATGTAAACGTCTTGTTGGCTTTTATACTGTGCTCCTCACACAGTCATGTTCTGTGCAGTTCGCGTTCCGTCTTGGGAGTTAGCACCATCTCCTCCCCATATTGCACTTTTACGCCTGACTCCATTCCAACACCGACAATAGTGCGTCTCTACAGTTTCAATGTGCCCCGTGACTCTGAGACTCCTGCTACCATCTATCTATGCGTATTGCTGATTTCTCTACCTCACCGTCCCCACTTACGCTTTTTGTAACCTTGGCCCCAAGCCCAACGGTCCAAGGCCAAAAAGTCCCTATAGCCCTTTTAGACTTTAGTTCAAATTGACCGGCCAGACAGCAACAGTCCTCCTACCGCAGCAGATGTGTTGTTGTGGTTCCTCGTTTTTCAAAGTTGAAGCCTTATTATCATGTGCTTGAACTTGGTATGTTCCTCCAAAATTAAGATAAACTCCTTGTTTAGACGTGATTAGGTGTACATCGTGCGTTGCCCCCAGTACTCGGCAGTTTCCCAGTCGTCCTTTATGCTGACTGTAACCATTGCTCACGCCTGACGGTATGCCACCCACCAGTTGGGAATAAACAGTATTACTTATTAACAGAGACATCATCCTGTCACTGAAGCCAATCTATGCTGAAAAGTCGGGATACACCCAACAGTCGTTTTATCCTTGTTGAAAAGCATCAGCAGTGCGCAGATTCTATTCAAATTTTCCATGTTGTTAGGTCTAATGAATACCGTTCAGAACACCGGAAAGTAAGCTTTAGTCCGACCGACACAATTGTTACTGATAATGTACAAATCGACTTTGCGTAAGAGCAATTTGTTCGACATCTCTCCGCATTGAGCAGGTTCTGCTTTCTGTAGGGTTGACAGTAAGCCACTCTTAAGCGTACATTTGTGCCATGCTTGAAACTTCGGTCAGTCCTCGAAAATCTAGTACACATCGTAGCTAGCCGGAACCTACTTGCCTATTATATTGGAATAAATCTAGCCACACGCGCATACTGCGTGTAACATAACGCAATGACTATTAGTGCCACACTAGATTCTAGGACGACATTTATTAAATTTCTTACGCACAAATATCTTGTTGTACCTTTTTGGTTGCGTTACTAAAAACGCCTGTCAGAGGAAATCAGCACCACAGTTGGGCTCAGAAAAGCCGCTTGCTAAGACTGGAGAACGGGTACTAGTAAAATTTGTTTGGCTTGAAAATATTGAACACTTATTTCGATGCCTCCAGAGAAGCGTCTGAAGCTAACTGACTTACTAGTTAGCATCATGTTCTCAGCAGTCATTCAGATAAGGCTGCCGCGAAGTTAGCCGTAAAAATCACATATGCTCTTGACCTGAGATACGTTGATGTAAGCCACGAGGCCAATCGCAGTGAAGTATTTTAATAGCAAACACCAACTAAGCAGGTACAAACTATTGGACAGGATAGCATACGCCTCATAATAACAGATCACTTACGCATCTTCTTGAGCTTCCATGGATACTCATCGACCGTTACGCAATTGCAAACGAGCACCGCGAAGCGGTTTCACCTTCCATCGGGCGCTTCGCCGCACACACAGACTACTCGCATGCCTCATCATCAGTATTTGCCGTTACATACATTTTCTCCTCAAAGGTTGCGTTCATGCCACCGATTTCAATTTCCCTCCGTTAGGTCGGCCACAGCAGCTCTTTGGGTGTAGTATGTTACGTCCGAACCTAGGTACTATTTACTCTTTTCGATCCCCGACCGTCTTGCATTGTATAAACGTTCCCCCGGCGTTTGGTAATAACAGATGAACTTTGCCATCGACTGCCCAGCTGTTGCGACCCCAGACCGTTCCTTTCAGGATTCTGATGATCCTTCCACTTGACCTACGCGCCTGTGGGGCATGGTCATGCATTTACACTTGAAATTTTCTTTCTTGTCCTTTTCTGAACGACGGACAATTTTTTCTTTAGCTTTCCGCCTCTCCTCTCCTAGCTCCTTCGAGGACAAGCGTGTTATCGGCCCCCGACCAATTTCCTGATCAACTGGAAGGCGCGGATGTTGACTGCACATCAGCATGAACGGGGACTTGCCTGTGGTTTGCAGTTTGGAAGCACGATGGTCTGGCAACACCATCGGCAAGTTTCATTTCCAGTCACCTCGTTTGGCCGCCAGCCACTCTTTTGTCGTTCGTTTTATGTTTTCATTCAGGGTGTTTATGTGCAAGCAGTAGAATGCCGTACTCAGCCGCTTGATACCAAGCTTTCGCAAGCAACTCCTAAACTCCTCGCTCTCAAGGCAAGGCTCCCGATCGGTTAGGATCATTTTTGGCACCCCACGACGTGATGCATTGCCACTCCATAGATCACGTCGCCCGTTGATTTGGCACGGCTGCCGCCTCCGATCCACCCGACAGGTGTTCTGTCAGTAACACGATATATTGATTTCCACTGGCGGTCACAAGAAAAAGCCCATGACGTCAACGGTCAATAAATCGCCAATCTTTGATAGAAGGATGGGTTCCATGGGGTGAGCTGGCCCTGTCATATCCTCTTTCATTTGTTGGCGCTACTTACAGCCCACCACATACTCCATTACCTCACTCCTCTTCCTGGGCCAGTAGACCCTCTGCCGAAGTAAGTTCTACAACCTGGTGCATCCCGTGTGTGCCATCTCGTGGTATTTGACGATCGGCTTCCCTCTCAAGACATTGGCAGCACAGAATCGATGGCGTTCCAGGACCAGCTTTACTCAAACGCTGTCTATCGAAGTGATCACCTCCCATTCCCAAGACTCCTCCGATCAAACAAGCCGGCTTCAACCCTCCCTTACACAGGATCCTGCCGTTAGAGTTTCACCGACCTTCCGAGATCCAGTTCGACGACGAAGTTAGTGGCGCCAATAACGACATTAGGAACCCCAGGTCCAGCCTTTGGACTTGATAGCCAATTAGCCAGGTAGTTCTCCTACCATAGCAGGTGCCGGATCGTAATGTTTGACTCTTGTAACCGGTGCGCGTAGAGTGCGAGCTTTCTTCGGCGATTTTTGTTAATCGTGGTCCACTTGGGGAAGAGGCTATGATTGGCCTCGACGTGAAACCTTTGTCCCAGGATGTAATGCTCCCATCTGTCCAGGGCACAAACGATCGCCAGACATCCTTTTTGAAGACGTGAGCCATTTTGCTCAGCTTAGTTAGGGCACCAACGACATTTGACGAACCGATTCCTCTGCTTTAGGACTGCGCCGCTACCACCATCACTAACGTCCGTTGCATTGGTGAACATCTCCCTTGCCCTGAGCAGTTTGAGGGTCAATTTCTGATCCAGCATCCGAGCGTTGATACGTTCAAAGGCCTCATGTGCTTCCTTTATTCAGTTAAATTACCGAGTTGGCCCCATTCCTAAGGTAATCAGCTATCGTGTTGAAATCCTTGACAAACCGGCTGTGGTATGCTGCTCATCCTGGAAACAGCTGTAGGAACCGCTTTGGACGGTGAACACCACAGTCTTGGATCTTTCCTAGTTTTCTGACAGTGAGATAATTTCCCCGTGACCCACATTATGCCCGAATTAGCTCGAACTCCGAGCGAGCTGTGTCTTGGCTTCATTTATCCGCAGGCCAGCTTCTCACATACGTTGCAATACGTTACAAGTGAACTTCATGCTCTGGTACCGAAGTGCCCTTTCCCAACATCTCTTGAACCAGTCAGTGGACCCCCCTTGTGGATGCAGTGACAGCTGACGAATGCCGTAACTTCAAAAGCATTTATATGTGATGGCATTTCGTGTCCGGTCTACAAACAGAGGCCAAGCGGATCTTCATGATCCGTGATCATTTCGGAATACTTCTCGACCACATACTGTAGTGACGGCACATTTCAAGACGGAAGTTTTTGGACACGTAGCTTGCTGACGTCAGTGTTTTAGTAACCTATGGGCTCGACGGAGCCACATTTGTCACCAGTTTTCCCCGCTTTGGGTCAACCACGGATTCTGCGATCTTGAGAATGTCTGCTGCTAAGATTGTCCTCTCTATGTCTGGGCTGATGAAGAACTCGTGCTGCACCGACCTGTCGCCTAGGCGCATTGATTACGCTGACAATCCAGCGTTATCCAGTCGGCATCCACCAAATGCCCTCACGGCTAATGCGCACAGTTTGCATTCAGTTTCGTTCCCACTCTACCTCAGCGACCCACCTGCTCCGTTATCAATTAAGCAGGTCCCCCTCTTTCCGTTTATCTCGATAACGGTCTGTATCGCTGCCCGTGTCAATGCACCCACCCGGGGGAAAGAGGAGTTATCCAAAGCGTTATTATTCACATGTGGTCGGGTATGACGACATTGATTCTTACAGTGGCCAGTTGTAGCGTCGGGCCCTTGCAGCGCACCTCCGCGATTCTGTCTTACTGGCTGCATGCTGTTTTACCGGTTAGGTTACTGTGATCTGCAGGCCATTCACTGATGGATCATCCTTCCTTCACTACTGCAACGTAGCTAGCAGCGCTTTGGCCGATTACCATACCAGATACATTGGTTTTTCCACACTCAACTGGCCAGGTGCTCCTGCCAACCGCAACTGAGTGCTAAGTGTCGGCTGCACACCTTCAACGAAGTGATCGGGCAGCGACCGCTGAAGGGACACTCCGTCCAGTTCCGGCAGAGCCCGATCCAACTACTGTTGCAAGCTGGCAAAGAACACCATCGGACCGCCTTAAACCGACTCAGTGATTCCCGCCGGTTGGCCAGTGTGTCAAAGTGTGCTGCAAGAACTTATTTCGCGGCGGCCCATCCATCTTACGAGGTTCTCTTCTGGCCGCCTCCAGGGCCACCTTCGACCGGCCTCTGAGGAGGGTCTTTAGTGCCGCCAACTTACACCGGTCCGTCTCCAGTCCAGCCGCATCCGCAGCATCTTCAAAATCCTCCAGGAAGGTCTGCACATCTTCATCCTTAAAAAGTTGTGACCCCGGGAGTTTTATCCGTATACTGGTTACGGCAAAAAACTGTAAGAAGGAACGCCCTTCGCCACGAAGTCGTTTATTAGCGAACAATAACTAAGCAGGTACAAGCTCCTGGACATGGAAGTAAACAGCTCATGTCACATAGTTCTCAAAAACTGGACATTCTCACGCGTCTTCTTGAACCTTAATGGATACTCAATGAATATCACACAATTGTAAACGAACTTTGGGAAGCCGTTCCACAGGTTCAGTAATAAACTCCACTTTCCATACGACGCGGCTCGGATCTTCGAGAAGACCACAGAATACTTGCATTCCTTGTCAATAATATCCGTCGTTACACTGAGCCTTATTTTAATTTTTGTCGTCTGCCTGTGGATCGAATATAAAGGTATTTCAGCAAGAATACAGTGCAATAAACGACGTGCGTTTTACATTAACTTTTTTAGGATGACTCAGTCTTAATTAAATGGTAAAAAACTTGATTGTCGCTTTTAGTATTCGCTGCTACTACTTTCGGATGGTGAAGAAGGCAGCGAAGATTTTTCTTCTTACGTCAGATTTCTTATTCATGAACTCCTACTTATTAAACACAGACTCAGTTCAACATTTCGACGGGATGCTCTACTTATCCAAGGATTCGCACATGATACCAGGTCTCAAGAGCACTACTTTGAACTCAGTGTCCAAGCTCTGTCAGCTAGTATGACGCAACAGTTATAGTTCGCTCATTATTTATCTTAAGCAGTTACATAGACATTGCTAAGTTGAGTAAGCAGAGGAAGTATGAGATAAAGCCGACTGACCAATAATTTTAAGTTTTCGCACTGTGGAGACTGATATAGTGCAGCTGCTGTCTGGTTAAACGGTGAGGATTCTATGTGATTCAGCTACTGATACGAGGCTTTGGATACAAGGCAATTGCCTGAGCTTTCCGACTTGAAGTGATCGACGCTTTTCGGCCATTGATTTGGACACCATTCATATAGAAGTAAACGAAGGAAAATCGGGATTACCACTCACTCACAAATTTGTGGTGTTAAAAAAGAGATGTCAATCATAAGTGTACAAGCATAATTAGTCATATATTCATACATTACGACGTAACCTGACAAGCATTCAGGTTTGAGCATTTCATGATCTCACGATTTTTGGAGAAAATGCTTTCAATATGCGGATGTGCATCCATTTTAATATAACCCCAGCTATCATCGTGAAGAATAAGAAGTCATTACTTAGGAAATAATTGGGCCAGAATTAGTTGAGGTGGCTGGCTTTGATCAGGATTTGTAGGACGGTGTGATTTACAGACAAGCCTCAGGAACCACTGGAGTGGTCATGCATTGGTACTAAACAAGCCGAACAAAATTAAGCAAGGCAAGATTTGCTACGTGATACGTCTAAATGCAAATCAATTAAGATAGAACTACCTATCAGGAAGATAGCTGCAGCAAGCGTATAAAGATGTGTAAAACAAAACAAAACTGACAAGTGCTTGAAAGGATGAAACAGTGCACAAAAGTGTGTTCATCCTAAGGACGTGAAAATTGTTGACAGCTCAATGGGCCATTCTTTATGCCTGACAAGAAGCAGTGGGAGGTAAGACAAGCCAAGTCGAAACAAGTCAGAGATGCAAAATGGAAAGAAGCTAGCAGTAGAAGATCAGTCGTCGAGGCTGTGCGGACAGAACTAAGTGACCTCAAAGCCGGATTCAATATTATAGTGTTGCTGATTGAAAATAGTTGGTACCACTGGCGTCAATGTGGAGGCTAACAACTGTTCTCTTTAAAATTGTTGGTCGTTGGCCCAGGTCAGCGAATAACTAATAAGCCGAACATGGTTATTCAGGGGTCTTCTTCTGAACAATTCTCACATATAATAGATTCTGAAGATTGTCTGGAATGTTTTAATACCAGAGTTAGCACATGAAACTCGCGAATGACCGCTGTAAGCGCGAGCGAAATCAGAAGAGGCAGTCGAAACACGTGACTACGTTTGTATTGCGTGTAACTGTACAAATGCGCGGTTTTATGGTTTTTCGTATTAAAAAAAAACAACGTTCATGCTATGGACAAAATACGTAATGTTACAATGGAAGCAAAAGAAATGTACAAAACACCACAAGAGCTTTCCAAAATGAGATTTTGATGCACACTAGTCCCTGTTCCGAAGGTAGTTAATTTGGAAAAAACCCTTAGTGTAATCAAACAACACAGCTTTTTAGTTTTCTCTTTTACTGGGAAAGTTCAACGTTGGGCGAGACTACGGGAAAAGACAATTGTTTTAGAACGCAGTGCGGCTCTCTTTCGATACACGTTAGATAATGGACCTTTATATTCTATTTCGCAATACATTTCGGTTCTCAAACCATCCCCCAAAACTCTGAACTCATGTCCAAGGTGTTTTACATTGATGAATGGATACGCATTCCCTGATTACTCAGTGCTCAGTGACACTAAATTTCAACATACCAACGTGTCGTGAAGCAAAAGTGATCATATTTGGATATATTATGTGATATTTGGACGTGCACCTCTCGCTGTTGAAAGCAAATGAGCATAGCGACCACAAACAGAACATAGGCTATCAGATTCTACCTGTTACAAGTAGATCAGTTGGTTGGAGCCCGACAGTGTCTGTGATGATAAACCTGTCGATTACCGATTGATCTTGTGGATTCACTGGTTGTCGATTCGTTCATTGAGCTTGACAACGCGTTGTGTGTGAGTGTGAACATACAAAACTGCACTGAAGGTGCATCCGCGGATGGTGACGAGACGTTGAACGGTCAGTGACTAGGCCCGGAGAATAGGCTAACAGCTACTAGTCCCGGTATAGTGCTGCTGAGCGAACATATCGATCTGCTCGACGGGAAGCCAGTTGGACCCTCACATGTAGAGCCCCATTGTGTGGGCTCAGGCGAAGGCAATTCTTGCATGAGCCTTACTTGTTCGACGGTTCAGAAAACGTGTTGCCTGAAGGAATGCATCAATTCTGATCTCACAGACTATTATTAAATGAGGAATTTCCTATTTTATCAGTTGATCACCGTGATTCGGTGGCTCCAGCTGGCAGCACCCTACAGTGATTCCATACCAATAAGTATATCTTAGGTCTCTCTGCATCCGCTGGAACAGTACTTTGAGATCACCGGTACCAGCATATCCTCCGAGTTGGACAAAATTGTGATCGGCGATATTTTTGAACTCAAAATGCGTTTACAGAATGCTTGAATGGAATGTCACATTTTCATTAGCTGCTAATCCTGAACGACTGAACAGTGGTTCACACTACATACTGTACAGCAAGTGATCTTGAGTGTAATCAATGTAGTTGACAAAAAGTATTCAAAAAAGATGGCTTAGAAAAGATTACTCAATTCATAGAAACTCTCAAAACGATTCATAAACAGTCCCAAGACGGTTCGACTACAGTGTTGAGATGCAACGCTTGTTAGGGTAAGGGACAATGTTGTGTTACGGCTGCATAGGAAAAGTATTGCGTGACAGCATTACTGAAACGTACGTCAGCTTGGCAAATGGTTACGGAGGATAAGAGGAAGAGTGTTATTCCAAGCTGTAGCATATTTATCCAGATTCCGGAAAAAGCTACTGCCCAGCCCCAAGACATAGCTGGAGCGCTGTGGAAATTCTCCTTTCGTTTGCATTATTATACCCAAGTGAGAACATTTTCCCTGATAGATTGTGAGGTAAAATCCTTGCAAAATAAAGTAAGCCATCCAACCTCAATTCCGTGTAGCATTTATTGAAGGTCATTCCACTGATAATCCGTGTACCTGCAGTCTTGCGTTTGGCAACACGACCACTTTGCGCAAACAATTTTTACTACTGACGAAGCTGACAAGTAATATATATCCTCTGCTGCTGATTTTTGCAGGCAATGGCAGTGCTTCCCCACAAGAACAAGGACTTCCAAGAAGCAGTGAATTGCTTAGGTCTCGAATTCAGATGCTCGGAGGAGATAGAACATTCCTTAGAGGAATTTCCTCCAAGATGGAAATCACCAGCCCATTTAGGGTGAAAATTATATTTTGATGGTTTCACACTACACAGCAGACTAGGGTTTGCATTTACAAAAAGGTCAAACACTAATGAGGTCTCTTTGGAATACAAGCACTGCGGACGCTGGTTCTCTCCAGCGAACCACTACAGAGTAGAGATTGTAATGATGTCTTAAAATCGCAACCATGGAGACAAAAACACTTCAGCGCATCGAATTCGTCTGGTATACCTTCAAATGCCAATATGGCTGTGATATTAATTTTTTGTCATTTATTATACCAAAACGTTAATTTTAACGGAACCGCACATATAAGATACTTTGACGCAACCTCCACAATAAACTGCAGACATTAGAATAATAAAGCCTAGAGATGGCAAAAAGCAAATCCATACGGAAGAATATACTGATGAGAAAACTTACACTTCAACCTGCAGGTATTTTCAGCTTTGAAGGTAAAATTCTATACAATTTAAACTAGTTTCAGTCAATCTGAAGTCCATAGTTAACCGGTAGAATATCTATCAGGATGCACTAATATCAATATTCAATCTGAAGATTTACAATGAATGCAAAACTTTGAAATTATTGTTCTAAAGTTGCGTTGACAATGAGAATTCTCTCAGACCCGTTACTGGTTGCTTATTCATTTGTAGCAGGGTTCTGTATGATCAATACCCAAAAGGCGGCCATTTGCAGAAAAAATAATATAAGACTGTTGCAGAGCTGGCCTATTGCAACAAAGTTGTATGACCTTCATGACGTTTATGATTACTGTAATCATATGCGCAAAGGAAAACAGACGCCTGGTTGCCATTTTTAGACAGGACTACTTCTTTTGTAAGCCTGAAGTTCATTCCCTCGAAAACGGTTGATTTTGTATAACGCAATTACAGGCGAATCCTGAGAATATGAGACACAGATATTTGAGGATGAAATTTCTCAACAGATTTATACGATGCAATATTTTAATGATGACATCTTGATGAGAGTTGCTTTGAGTTTTCTTGTTGTAATTGAAGCCGATCTGTGCTGGGAAGCGAAGAGGCATTGGTTCATCCTTATTGAGAATAATCAGATGTGCGAATTTAACGAGACCCCAGGGAGTTCCGAACCCACGACCTCCAGACTAGTGGTTTGAACACAGCCGTTCGGTCACGAGCGCCATATCTGCAATGTGATTAGTGCCACTCATCCGTCAATAAAGAAATCCATATCACGTGGTCATATACTGGTTGGTCACTCGATAGACGACTACTCAGAATGAAGTTCCATTCAGCTTGGTTTTCCACCTTTGAACTGCTTGTAGGTTATTGGTTGTGTGAGCGGAGTTGGGAATTTTACTGCACTGGAAAAATGCCCCCTTGAGCTAGTTCAACAAACTATATTGCATTCGCCGAAAAAATTGCATTTTCGGGCATATCAAAAATTTTCAAACAATTCCAAATGGCTTGTGGGAGTGAATCAGTGACGACATTCATATATTCTTCAATTAATACTTCAACTTGTTTGCTGTTAATTATGCGACAATGTCACTTACAAGTTCAATGCTGAGTGAGCTCCTCAACCCTAGTTGAGTAACCTAGCGGCGACCTCTGTAGTAAAAAAGGGTTCATTTGTGCTCATCTGTTTTACTTTTCGGAAATGGACCACCACAGTTTGCATGGACGCGATTTTATGCTCCATAGAATGGAAATAAGGAAAACCAGTTGGATGGGCTAGAAGGCATTTTAGATAAGCATCATTTGCAACATCCCCGTTTCATCTTTGCCGTCATCAGGTTAGTGGAACCACAGACTTCATCCCATCGACTCAACGGTATTCAGAACGTAAGCCTGTGAGAACCACGGAACAAATTGTTGACGTCATAACAGAATAATCAATGAAACGGAAATAATCTGGTTGAGCAGGACTCTCATGTTGCACATAAAATTAGAAAATTTGTCTCTTTCCATTCTGACTGCATCCTCAACGCAAATAAGAGCGCACAGAAAAAAATGCTTGGGTGAGCCAGATATAGGAGTTTATTGACATTAGAAGTCTAGAATTCACGATCTGTCGAGCCAAATGATTTACGTGCAGGATGAATTCTGGATGACAGTGAACACTGTTGTGATCATAAGTCTGAGAGTAAAATCAAGGCTGCAGACCAAGTGGACAGGGATTTTTTTAGAAGATAGATAAACTTCCAAGCACCCTAGTCAGTTGCATTGGCCAGTCTTACACTAAGAAGTTATTTGTGGGACCCTTCTACACCTCCGAAGCAAGACTGATACTGTAAACACAGTTGTGGTCCCCTGAAGACATATAATAGGGCTGTCACTTTTCAACAACACTCCTCTAATCAGCCTACCATCCGACCCATATTTCGCGGAACCCTTTAGGCAAACTCAGTTACTGAATCCTATTCATCCTTATTTTTTACCCTCCAGTTGGTCAGATGGCCCCTAGCGAAGAAGGGCTTCAGCACTATCTCCCTCTGAACGTCCATATTAGGGATAAAACTGAGCGTTCACGGTTACAGGACCATTTCGGAGATATCAAACAAACGACGTGCTTCCTGTACAGAGTTAAGAATAAACCTCAATTAATACTGTAATATGATGAAAATCAAACGTAGTTCCATTAGGTTACTTGGCAGAAACGTATCACCTAAAGGCTATAATCTTCTGGAGTCGGGCAAGTAACCAAAGGAAGAATCCCGAAAGAATGAAAAACGCATTTATCGGGACTGAGATCAACAGGAAATTTTAAATTGCCAAAAATAAGCAGATACTCGAAAGCCACAAATAGTTTCACTCAACCCAACCATAGTCACTTTATTTTGGTATTCCTTAGCCGTAGCTCGCATTAAAATTTAGTCTCTCAAAAACTGCCAGAGACACACTAACTTCAAACGGAGCAGAGTTATATAGAGAAAGCCAAACAGAGCAAAATTGACGATTACATTATCAGAGTGATAACTGCAGACAAAAATTCTCCAAATCTATCTTTGAAAATATTTTTGGTTCTGAAAGACGAGTGAGGCATAATAGTTGGTTCTTCCATGAGAGATGTGCTCTAGAAAGCGTAGATCCATCAGCAAACGGAATAAAATACGTTATCTCAGAATTTTTCAATTAAAGTTTATTGAAATTCTAGTGACCGTTTCCCTGTAAGAGGATTCAACGAGTGTTAACTTGGCTTTCTCGGATATTGCTGTGATGGTAAGCTGTTCGGTCATGTGTCACAATGCACCTTTTCAGAAATACAGGAACGCTATTTACTTTAGGTTTCACGTTAGACATTAACTTTCCAGCGACCAGCTTAGTGTACTTTAAAATCTAACTCTCAGATTCCTGTTTATCGAAGTTTGAAGGCAAAAAAACAGACGGTACATTGTACCTCACGAAGCATCTGGAGACTCAGTGTTCAGAGTCTGATTGTAAAATCCAGAAACGCTCTGTCAACAGTACTTTGATCAGAAGCAGAAAGAGAATGTCACATAAACCAAAAAAAGAGATAGTGAATAACCCATGGGACATCCACAGAAACGAGTTCTATGTCAGCATTGGGAAGAAAATAAAATACATAAACCATACATAAAATACATATATACATAAAATACATAAACATAATAAAATACATGAATAAATACATACACACATACATAAACAAATAAATACATACATAAAATACATAAATACATAAACCCTCCCTTTATCAACAGTGAAACTATTCTGTTCCACAAAAGATGTCACATGTGAGAAATGTGTAGTGCATTTTTGTACAAACTGCGCAAGTGTAGAATTGTCATCCGTATGAGTCAAATTCAGAAAGCATGTTTTCTGTCACATATCACATTCTTCCCTCTTTGCATATGCTATCTATGTAACCAGGTTTGGCACAGCAAAAGCCTCCTGCCCTAATTTGAGGACATTTTTATCTATAATGATGCGGTCCACAAGAGAATCGCCTTACTGTCTACACGGGATAGGCCACTCAAATCCCAACCTGTTTGCTTATGAATAAATCGGATACTTGGAAATTTTGACCTAACCTAGGAATGGGTAGCAGAACTAAATAGTACTAATTGGCTGGTGTTAGTTATAGCTCTAACAACCCATTGATGTTCACGCGCATTACAAATATGCTGAAAAGTTTGCCCAGTATGTATAATCAGTCTATGCCTGGAGTCAGGTAGGCTAACTCCAACAGCCAGGCAATCATGAAGCTCATCCTCAGTCTCACTGCCGTGAAACAAGGCAGAATGTTCTACAAATATGCGAGGGTCTTGTGCATATGAGCAGAGCAAGTGCGATGTTTCATGCGCATCTCTAAGCCTATTTTGGTGGAGCTGCAAACAGTCCTCTACCTCACAAGAGCTTACCATGACAATCAGTTATTCCACTTCAAGAGCAACCTCACTAGTATTTCTTTGGATGATGTTAACTGTGGTATTGCGTGCATTTAATTGGTTTACTAGCTATCCAAATGGCCCTATAAACAGGACCAGAATAGTGAACAGTAGTAGTAAACAGTCCAGTAGTAAACAGTCCAGAATAGTGAAAACAAATAGGAGTGTAGATGAAGGTGTCAGAATGACAGTCATATAAAAACCTATACTCGAGGCGAAAGGCAACTTGGCAGAACTGGGCTGCAAACAGTACTGTTTCGGGAGTGTTGTAACTAGATAACTAATGGCATACTTTATAAGCTTCCCATCTAGCTTGCTCCTAAGTTTACTGCGGTGCCGAGAATGGCAAATTTGAATGCCATGACTTTTTCGGTAAAGCATTTGATGTTCTGGTCCCACTCTTTCTTAACAACAACACCATGCTTGTTTATTTGTCTAAAAATTGTCCATTAGATCCTTAATACCTTGTCTGTCCATAGAAGGTAATGAGTAATGCAACAACTGCACGGCTAGGAGCATGTTCCTTCCAAAAGATATTTTCGAGAGAAAGTGACGTTTGCCGATCTTAAAAACTATGCATGTAGATACTATTAGAACTGTTAGGCAGAAAATTTCTCTGTTACTGAAATTTCCAATAATTTCAGAGCAAAGATTTTCCATTTACCATAGGGCAATTCACCGGGGGCGCTCGGATTGCACAATTCCTCTGACTTAATTTCGTATGCATGAGCACACTGTAGACATCAAGATTTTAACAGAAATTTGTAGATTGAGTTGAAGAATGCTGCTACTGTTCTACTGGAATTTGACCTAGGAAAATTTGTGCTGATTCATTCGACGGGTGTTGACAAATTAATCACTGGGAGATCTCCATTTATGATGTATTTGCCACCTATAAAATTTTTTTCGTTTAAAACTTTGTGGTAAGACAAAAGTCAGAACATTTTGCACTGATTTTAGCCAAATTGTTAAGATTGTCATTGGCCGTACTAAACTCCAATTCTATTTTCTTTACGGACCATGGGCATTTACTTTGCTCACTGAATGACTTCTTCATCTGATGAAGCATTTTGGTCCACCAGGAATAGTTAACTTTTTATCGAATATCGTAGCAACTGGAACATGAGGCGGCCTGGTGCAGCACATTCAGTTGCCTGAAAAGATCACAAACGGGAGATTCAGCTGGGTTCCAGGTGAGTCTCTCGCAAAAACCAAATTGATATGCAAATGAGTGTATTTCTCGAAAACAGTCCAATTTGGGTTCAAGTAGAACATAAGGTTGACGGAAACTCGGGGACTGCGCCTACCTGATGAGCCCCAAGAAGGGCGAAACCGGTCGTGGGCTGTCGAATAATTTTCAGCAACCTTATGAGTAGTGCATTATGTATAAACTTTTTATCACCTTTTCCTATCTAAGAGCTCCTTTTGTTCTAAGACCAATCAGTTCTTCAAAAAAGGTCCTTGAAACCAGGATACCAACTCTCCAGTTCCAATGAATAACTGTACCATTGGCAGCCAATGACTTTCTAGTATTCTAGGGTTAGATTATTAATGCGTGAAACAGACCATTAGTCAAGAGGCATTCTATACTGACAGGAATCCTTGGCAGCAGCGAAACAGCTTTTACCTGGTGCCATTAAAGACATTTTCTTTAAAAATGTCAGTCGTTTGGTAAATTACAAGGGCTGTCCAACTGAAAATAGAAAAAGTTGAACACTGGTTTTACTTTGCAGAGGGAGAGGTAGTGGATTGTAATCCAAATGTTCAATTGTATCATTGCACCAAATTTCATTCGATGGTATTTTTTAAATATATTTCATTTTGTGGATTGTAATCCAAATGTTCAATTGTATTATTGCACCAAATTTCATTCGATGGCATTTTTTAAATATATTTCATTTCTAGACAGCTTGATCTCCACGCACCAAGCAGCTACAGAGGTGTAGGCCAGTTTAGAAAGTCAAATCCATATAGGTCAGTTAAATTTACTTAGTTTTCTTGATTTAAAGCCGTCCTAAATCACAGAATGTTTTCAAATGTTTATGTTTTGGGTGACCAGAATCTCAGCTCTCTAGATGAAGTGTTTTTCGTCTTTTCATCATTACTTCTTATGTAATTATGTATCGTTTACTACAACATCCCATGTTAGCTTCATGGGCCTCGTTTAGCGCTTCCTCAGCTTACAACAGGAAAGTTACTTATCCATCTATTTTCTATTTCCTGCCAAGACCCGAGGTGACGAAAACAATTACCAACCAGAATATTGAATTCCCTGTCTGACAGGCAACCCTGACTTCAACGCAGATCTGTGGTAGTAATGAAACTTAATTTCACGATTGTTATTCATTATCAGGAGTCTGTTTTTATAACTGCAAAGTACGCTGGCTCAGTAAGTTTCACTTTTTTGGCCTTGGAAGGTTACCCAGGGTCGGATTTTTAGGCAAATATTTAACCCGATGAGCACTAGTTTACTGTATTGCCTACCACTTCCAGCCTCTCCGTCATCAACGACTTTTCATGAACTACTTCTTTGCTGCGTTGTGAAAGATCACGTTTGACCAATTTTATGCTATTGTGGGAAGGGAGGTTACGAATTACACAAGCTAGTTCACATAATCTACGTACTACAAACGACGAATAAACCATAATCATTATTCCCACAAAAACTTTAGTTTTACTTTGATCGTGGTAATGTTTTAGGTTCAGTTTTCAGCTTCAGTTTGGCATAGACAACTTTCTCGAGCCTATTTTCATTAAAACAAGTGAATAAAAATGCCGGTATTCAGCACTGTAATAAACCAAATGGTGCTTTTTGTGCAAAGGCGTTTAGTAAGCGTTGCTATGCATGGTCCACAGTGAAGGACCATGTTTTAACCAAACACCTGGGTACTCAGAGGCTGTGATGCAAGTTGAATCTAGTCAGCTACATCATTTGTATTCTTAGCGGTAGTTAGTTCCAAACAACCTATGAGTTTAAGCAGCGTTGCCGGATAATCACTGGCCATTAATCTCTTTTCAACTCTAGCTAATTATCCCATCACCAAACTACAGTTTTCTGATCACGGCCTCGTCAAGATTGTACGAAAGCTGAAGGTCCATCTCTTCAATTTTGCAAACAGCATCTGAACATATTGAAACCCCGTCAGAACTCACAACTACGGTAGACAGACATAATCTGAGCTCCCAAATTATATATCTATCAATAAACTCTACCGTCCATGGAACCTCATGTATTGGGCTGGATTTCACAAACAATTCTTCGCGTAGTTTTGCGAATTTGGCTAGCTAACTTTCGTTTGGATATTTCCTGTGTTCATATCTTTTGTAAACTAAATGTTTTGCTTTTCACATCGCAAGCATCGTCAGACCTATATCGCACCAGCTGCTGCAACAATTTGTAAGGTTTCCCAGTCCGTATATAATTGAGCAGCATATTTTTTTAACCGCAGTCTTTTAAAACTCACAATCCTTTGATGACCAGATTCATCGGTACAGTGTTGCAAACGCGTATAGCTATGCTACACAATCATTTGTTGTTTAAGCACGCGTTGAAGCTCAGTTCTAAAGAGCACGTGAAACCGACATTACAGATTATCTATTCATACAGCGATTAAGCACAAACTTTTAGTTTAACCGTTTGGAAGGGTCACTATGGACAAGTTGAACATGCGTTTGGAAGCTGTTCTTCTGCAGTATTTTCGTCTAGCAAATTGTGAATTCCAAAACCTTATCATAGCGAGTTTCATACGAACAGGTTAAGACTTAGCTGCTCAGTGCTGTGCGTGCTCCAGGCTAAAAGCATCCCGTGTTTTTACAACCTTTGGTCCCTGCATTATAAATGTCTGAAATACACTTGTTTTGTCCAGGTAAAACGAATTCCACAAAGTTCTTGGAACTAAAATTTGCTCTGGTTTCGCAAGAATATCAAATGCCTATTCGGTATGAAGTCATCCAACGGAACTTCTGTGAAATAAACCATGTGTAGTCAAGAACAACGGAGGAAAACAAGCTGATTTGAGCAAAAATACACACCTTTGTGGATTTGAGTCACAAAGACTAAGACTAGAAAACGGTTTACGGTAACCGGAAAGTGGAATGGTTAACCCACATTGGAAACTACACACCTATTTCTTCAATGCATAAAGTTAGCACTCCATTAATGTTCCATTTTTTTCAGGACAGCAGTGGCTTTCCTTAAATTTACACTAACCAGACCGTGTGGATTATTCAATCTCCATCAGTGAACATCTTTGCGTGTGTGTGTTGTATTCATTTGACACGGATTTAAAAGTTTACTGGTTTGTAATAAGTTGGAGTATCTTCAATAAACTGTCATCGGGATTGTCATAGGAGCTAACAACACTATTTTCAAACTCACATGACAATGTACCCAAAGAGTGTACCCATCTGCCCCGTTAAGTAGGCTTTCAAGGAATGCGGCATTATATTTATGGAATACATCTGCGTGCTCTGGTTTGTATTCTGAAACCCACACATTGTCACATGTTGGGGACGAAACACTGGAAATGCATTTGGGATATTGCGTATCTTAGTCAACATTAGTATCTAGTAAGCGGATGCAAATAAATCGTAGCAGAACAACTATTCAGGCAGAATGTTGTTTTATTTAGACTAGCGAATCGTTATCATGCTGCTCAGTTTTGGTCTTTAGCTTTCAGCAGCTAACGTGATACGATAGACTTCATTTTGCTTAATGGAGTAGTTTTCCCACACGCGGCATCTGAAACTTCCTGTAAGATGTAACCTCGTTGAAGTTATTCCACTAATCACGTGAAAATATGCGAACACATTCTTTTTAATAGTGTTCTTCAAAACATTTGCAACAAACTTAGGGAGAACAAACGACCATGGCGCATTTTGAGACAGGAATCACCCAAGGCACATTACAGAAAATCGTGACTCTGTCAAAACATCATGCTACTCATCTGAATGCCTTTAGGAATCTTTTCAGCCTTTAATTCAGGTACACAACAATTTCGTCTCAGGTCCTCCGACGGTTCTTTTTACAACCTGACACAATGTACCTATCTCAGAGGAGATGAAATGACACTCCTTAGAGCTGGAAACCAACCGATTAATAATAAACGCAGCAATTTACATAGGTTTTCGGAAACTTGCTGCTCGTTCATAACTGTAGCCTTACCACAACGTCGAAAACGTGGTTAGTATTAGTACATGATGATCGGGCGCAGTTAACCAAATTGAACGTTTAGAAAGTTAACTCCGTTAAATATTCTGTTTTTGTTGCTGATCAGTCACTTTTGCTTGGAAAAAAAGACAAAGGTTGTAAATGAGAAAATCTTGCTTTTGATATCGTATTTACCAAACGTGTGACTTAGTTCATCGGATCGTGGTATAGCGTTGAAAGACTCAGCATTACAAACTTCTGTGCACTTGGAATGTATAAAGATAGGAAGATTCACAGTGCATCGCTAAACTTACAAAGGACAACTTCATTGGCCCATGTGGGTTTTTCCGCGGGCTGATTGAATCAAAATGTTGAAAGACTCATCCCCTTGTTTGAAGCATGACGAAACTAGAATCAATTGATTCTATCGAACAAAATTTAGAGTGCATCTCACTTATGGGTACAGTTTTCTGACCTCTGAAATTTATGTGGGCTTTGAAAACGTGTACCGCACAGTAAGAGGTATGCAGTGGCTAGCAGGACCACCCAAAAAAACATTTTAATACGTGTCCTCAAATACAGTCTGAGAAGCGGACCCACACAGATTTTGACTTACAAAAGTAATGTTTCTCAGAGGAGAACGATCAGAGTCACACGTATTACAAATGTAAATCGGCCAGAGCAACTGGTTTGTACGTTGAATTGCCAAGTGGCAACTGAAGCCTGTTCACATTCTCCGAAAAGAACCAGTGGCTCCTGAAAAACAATGGGCACTCACAGGTTGAAGACGGGGCACTGTTGTTCACATTTCAAAAGACGACAAATGAAATTCTACTGTAGTTTCCAACACTAAAGTCTAACAAATTAAAAGTTTGACATGTTTAAAGTGAACACAGCGGGTCTAGCAAAATTAAAAAGCTGGCCTATGTTCTCAAGAAGGCAAAAGCAGAGAACCTGTTGGTTCTCACTGGTCCCCAAGTGAAGCCCATCCTCGCAAGTCAATGGGCGCCCAAAGCAGCACAAAACAGGGATCCATAGACGATTAACTATCTGCAGCACCACAGCATCATATACTGCACAAGTGTGAGTTAATCACAAGGCTTACCACCCGACGATGGCTAAATGGTAAAGTTACCAGCAAGGAAGAATGTTGGCTCGAAAGTGCCTGGAGTTTCACGAGATTTGCAATGAGGATAAATCAACTGTAATGTGCTTCTCGACTTTTGAACATAGAATGACTTCACTAGCATGGTAAAATCTCCATCGAAAGTTCTTTTTCTCTTCTCACACTGACAACGGTATATCTTATCTAGTGATCTAACAAGTAGACCACCAACAAATTCGTCCCTCAAAGTAACAGCTTTGGGAATTACCAGTGTACCGCTATTCACCGCATTCAACCTCCTGCACAAGCTACAGAAGTAGACAACAAACTTAAAGGTAGGAAAAAGCGATGGGCTCCCAAGTTACCCCCGACTGTAAGAAAAACAATTGTACTCGATATATACAGTGCGACTCCTTAAATAATTCTAGACTTCTATTCAGTTTTGATAGTGCTACGTAGGCACTACTTTTCTAAACTTTCCTATTCCAAATTATCTAGGTTTCTGAAACCACTTTATAGTGTTGATTCCCGCAGAAATGAGACACTCAGTCGACTTTCCAGGTTGTCTTGTGCAAGCGTATAACACAGCTTAGTCTATTCGTTCATAGAAAGTTTACTTGATGGTAGAGTTTTCCATTTGTCAAGAAAAAATCAGGCGGTAAAGTTATATTTATCCGAGCTACTCATATCGGCTCCGAAGAGTCCCACAGAGCAATCTGGACAGAAGCAATCAGCAAGATGCCAGTTGAAACAACTACCCGGCATCCTTCACTGCTAAAGTGGTGGGTCAAAGTAAAATAGGGCCTCCCACAGAACAAGTGTACATTTATATCAGCTGTGTAGATCTCTTACTAGAGAAAATCTTGTTGCAAATTCACACCAACTCCGCTGGCTATGATGTTCGACCAGACAGTTTGAAACCAGAAAGTATTCTTAGGGAGAACCTTCAGCATCTCAAAGCCACCAGCAAATGATCGATCAGGCTACGCCTTTGCAATTTGCTATGAGGATTGCAACGCCGTTTACGTAATATGAACTGACAGATATCTGAAACTGCACTTCAGTTAGCAAACATAGACACACGACTTCCAACCGGCAAACTCAGTTCAGCTGAAAAAATTAGGGGTCCGGTTGTCGCCCTAAACATACCGTCAGGAAACCATTTGCTTTGACAAAACAATTTAACTAGACCTGCCTTGCTTACTTAAAAAAACTGATTAAAATTTTGACCTAAAGCTGGCAAGCCCTGGTTGATTCACTTTTGGGAACACGTGTGATTTCGGTTCCCCCCCCCCGGGGCAACTCCTCTACCTTGCTGAGCACCTAAACTTTTCCAGTATTCGTGCTAGATTGGTAACGGTATAGCCGAGAGGCCATTTTTCTGTGGAAACCACAATGCACCAACCTGTCGGCTGCATTCAAATTAAGTTTTTGCAAAAAGAAACTCTTCTTAGAAGAAACTAAAAAACCGTATTCGTGTGGTATCATTTCTTTAGAATGCATGGAAGTAAAGTTCCACAGAAATTTGATTGTCGATTGCCCACCTTGTTCGGATTTTTCCTGATCTACACGACATTCACTCATGAGCTCAACTCATCTGTCCCAAGTTATCATTATTAGCGGCTGTAACTGTTACTAGTCTAGCTGCTTCAGTTATGTGAACAATATGCTATCATACACTCGCTAGTATCAACCATCAGAGGGCACTTTGCTCAGCCTCAAGGGAAGCATCAAAACGAATTAACTGGAGGGGTTTCCATATTCCAGGCCAGTGATATTTTCAGTGATGGGATCGTAGATGTGTGTCAAAGCGTATCTCTGCGAACGTTATACTCTAGGTGACTTTTTATGCACAGAACTGCATGACAGTGGTCAGTATCACTCCAGAATTCCCAGAAAATGTTGCCAACCCCAAATGCTTTACATCCTGCCACATCTAGCTATCTTAGAATAGCAAAATCATTCTCCCATTTACGTGGTTGTTTGTCCCCTGTCCCTAAAAATTTGAAGACCTCTCTACTTAGACTTGTGAATGAACTTGTAAATGAAACAGGGCAATTTGGTGAAAATGCAACTAAACTCACTGCGTAAGTATTAAGACGAAATTTAGAAATATTGCCAAGTTGCATTATGTAGCATGCATGCCGCTTTAGTTGCTGCTTCATGCAAAATGTGTAACTGTCAAACTGAGCTGTGGGGGTGACTAAATCTAAAATACAACAAGAGAAACGTCGTTCATAGTTTGTGTTGGAAGTAGTAGTTCATGTAATAAATGTGTGAATACAATAATGTCGGTGGGCTTCCTAGTAGAATAATTAGAAGAGGAAGCTAGGCATTAAAATCAAGAGCTTAGATGAATGCGCGTCACTAAGGACATGACTGAACCATATTTGTCAATTTCTCTGACAACTGATGTGTCAGTCCTCAGGGTCCCATTCAGAGAAACGGTAATAACCAGAGCAGCTGAGTTTGCTGGTAACGGCCTTCTAATTTCCGGTGGCTCGTTTCCACCCTAAGCGAAGTTGTGCGAAAAGGGCTCTCTGAGGGCCTCTGTCTTTCGTGGATTTCCCACCAAACACATGGAACCGTTCAGTAGGCTCCGCCGAGGAATGTGAACCAGGTTCTCGACCAGAACTTTGTCTGCTATTGCCTTGGGACGCAGGCTTCAATGAAAGTAGCTTCCACTGTACTGACTATTCAGTAAAAACCACTGTTGTGAGCCGCGTGCAATTCAATGGTTTCCATATATCGTAATATATTATCGCAGTCTGAAAATGACAATGCACTTGTTCTCTTGTTTAACTTGATTAGCCCAGTCTGTGCGGCACTATTAGAACATGGGTCAAATAGTGGAAATTTCCCGTGCGATGAGAATATTACATGGCGTTTTAGAGCTTTCTTTTGTTTCACCTTTTAGAGCAATGTAGCACAATATTCTGGAGCAGATTTAATAAAAATCCTCATCGGAACATACCCAAGAATTCAACGGCTTTGCTTACCCGATCATGTGCTCGGTCTGTACAACCAGTTACAATTTTGTATGCAGAATTGTACAGGTCACTTCTACCCTATTCAACGTAGGTGAGTTACTAGAATCGCACGACGCAATTCTAACCTCTGGTTGCATTTGCAGTTGTACTCGTTTTGGTCCATAGTTGCTCTGTATCTAGTTGCTCTTTACGTTGAAAAATTTTTCACCAATGTGGCTGAGCAAGATCGTTTCATTCAGTGCTAAAAGCCTTACACAACAAGATGTGTTAAACAAACGTTTACTACAACACGTCAGTAGTGCGGTTAACGTTCCCTGAGGCGACGAACAGCGAGTGTACACGGGAACAGAACTTTATCCTAAGAACAGTGTGGACTTCAGAACATCTGTCAAAAGAGGCGTTCTGCAACTTAACAACGAATTTAGCTGCGGCATTTAGGTTATTTCATCTGCACATTTTCTTTGTATTGCTTCCTGCTCAGCCTTTTTCTTCAAGGGGTCATTCTACAGGATGATGTCAGATGCTATACCGAATACAGTGAATTTCGGTCCGTCTCACCTCAGTTTTATCTGGAACTGAGGACCCACGTTTTTCGGGTGCGAACGTAGTTATATTACTAGCATAGCCAAGTCATTTATTCTCCATTTCCCAGAAGAATTTCAGTACATGGTATGTAACGATAGTAGCAACGCAAAAATTCGCCAGAGTATGAGGTAAGTTGCATTGGACAAACGACGCCAGTTATGCGGACCTGCTGCTAATGGCGAGTGAACTGGGTACGATTATTACATGTCTGCATTCAGACACTTCCCCGAGTGAGGTGTAAGAGTTATTAATTTGTTAGTCTTCCATCAGCGTGCCTTTCACCGAAAAGTTGATTGAGAGACAAACAGTCGACGTGTTTATGACACTTATTTTTGAAGAAAACTAGAGGCATACATAACTGGTATTCGGGTAAACCGAATAATACATGTGCGGACGTCAGGCGATACCCTTCACCGCTGTACGCTCAGGGTGTTAAAAGCCACCGCTTGTAAGTTCTTGCTGTTTGAATCACAGCTAAAGCATGATAATTCCCTTGTTTCTGTGAGGGGGAAATCGCTACTCACCAGGCATCATCAGACCATTATTAAATGAAGATATTGTCCTTCTGACAAACTGTTAAACAGTAAGGCATACCCCTTTCTCAGATACCCCATTTGCTGGTGGTTTATTTGGCTGGCCGTTGATCTGTTCACTGAACTTGCAAACGTCTTCTCACCGATCAAAATGATATAATCAGTACGCATCTGAGTAACCAGTTGCTACCTATACTCACGGGTTTATATAGCTATTAAAGTATTGTTGCTGTGTATTGCCGAGACTGGCTAATTAGGGCACCTTTCTCGGGGTCCCACGGGTCCGTTTCGAGTTGTGTTGCACTGTGATGTGTATTCCTCTCATTCGGCTGATGAGTTGATTAGCTTGTGTCCAAAGACACCTTGTCCTACCCTGACTGGTTGGTTTTTGATTTCTGCAGCGTAGTGGTCTGCATTTCCTTTATTTGATTGCTTCTTACGATGGTCTAATTTTGGTAGTTTATATTTTTAATTTTTTGCTGAAGTTCCGACCTCAATTGAAAACACTTATAAAGATTGACGGATATCAATTATTATGGTTTTTACGCCTTCACACAATTGGAGGATCAGGATATGTACTTGGTTTATTTAAGACCTGGAAGAATAGATTGCAGAAAACTGCTTTCAATGTCGGCATAAACATGTAATCTGAAAGCTTCATGGGTGAAACACCTTACGACCAACAGATGTGCTCCTGTCCAGTGGAATTTCTGAAAAACAATCCACGAATATTTTTGCAGCATGTACTTTTGTCCCAGATTTATGTAAAATACTTCAAAGTTTCTGACCTACAATCTACTTTATTCATATTTCTAAAGCCTGAGCGATTTAAAGTGCTTGAGTGCCACGTCAGCCTTGTTCATCAGAGAAGTTGATTATTTTCAGCCGTTCTTGGTGCATAACACTGATTGTTGATTGCCCGGTGTCGCATTTTGGATGATAAGTTGCAAAAGGCAACAGAGTACTGCAATTTCGGGAGAACTCAGACGCGCCTTTGTAGTTCTACTGACGACTGTGGACATTCATACATACTATGCTCGGTGTGGGATTCAGTCACTGACCTGTTAAGTGGTCAAGCTACTAGTCCGCATGTCTTGGGTTCAAAACGGACGAGAATTTCGCGAAAAGCGCAGTAATGATAATTCTGAATTATGATGAAACAACTGTACAGTTCTTCTCGGTTTTCAGAATGGATTGGTTTCAATTATAAGATGAAATCTTCATTTAAAAATCCTCAAACCTCCTTACGCTACTAAAAAAGACACTTTTTCGCCATTTTCTTACCAATCTTGACATCTGCGGTATTTTCAGTCGTCTATGTGATTGCTCAGTGTCATGATACATGTACCCGGACGTAGGACATTGTGCTAAAAACAAGGGATAAATTTATTGATTTCATTTCCTTTACGGGCAATTTCTGCAAACCAGCTGGTATACACCCCCTTACTGGAAGTTCTTTGTGTTTCTTGTTTAGCTTCTTTTATGAATATGGCTTCCAAAGTTTCAAACTCTTCATCTGCGTCAGTTTCCTTTCCTTTAACCTTTGTTTTACGAACAATAATAACAGAGAAGTCCATGGTCCGAACAAGCGAGCACATTTACCAGCTGCCAGAAATTTATAGTGTGATAAAGTATAACTTCTAATTTTAAAAACCCAAGCGCATTTCGACTTAAGTGAATGTCTGAAAACAACGACAACTGACTAATCTGTTGGTAGAATGGCGTGGAATATTTATTCTCACGCTGAAGGCAAATCAGTTTTACATTAATATGGGATCCTGATGGATGCATCGCTAAAGTCATTTATCGGCCATTACTCGACCATTTTGAGGTTTGTGCTAAAGGTAAACCGGGTAATATTCCTAAGATTTAGTCGAATAAAAATTTCATGTTGCACTGTATATTATATATTAAGTATTATATATTAGGCGAAAATTTCAGCAGCTGGATGCACATCGGCTTAAGTATATAGGTTTTTCAATGATGGAACACACTCCCTGTTAGGAAAGAAAATTGGTTTGCCTTGGCAGACCTCATACGGTCTCAGTGGAAAGACAGTGTTTCATATAAAAGACTAGTGACTTCCTTATGAGAAGACGCCTGATCTTTGAAAATCGGAAGCGCTGCAGTCGACTGGGATCAAAGAGCAAAGGACTGTGTTGAATCAAGCTTTCCCATGGTGCTGAACCCGATAATGGCCTGTTATTCAACTCGTATTGAAGCTCGCTGTGATTTCTTTAGCCTTAATATAATCCCAATAACAATAAAAACCAAGTGATCGTATAATTTTTTCAAATTAAATTATCAATATGGCTTGGAGTTTAGTTATAAATTCCTGACACAGTGGTTGTTGAGCTGTTGAACGCAGTTCAATACACGTTCCGATGCAGTTTCAATAATCTGGCTACTCAAATTTGCATTGAATCAAACTATAGAGTATAGAATAGAGATTTCACTCGTGAACACAGTTCACTGTTTTATATTTTGAACTACTTTTGTACAATACTTGACAAGCAACAGTGCCATCATGCTTATTTATCGGTGTAAATATCCCTGGGAGTGACCCCCTTGCAGAATATCACAAATGGTCATTGCTGGGGAGCGTGTTCGCCATTGGGATATGAAATTTCTGGCAATATTTCCCATTTTCATATGAAATATTCCCGCATAATTTTGCAAAATGCTACTATCTCTTCAGGCAGCGTAACCGTCTCGTTTTTTTAACTGTAAACAAATTTTGGGTGTTGTTAAATGGTCCTGAGTATTTTTTTCAATCTGATAGCAAAATGCTGTTGAACGGCGACAGCCTTTGCTTTTAGTTCAACTCCGTTCGGTTCCGATTCGGTAGATTTGTCCCCTAAGTGAAATCGGTAAAAGCCCAAAAGCCCAGCAGCGATAAACAACTGATTCATCCTTATTGAGAGCTATCAGCAGTGGGCATCTTACAAATATCCACCGATATTTGAACCCGGCCAGTAGTTGAAGTCTATACCGGTTGGCTGCGAGTGGCCGATCACCAGTGTGATTTACTTAGGACAGCAGGACTCAACTCCACGCAGCCTTCAGTCAGATTGGCCACATCTTGAGTTCTCAGACGCTCGCACTGCCAGTAGATTATTCTTCCTTCAATTCGGTTTAGTTAAGAGCGACCATATTTCACCACTTCTGTCCGACTGGAAAACCAGTCTAGTAATTTTTCTCTCAGGTAAGTGCCAGCACGAAGAAACTACCAAAGTATCCGAGCATCTTGTTTCGAACACCATTCCCCTGACAGTGATTATTTCTTTGCAGTGTGATATGCTCTGTGGGACACTTAACCTTTCGATTCTCCATCCACTATTTTCCGCTACATCGTTGAGTAAGCTGTGTGTACTTGAGCCGATATCTACGCACAGCGGAGACTTTACAAAGAAGGTATCTGCAAGGCGTCCTTCGTTTCACCTTGAGTTAACAATGGTCACGGTTACACACGTCAGCCAGTGAAGCAACCGGTATCAAATAGAGACTGCAGACCTTTAAACGGGTGAGCCAAGTGGAAGGCAGACGACTGTTATCACCTCACCCTCTTATCTGCATTTATTTCGTAGTGGTTATATTACGGAAAATTCCACCACTTGCGTGTTCAGACAATGTGTGCACTTTCATGTAAGTCTCTTGAAGCCAATTAAGGAATGTAACAAGCATTAAAACATCTGGCAGATTCAAGCTCATTTGCTATGACTCTTTGTGTTGGCAGTGGAATCGTGTATTCTAAACGTAATCCACCCAGGGGTTTTAGATGCTTCCTTTTAGCACCACAGATATGCTGAGTCATAAACAGGTCCATTTAATGGAGCCATTTATCTGTATGAACACTTACCGCTCTCGAGGAACGGAAGTAACTAATTCGTCACATGAGCTTATCCAAGCAATCTCACCAACTGATATACAACATGCACAAAGGAATGGTTTGTGGCAGTCTTCTTTTACGGTCAGCAGGGAGAAGTGATCAGTCCTGTCACCTTCACCCAATAAGTTTAAATCAGCCAAACTTGTTTACGGTTGAATATACCAAATTCATATATACACGTAATGCACTACTCATAAGGTTACTGAAAATTATTCGACAGCCCACGACCGCTTTCGCCCTTCTTGGGGCTCATCAGGTAGGCGCAGTCCCCGAGTTTCCGTCAACCTTATGTTCTACTTGAACCCAAATTGGACTGTTTATCGAGTTATACACTAATTTGCAAATCAATTTGGTTTTTGCGAGAGACTCACCTGGAACCCAGCTGAATCTCCCGTTTTTGAAGTTTCGCGATATCTCGAATATCGTAGCAACTGGAACATGAGGCGGCCTGGTGAAGCACATTCAGTTGCCTGGAGACATCACAAACGAGAGATTCAGCTGGGTTCCAGGTGAGTCTCTCGCAAAAACCAAATTGATTTGCAAATTAGTGTATAACTCGATACCACATTCATCTTCTTCAAAACTAACCACGCATCTCTTTTTCTTGGAAATAGAACTCGCCAGCCGAGGTCATACGCCTTTCTAAAAGATACTATACGTTGCAAGTATCGTAGAAGATGGAATATTAAACTGGACTGACATTACAAGAAGCACCACTTATATTCAATGATGCAGGCTTATAGCAAGGGCAGTAAAGCGACCGGAAATAACCACATATTTATAACGGAGTAATAATGAAATCATCTGTAAAGAACATGAAGCCGAACAGTCAGTCTTGCCAAGTTTCTGTACTTTCGTTATTGGCTCATCTTCATTCATTTCGGGAGATCAGAAGGCAAGTACATTCCTAAACCGATCTTCTGTCAAGTAACACGCACCGTCCAGATTATAGCAGGAAATGAGTGGGACGTTGAGGTCGAAAATAGTGTAAATACGTTTCAAGTATACCCTATCTAAAACATGTTTATGATGCACTTGGAAATGGCAAACGTCTGAAGCAAATGAAACCAAACCTGCACTTGCTAACACGAGTTTACATTACAGGTGGGCCGGATGAACCCAGACGAACCCCAGGGGGGGGGACAACAGCCCGCCGGTACAGGGTAGTGAAGGGCTACTGCTTAACATCACCAAACCATTTTGGACCTTGTTTGATTTGAATTCATTGTTCCTGGTTCGGTAAAAACCTGTTGTTACTTCCCTCCGGACTTCTATTCTGCGTTGCTCAGCCGCTGCGAATCTGTGCTGTGCATTAATACTTCCTCATTTCAGAATGCCTCAGTGTGCCTCATTACTACATTCTTGTGAACGTCGAATGCTGCTGCCGTTCTGACTACCCATGTTACTACACATGCTACCACATTTCGCTGCAACTGCCAAAACAAAAGAAGTCTCTAAAAACCATTGGATAGGACCGCAGTAGTGAAATCAAATTAAATTAACTAAACAAACAAACAAACAGGCATTTTTAAAGTAAAATATCCTATGAGCCAGAGCCCAGTCCTCTACAAACTTATAAGAAATAAATTATATACGGCCAGCAAAATACGTCTTCAAGGAGATCTCATATCTAATGGCTTTTAATGAAAAGTACCAACGGAGAAACAAAGAGGAAAATCGTTAGGGATGCAATCAATGCATTACCCGGAATAGCACTCATACGAATCACACCGTATTGAAGTAAACTAAAGATGCCGCCAATAGTGTTGACTAAACCGTTCACTGTGCCAAAACGTTGAATCGGAAAGGCAATGAGTACAAAGTTGACGGAAGCACTGAACAACAAAGATCGTAAGAGAACGAAAAGCACAAAAGCGATGTAGTAGGTAATCTTTGACTTGACAAAGTTGAGTCCACTCAAAGTCACCGCAGCTACGGCTAACACCAGAAATGCTGGGGCAATGCCACGAAGACTCATCCAGTACAATTCAGCATCATCAGACATTGGGCTGCGACTCATACGTCGACGATAAAGAGCTCTTGAACTGTCCAGAATCACTCCCGAAATGGGTGAGATGAGAAACCCACACATAAGCAACGCGGCCGAAACTGACTGTAACTCGTTGATGGTCTCCGTGTCATCACCGAACAGGTAGGCTAACTGTTGGCTCATTTGTGTTAGGAAATAACAGAAGCGGAGTAGAGCCACCATAAACCAAAGGGTGACCAACGCAAACGGCCAAGAATTGACACATCGACCAAAAGAAGTATAGCGCTTTTCCACATACCGTTGAATTCGGACATCCAATGAGTCCCGATTGCTGGACTGTCAAAGAAATCACAAAACAGATTAGCTACGGGTCGATGTGACCAAAAAATAAGACAACAAATAAAGTACGTGGTATTATGCACGTCTAGATAAGCAATATAACTAATAAACGATTGATGAAATTTTAGAAGCAAATTGGACGTAGTGGAATAGCATACGTGCATGATGTACCCTGTGGACCTCTTGGGTAATCCGTGCTTCATTTCATGTACACTATGGTCACTGGGAATAATGATGAACATCAGTAGCATCGGGCAGGTTATGCGCAGTAAGTCTAAAAAGAGATGTTACTCATTAGATGCGCAACATCGTACGAACCCATCCATAATCTTACCTTATCTGACTCATCGCCTTTCTCTGGAACTTCTTCAACTCTCTGCCGCTCCTCAAGCTCACCCATTTCTGAAGACCATTGTTTCAGCGCAAATAGACCCATGCCGGTTCCGTATATCAAAGCGCAACAGGCCAGTACAACGAATGAAGTCTGCAGGGAAATTCTGGGTGCTGTTTTCCCAACGAGGAATGTCATGAAACCACTCGAGTCAAAAGCGCCTGACAAAAGGGACACCACCAATCCACGATATCTGGGAAACATGGAACTGATCTGGTGGCTGCAAATTAGCGATGACATTGCGGATGGAGCTACAAAAATCCCGGCGACGAAGAACAGTACACTCGTGTCTCTGCTAGTGAACGCAAACATGAGTGTACCAACAAAGAAGATTAGAGTGACGATCAATTTCAGTGCACGCAGTCCAATACGGTCCATGAGGAATCCAGTTCCTGTGATAAGAAACATTTGCAATGCAATCCAGACGATAAATGCATCATGGAACATGGCTTCTTGAGCAGGACATTTTACCTCATCCGGCTGGCATCGTGAGACAAAAACTCCCAAGTCCTCGTACACCGGAATCAGCGCGTTGTAGCCATAATGATATCCACTGAACCAAAATAATTCAATAAGTGCCAAAATGAGGATGACCCAGCGCTTGTATCTGCATTGGCAACACGAATTCAGTTGTTTGCCTGAAAGTACAAGCAGGATTGCCAATATGATAAGACAAATCGTCCGTTAGGTTGCAGTATGCAGTCAAGTTCCAGTAATAAATCTAGCGTAGAGAGGTGTTTGGTGTTAACAATTAACTCTCCACATGCAGAATTCACACTTCCAAAAACCCCTTTGAAAATAATAAAGGGTTCGACAAGGGCACCGAAAAACTACCCGCTATCAGTTTTGTTATGGTGTACACCCATCAGCATACAGGTTGGCCGTCGGTTCTGTCTGATAAAGCCGGTCCTCAGGCATTCACATAAAAGAAGAAACTGATATTCGACAATCGGTCCTGAGGAATCCCAAGGAAACTACCTCTTCCAGACAATCAAGAAGGTTTATCACAACGGAGAGTTTGCTGTGACGGGAATGTAAATGAGTCATGTTTATTACTCATCGCTACATAAAGAACCCCAATAATCAACCCCTAGTCATAGAAAACCGTCACTTACGTTGGACTCAACTGACATCAAATTTTGTTATTTGTAGTTGTTTTGCGGGCTTTGTAGATCCCAAACTCACATCACTCTGGTTTGCACAGGTGTTGTCCTGATTGGGAGGTCAATCGATTGACACAACCAAGATACTTACTGTGTCTCCGTTCAAGAAGTCAGGCAAACTGACAATGTCGCTCAAGAGTGAACACGTTCGCCAGTTCGGACGTAAAAACTCAGACGCCTCCAGCGTGCGCTGATGGAGTAAGGGTAACACGCTTGCCCCACACGTCAGATGTCCGGAGTTCAAACCCAGCAATGGATATGCACTGCTAATGAGCGGAATTCTACACCAGGGCTTCTCTCCTTAAGTGTAGGCTCACCAGAATAATTACGCCAGGACAGGAGGATGACCATTCAAACGCGAGTGATGTGAACTTCAACTTTTGTTCCCTTAGTCAGCTATGCGTGATCCAAAGCTATGGTTAGAATATGTCCCTATCCCTCGAATCTCAATCAATGCACACAGAATATTGCACACAATGACCACTAAGATGTACCTCGAAACGATGTTTAGAGGTCTTTAAAAACCAGTAAACAAGAAGTGGCTTCAAAAAATTTGACTGCTTAATTGTATACAACTGACCACAGAAACTTATTGAAAAATAGTTCACTAAATAGCAAACTATTTGGAATAATGACCAAAATAAATCCGTCCTTATCCAGCACTCTTAGTGAGGAAATTTCGTGAAAATGAGATTCGTCTGAGTTGATTTGAGCTTCACGTGAACACAGTCTTAAGTTGAAAATGAGTGTTCAAATTAATGTATGCCCAGGATCAGGCTTTACAATAACTTTTTGACTGAACCTATCTGTTCATTTCCAGGTAACACGAACGAAAGCTTCACCTGGCCGTCAAAAAGCCTTGCTTAATGTTCAAGGTGGAGCTCTCCTTCCGAAAGTTACAAAAAAGCTTGGAAATATCAGTTGTATATGCGGACAACTAAGTATCACTTAAGCATTCATGTTACTAAAATCAAACGTTCCCTTTTTCTGTTGGACGCCATGGTAAGAACATGTTTGACCACCCTGTTCAGTAACATTTCCAGTCATTCAACACACTCACATATTGAATCCACACCCATTGTATTGTTGTTGGCTGAAAATGTAACCTGACTGTATGCGCCAAGCAGCGTCAGTCAGGAGCTGTAAAATATATAAAAATTCACGATTAGCACGGTCCTGTGTGCGAATAAAAACTAGCCAAAGCAAACGTCGCTCCTCACAATTCAACATACTCAGCCTATACAACTCGATTGGATCCGTCACATGTAAACGCCCTCTGCACGATGTCATACTTCAGTACTGAAATAGTAAGGCAGACAGCGTTACAACAATCAAGTGTAGCTGCGGTCAGACAGGTGTGTTTTCAAAGGAAATCACCCTTCTTCGCTGAAACGGCAGGCAGCCAACTGAGGCGTTTTTACCGTTAAGTGAGTATATGAGCTCCTGGAACAAAGCAGAAATTTAGATGACGCAGGAAATAAACCGTGGCTTTGAATAGGTGTGCGCAAAAATGCATAGTAAATGTCTCGATACAAATGTCTCTATCGTAAAAGACGCATATGGAGACATAAGAAAATGAACAGGTGACGCAAATGACAGCAGCTATAAGACAACCACGTACAAATGAGACTCGACAGAAAATCAATTTATTAATATAGTGTAACACTTTGATACATGAATGAAGTAGGTTAGGATGTTTGGCATCCCTCAAATTAAATGTGATGGACGTTTATGAGGTAAGGACGAGTTGAGAAGCAAGCCCGGTCACTAAACTGCCGAAAATTCTCTGAAAGTCATCCACAAAAGTATATAAAATAATGAAATTCCGAAAATGAGATTCGTTATTTATGACGTACTAAGAAGGAAGACTAGAAACGATGCATTTAATACATAACAGAACCTTATTATGCTACACGGAAAGTAAGTAACCGCGTCAGATTAAATGTTTAATCGCGCAAAATAGGATGAATACATATCACGGAGGTCACCAAGGTAAGTAGGGGAACAATACCTTAATAAACCGGTTCGTATTGAAGAAGACCAAACAAACCGCCGGTCAGCTGTACCAAGATATCCATCACTAAAACGTATGGAATTGAGTTCATATTAGACGAAAACACTAGGAATAGAAATACCTGAACAACATTGTTGGACATGAGAAGTGCACTAAGAACAGGATCGATTTCACAAGCATTTTTTTGATAACTGTACCTAAAACCCATCGAAGATAAGGCAGCAGAAGCAATAATGATAGGAACCGCTACTGACCGCCCACATGGTTTTATCTATTGAATTACCGGAAGTGAAGCCTGTCTTATCAACCGTCCAAAAACCCCAAAACTGAAGAAATTGGATGACAGAGAAGATAGAGAAGATAATCCAATATTGTTTACCTTTGTTACTTTAATGGAAAGGCGTGTTTTGGCCATGAATCTCTAACAAGATCAGATTTCCCAAGTTTCAACCAAGTTGCATTCTGTGTCAGCTAACGAAGGCTGCTGAACACTTTGCCATAGAAAAACACGCAGGATCCCTGAATAAAAAGTGTTAGTGAAAGTCTTCATGAAGTCGCCTTATACTTCTGGTGTTCCTTGACTCGAAGAATGCGTTCTATTCTGTTAACCAGTCAGTTATTTTCAGAGGCTTACGCCAGAGAGTATGCTCCAGAAGTTTGTGAATATCGAGCGCTGTTTGTATCCACACACTTGTGGACTAAGTGAGGATGTGTGGGACGCTCTCCGAAAGCTTTCCAACAAGCAGTGGTATCCGACAAGAATGCCCAATCTCTCTATTTTTGTTTAAGTTCTCCATTGAACTCTGGAAGGTCTGCAGAACCCTAGAGTTTAAACCTATCCCAGCGAGAAGCTTATCGACCCGAGATATTCAAACGACGCTTCCTATTTTTTTTAAAAAAAAGAACAGGAAGGCAAGCAACACTGGAAAACCTGACCTAGGTGATCCAGTCCTCCAGAATGTGCTTCGCGCTTACAAAGTGCAAAATCATGCAGTGAGAGATAGATGAGTCATTAAAAGTGCCTTTGAGAACCTAAGGAGTGACAATGGAAGTTGCGTGACACTATATGTATCTTGGGGATTGCATTAGTTATAACGGCAGCGAGACAGACATAGTCAACGTACGAATCTCGAAAACTACAGTTGCTTTTTCCAAATGGCGCTGCTTGTGGTTTCAAAGAGGCATGTCTCTAGGTCTCAAAGAATGCGCGCATCGGACTACGATGCGGCGTGTATTATTGTATGACTGCAAAACTTGGCCACTTCGGGCAGAGGATCTGAGATGTCTTCAGGTCTGTAACCGCCGCTGGCCAAGAACCATAGCTTAACTGGACTAGAACTAGAGAACTCGCAATGAGGCGATCAAAAGATGGGTTTTCGGTGGGTCAGAGCGTACTTATGTCGAAAATTCTACCCAGCACTGCAAGCTAAGTTGGTTGACCTATGTGTTATGCTCTCCAAGTTACTGCCCCCGGATACGAGGGCCGTTTTCCATGTCTAATTTGGAGTGGCAGAAACATAGAGCTGAACAGGATTCGACGAGGCAAAAGGAAATCAAGCCTATTACGAAATGTTTGTTTGCTGTCGATGCTGTTCAGCACCATATGAAGATTCACGTGCTTGGCTAGAGACAGTAAACGATATGGCAGCTAACCGATGTCAGTAGCCCTCATGTTTTAAGTTTCTATCCAGATCGTCTGACTGAGTGCTGGAGGTGTTTTTAGTAGGCTGGCCCTGGGTACCCTTCCCTGCTCCTTTTTCTTCTTCATTTTATTTTAAGGTTTTATCCAACTAAATTGGCATGGTTGTACGGCAGTGAAGCACCAGTGCCCTCACCTGATATTGCTGTAAATGAAGATGGTGACGATGATGACGACGATTAACACAAACATCCTGCATTCAACTATTCTTCATGTGCTTTTTTACTGGGGTACTAAACAAGTGCAATACTGGTACAGACTGAAAGGAGAATATCGTAGGGGTGTAAGAGTCAAGCCCACTGGTAAAAAAAACAGGTGTGCTCACAATGAGATTGCTGCAATTTCGCTCTGAAGGGAAATTCGCTTGACAAAATTTTTTATGACTTGACTGCTCTTACCAGACTCCGTACAGAGGCCCAACCTTCATAGTTCTTCTATGCTTGATGATCAGTTGTAACAATACATGTATATATACATGAATATATCACCAGAAAAAAGTTCACGCGTAATGCACTACTCATAAGGATGCTGAAAATTCCTCGACAACCCACGACCGGTTTCGTCCTTCCTGGGGCTCATCAGCTAGGCGCGAGAAGGGCAAACCTGGTCGTCGGCTGTTGAAGAATTTTCAGCAACCTTATGATTAGCGTACTACGTATATACATGTATCGCGACATCTCAAATATCGTAGCAACTGGAACATGAGGCGGCCTGGTGCAGCACATTCAGTTGCCTGGAAACATCACAAACGGGAGATTCAGCTGGGTTCCAGGTGAGTCTCTCGCAAAAACCAAATTGATTTGCAAATGAGTGTATTTATAGAAAAAAGTTTCTTTGTGATTAGTTGTGAATTTACAGTGGTTGTTCACTACACGTAGGCACGTGATTTGAGTGGATGTTCAAAATCTTGGAAAGCAGAGATTACAAAATTTCAGTAGCTACTCGTCCCAACTTCTCTGCGTTCGAATAATTGTGCACAGATCCATTAGAATGACTCAGGATAACCCATGCAACTTGACTTGGTCATAAGAACTACTGTCTTTCATTGCTGATAGGCGCCAAATCTCGATAGTTCCATGTGAGCCAAGACAGCCCAGCGGTTGAGGCGCCAACCTGCTGGGAGGAAAGTCCTTCCGAACCCAACCTATTCTGTTTAGGATTGGGCAACCTGACACTATCTCAGCCCCTGTGCTTACTTTCGGTGGCATAGAGGCCAAGCACTGGAAGGGTGTTATAACTGTTATAACTGCTATTTTTATTTAATTATTATGGTCCCGTGGACCAAACAGGAGAGCCCTAGCTAGCCTATGTGCTGGTGGGTAAAACAAGTGACCATATTAGTGACAAGGCAAAAGTCATCAATCAGTCATCATGAGTCAAAAAGAAAGAGTATAAAGATAGTGACTTAAGGTAGAAACCATTTAACAAATGGAACAAAACTGCCACGTGTTTTCAGCGGAAATATCTTTCACACACAAAAAGTGGTCAATATTTGTGCTGGTAAACGTGAGGTTCTGCTTCGTCAAACAGACATCCAACGAAACGTTGTGCAGATAGTGTTTGCAGGACGTAGGTTGGTCTTCACAACAGCCCAGTTGGAATAAACCTCCTTGGTGGACAACAAGTCAGGAGTTTGGATTCTAAGCCGGCATCAATTTTCTGTTCTGCGTTGTCTTGAAGGAAGCTTTTGTCGTCTACGAATCCACTTTTCTGCATGATATTCCGTTTAACAGACACCTTGTGGTCTCACGGTGATAAGTCACTGGCATTCTCTTTTCTCAGACATCACACAACAAACAAACTCAATTTTAGGTCAACACTTAGGGTTGCACCTTTCGTGTTTTATTTATTTATTTATTTAAAAATCGCCATTTACATATTAATATGAGTCTCCGTTCGTTTTTTTATGCGGGCAGGTAAAACATGTAAAATGACCCCTACATTTTGTACAAAATCTGCTGCATTAGCAGCTTCAGTACATAATTCCAACCGCCTGAATGCAACAAACCTAAACGCACAAAATTTCGTGATCACATATGACAACACGCCCTTCCGTATGTTTCAGCTTCCCAGCTTACTAACAATACTGTTGTGAACACAGACTTTATTGCAGATGTCGTCGTCAGCTGATGTGTGAAGACGATTAGTAGCATATGTGCTTGTTTGGTTGCTGATAAAATTCACTCAAATCACAAAAATCATCACCTACCTCTAGGAATATTTCTCTGGTGGTGAAAATATCAGTTCTCTCCTATCGTCATCACTATTCTGCCACTTCTGGTTTCATACTCTGAACCCATCGGTACAGATTTGTTCTATTTTACTACCAGAGCTTTTGCTAATGTTTCGCTCTGTGTAATTAGTATCGAAATGAAGAACTTTAGAACAGCTGGTAGATTTTGCACACCCTTGGTTAGTCACGAGGATTACGTTATTTCCACTCATGTCATTTACTGATGGGAACAGGCCGTAGTATATGTATTACTTTGGCGGGTGAACCTGTAAGCACGCGAGAGAGTATTTCTGCATCCTGAATAGGACCGCTTAGTAATCATCAAATAAGAGACAGCAAACGTTACATTTTCAGTGTTCGACTGTATCATAAATCTCTTGATTTAAATATTGAGGGTGCGATGACTAACGTCTTCCTTGGAAAAAGGTTGTCTTTTTACCAAAGGCTGGCATATATTTGCAAGCGGAGCTCCGTTATCAGATCAGCAGTTTGTAAATTTAATGTCTAAGTTGTCCACACATCACTTTACGCATAAAGTAAGGCCAATGTTTTCAAAGCGTTTGAGGGATTACATAGCCTAAGTGTAAAAAAGCTACAGAAAATCGTCAAACGATAGTTTCGATTATTTAAAATACTGTTTTCTTTAATTCTGCTGAGATGACAGCGCTTATTGACCTTTCTTGATAGTGCGATACATCATCTGTTACTGGGTTACAAAACAAAATTAAAAGGGTTTCAGGACTGAGTTTTAAACAAAATATTCAGCAGATAAACCTGCATGGATCACAGTTTTTAAAAGCAGCTTGGTCAATACATTTGTTCCTATCCAACGTAGGCTTAAGACGTGCGACATAACATCAAACCGACACGAACTGTTTTGTAGTCACCCAAAAATTACCCCAAAAATGATTGCCATTCAAGAATCTGTTCCAGCTTTTGGTCTGATCGGTTTTGAAGACAGGTTATCAGCATCATTTCCCATCACTCCGAGAACTGCATGCCTAGTTGCTTTATAGAAGGAGCTAACCGAACACAGTTTATCTGTGATGAGGCGTAAAACAAACCAGCACTTCGTAACTAATCAGCATCACAGTAATCAAAAATAAAGTCTACCGGGTTATGGCGGAATAAACAGGTACCATGCATGTACAAAAAATCGTTTTCCTTTCAGCACCGGTGTTGCAACTGTATGTTAGTCAGAAATACTCGTAAAATACACACAATTTAGGTTGTTCATCAGGTAGCAGTTGATCTGCCCACCGGACATGGCAACTGACTTGCAACCCTTTCGTCACCATGGGAGGGAACAGCGTCAGTGTGCAGCTGGATGTGTGCACTCTTCACATCTGCTTGCGTTCATGCAGTTCTGAAATGTGCTTTGTAAGTGCAACGCGAATGGTTGTCCGGAGATTGGTCAGTAAGTAATTTGAATGGTTCTTTCGGGATTTAAATTGCGTTGCGGTATGATTATCTTTCACGGAGTAGTTCTGATCTTTTATGCCAGTTGGTTCATTTTGCTCGTTCCAAACAGTTTTCCAGTCGGCTGATTAGTCGATCAAACAAATTTACTTTTGGTTGTTTTTACTTCATTAATTTGATTGATCCATTGGTTCCGTCTGTCGCGTCGTAGCTCTTGACCTGTTCCCTGTTTGTCGCAATTTCCACTTATAATTCTGTTCGATTTTCTGAATTACTGATTCATCTTCGGTCGGATATGCGTTCTTCTGGTCCTGATTTTATCAAGAATTCTATGTCCGCCTGTTGGTTTCTACCTCTTCTCTGACTTTCTGCGCCGCCTTGAAACTGAGTTTTCAATATTTCTTTGTTCTCTAGAGGTTGAAAGACTCGCAGAACTTCGCCACCTCAGGCCATCTCATTTGAGTACCATGCCTCCGGAAATTAGACTTCGTTCTTTGTTCTTGCTTTGGCTGTGTCAGACGCATCCAAATGCATTTAAGTGTTCCTGTGCTTCGTGTCCGGAGATGGTGTATGAGAGTGTGCCTTATGGTTATTGCTCGAAGATACGACTCCCTCAAGGTAGTGAGAAACTCACATTTCCTCCAGCTAATAATTGAACAAGAGCACCGTCTAAACGATGTCTGTAATGCCAAACACGATTTTTCCTATCATGACGCTGCTAGACCGTACGAATAAGTCAACAAAGAAAATCTTCAGGGTAATTTCAACTGATGCCCTACCAACCCGGATAAGTGGTTGTTCTTGGAAGCAAAAGTAAGCTCTTTTGGTGCCCACAAAAACCAAATATTTTGGCTTGGTAATACAGGTATTTCAAGACGTTTTGAAAAGCAACCGTCTGGACGGCCCTCCTGTCTCGGCACGATATTTCTTGTTAGCTCACGTCAGATCAAGATAATTGTTGAACTTGGGTTTTACTCGAATTGCGGTTCACTATGGTCAGGCCGGGAAATGAAAACGGACATCTGAAATGCGAGCTGGAACTCGATGTGATTCACTTACCAATCCTGAGCGGAATATGGGGGTTACGCTTGATTAATCTTATTGGTTTGCTCAACGTACGAAATGACGACCCATCCTGGTTGTGTCATTCGCCAGTATCACGAGTCCGCAGTCAGGTGACGCCACGGGTACCTGAAACCCGCTGAGCATTTTCGAATAGTTTTTGGGATGATTAGAAGTCATAATTTGACAAAACCAACCATACCTGTGCCAAAGTGGCTAGTCCGGTCTATTGTGCGCCAGTGTGGTTGTGATATCACGCTGACAGCAAGGTTGTTTTCTGGATTTTTTGACAAGAAGCCAGTTGTCAGATTGCTTCGCCATCGGTGACGCAAGTTCCCGAGTCTCGCGTTGCAGTCCATCGGTCGGTCGATTGATAACCTGACTCAAACAGCGAAGTAAATGTCAACAGATGTACAGAATGTAAACACTTGCCGCGCGTTTTTTTTCACAGAAAGCCTTCGAGGATCTTCTACACATCCGCACAAGCCTAGATGTGGATGAATATAGGAACCGAAATATGTTCGCTAAATTTCGGGGCATTTTTCTGTGGAGCAAGCCCAGCGGAACTAAACAAACGACAGACTCAAACGAACTTTCGAAATTTAGGCATATCAAGCATTTGAGCCAGTAGTAAATACATCGCAACGGTAGCTCCTGGTCAAAATCCCACGTGATGCTAACAGGTCAAGATTTTGAGTGCCGCCGTAAGATCAGTGAAACCAGAAGCCTCTATCAAAGAGAGTGAGACCGGGACCCCTGTAACAACTGCATTTACTACGAGGGCCACTTTGAAGAAAAGTAAGTTCATCGCCTCGCCTTGATTGCCTAAGACTGCTGCTTTCTCCCAGACAGGTGCAACGTGCTCCGCTGGTACACACCGAGCAGTATTCAGCTGTTGTTGGACAAAGCAATTAAGAAAGTTGTTACAGCTAAAAGTGTGGAAGAAGTTGGGCAAAGAAAATAAACGTATGGAAGAATAGGCCGATGCATCATTCACCATGCAGCGAAGCCTTGCAGCCAGCAAGTTTCTCAGCAGTTTCTGCAATGCTAGCGTGCAAAGCATTTGTAAATAGAATATTCTGTGCCGTTTAACGTTACTGATTGCAGTTTTCAGTTAGCTCGCAGATGATTTCCAGCAGCCTTTGTTCTAGAGAATAAGTTCGTTTGCCGTCAGCGCCAACTGTATTTTGACCGGTTGGCGTGCGGAAAATTGAAACCCCTCTTAATGTGTATCCAGCCAAGATTTACGTACCCTCTGAGCATGTGTATTAACCTTCGATCAGTAGTTCCTGGAATTTTTTATACCACCACAACGGTGTGCAGGGTTCCGACAACCAACGCTAAAAACTTATCGGCAGTTTACGACCTAGTCCCCCATAACGATACATTTCGAATATAGCCAACACAATTGCGCAGCGCTTTTTTCAACAACTTCGTAGCCGTTGCCGATACTGTCACGCTTTTGGACTGTGTGATCCTCCACCATGAATGCCGTGTATTTTGCTTCCTCAGTTAACTGTCTGTCCACAGTATCGACCACGTGCAACTGGCGATCAACTACCCTTGCCAGCACTTAACCCAATCCTTAACCAATTTTCGATTTTGCTCGTGACCAGCGTCAGCTCATCAAAATCGATTTTGCTCGTGACCAGCGTCAGCTCACAGTCATCAAAGACTCAACTGACTGGTACGTTTTAGTAATTTACTCCGCAGTTGATGTTTATCAAGTCTTAAGACGCTTCTGTAGCACCCAAAATTCCTAACCGTTGAGTATTTTTCACTCGTTGGCACTCTCATAAGGAAGCGACACCAAAGCTCTCATTTGTTAACTTGTTTTCCTGGCGCATTCCCAGGCGTATTGACACATCTTTTATTTTAGCTGCCGTATTCTACTGAACAGTCCAAAGTGAAAACAGTTTTCGGTAGGCTAAGTGTACCTTCTTGTGCTTAAATCCAATCGTAAAACGTTGTTTTATAACCACAAAATCATCATTATTTTCTAGCAGCTCACATGTTAATTGGTGTGTTGTGTCTTTATTGTGTCCTACTAAAGCGGTCGGCTCTGGCAAACTGGCGTCGAATGTGTTGTAGAACACTCAATAGCTTCTGAGTTTATTGGTCATCTCATTAGTTAATCCGACTACGGTTTTTAAAGTCTTAATCGCGGTGTGGCCGTCAAAAAATTCTGGTTGGATTGTTGAGCGTTGAGCCTTAAACGACACATTCCAAAAAATGGATGTAATCCATCCATCTGTAGGCCGGTTTTCAATGTCTTTATCGTGTTTCTCACCCCAGTGTTTTTACTGTTAGTAGTTAGCTGTTGGAGATGCCGCCACTTTTGTTGCGCCGCCTCAGTCATGTCTCTACCGAAAACGGTGTTGATATTTTGCCATCTACGTATGGTACGCACACGATAGACCCATGGTAACAAACTTCTGCAAGGGCTATACTGTAAAAACATTTCCGAATGATTAAATTACCTAGAGATCATTTTGTCGGGATTACTTATAAAAAAGGCGACATACTGTGCGACTGTATGTCTTACATTTTTAAAGGAACCAACATTTTCTAAAGGTGAATAACATATCATATTTTCATCCTGGTAGCCAGCGGATGCTGCCATATTTACCAATTTGTTTGCAATTATTCTCCAGTTAGTGAATGTTGCTAAGGTTAGCGTAACAATCTGTCAGTCGTTTATCCTGATGTCTGTCAAACGAATGCGGCGTTATTGTCACTGCGGCAACAACAACTAAATCAACAAGCAGGTTTTTGTGTTTTTCATCTGTTATGTAGGCCAACAGTGCATTTGCTCCATACATTCAACCGAATGGCTTTGACAAGTACATTGTGCACAAGACCTCTTGTAGGTCGGCATGCATAGGATTTATTCGAACCTAACCACTTAGAACGACATGGACTCCTTTCAAACCTTGCAGTATTGATAAACAGTTTGTGGACAGTTGGTATAGGCTAAAGATGACCTCTGTCAAGTGGAACGCGTTGGCATAAAAAAAGATTATTTTTAACCATACCGTAGCTATCTGGATTCTTATATCTTTTCACCAGATATCGTACGATGCGTTCGGTGGCCTGTGTTCCACGATACTGAAACAGAAGCGGAGTCATGAGCACCGATCACAATGTTCGACCAAAATCCTAAGAGTAGTCAAAGGTAACTTAACGTTCTTTATTACTGAAGAAGACTTTATCTCAGATCGAAGTTTCGAAGGCATTCGCGCAAATTTGGTGGGTTTCAACACCAATACCTGATTAACCCGCCCTAAAGACTGGAACGGAACACGAGTTTTTAGTGCCAACAAGGGAACGAATCAGTAGTCTCAAGTCAGATATGATCTATTTTTTATTTTTCAGGTAACGGTTTCCGTAGGAATTCCCTGGAAAGAAGTGGTGGATTGACGGAACAAGAAACAAGAAGGAACAACTCTGCTCAATTTTAGATTCCGGTGATCTTTATTGACGTCGGTGTTACAGATTTTGTACTTACTAAGTCGTTCTTCCTGCTGCAACTCATACAATCCTATGGTCGCCTAATCTCGAATTTCTTTCTGTTACTCAGCTAATATGCTATCCGATTGGACCGTTCAGACACCCCAAGAACTCCTCTTTTCCCACCGCCTACTGTGTTTGGCCTTTAGACTTTTCCGTGTTCTGCTTCCACTCTCAGTTTTAGGTCGTATTGGATGGTTACCACACAAAAACATTCTGGCGTGCTTTTGTGCACAGCACTGAAGTTATTGTGATAATTTTGTGAAGTTTCAGTAGTCGCACATGTTTTGTAGATCACGCTGCATAGAACGTGACCTTGAGCCTACAAGAATCGAGAAGGTGGGCAGACAGCAGATACATGTTCGAGTTTCTGAGAGAGTGTCCCGAATTTCACTAGAAAGTCTATCGTTAATAATATCTTTTCGGAGGCATTTCAAGTCTTTTTAGAATAGCACTTACACCTGTAAGCTTTTAATTTTGCTCCATTCCACAAATGCTAAATCACACTAATTTAAAAGCAAAGTCAATCATTTAAAAATATTCATCAACTTGTAACAAATTTGGAGACAAAAATCACTCACATAGGCACAAAATGGACTCACCGCTCTTTGGCTTCACTTAAACTTGAACGTGATCTCCAGGTTTGAGCAAACTGACAATGGGTTCTGTGAACGTAACGTTTGTGGAAAAAGGTCAATGTTCGTTTAGGTTTGTGAACCAGAAATAGAAAGTATAGCCCTCAGGAAGATGATTGAACTATAGAATCCGTTGCGACTTGACCTCCCAACCCGATTACAATGACCGCCTAAAGAGCAATGGATGGATTAGCTAGATACCATTTGGCACCCGACCCTGGTAGTATTATACGCTCAGTTTCAGACTAGATACTGGACTCTTGTCTGCTTGATAGAAAAAAGGGAGCGTCAAGACGCCTCGTTGTGTCACACGCTTTCGTTGAGAAACTGAGGAGACATCGGGTGGAAAAACTTTACCAACGCGAGGCATGGCTCCTTCGGGATCCTTGGATGGACCTTACCTGGTCCGAAAGTGCTGAATAGGTTTGTCTTGTGCGTGAGCTGACGAGTATTATCCTGCGTGAAAACGGTTTTAATCAGAAGCTTTTCGTAACTGCATCTTGCAAAGATTGGAGATAATGAGGTAGCTGGAGAATAATACAGGTATGCACAGTGCTTCCTGTAGGCTTCGGGTACCACTAGTAAATCACTCTTGGGTTTCGTGTTTCTGTCTTTCAAGAAGAGGGCCATTGGCTCGTCTCCACGGCTGCCTCATGCACTGAAAAGGCACATGAATTTTCCTCATTGCATGATTTCTATCAAGGCTTGTTTTCTATGTTCCACTGGCGTATTTATGAGTTAAGGCCGCTCCGCATCTGATAAAATGTCAGTTCGCCTTCCTGGAGTCAATACTATGAACAATAGTTGGGACAGAGTTTCCAGAAGAAGCCGAAGCATTTTGTGTAGATTATTGTTCGTTCAACTGCGCGCTGGTTCCCTTGCAGTGAACAAGTTTTTGAATTTTCTGAGCAATAATCCCGTATGTCTCCACCACTGAAGCTGGTCGAGTAAGATGCGTACTCCTGAGAAGTTTGAGCAACGTAAGCTTTGGATCCGCTACTGAGATTCCGGGTTACCGTCCCGGTAGCAAATAAGTCAAAAGTGAGCGCACAGTGGCCACTACATCTTGTGTTGGTAGTTGAACTGGGCAGTATCTGATGAGTGCTATGCTGAACGATTTTAATCTATATCGATTAAGAATGCCCGTCAGACGCGATGCGTTGGGGCTCCCTTCAGAGGAGGTTTTAGGCGCTAAAGTCACATAACAAATGGAGCTTAAATCTTTCACCGGTGCTAGCATGAAGTGCCCAGACTGAGGGTCTGGTCTACTTTGTTGAAACATAGGTGGATGTAGTTAGGTAAGCACTCCCGCTGAGTTTGAAATTTATAATGGTAAACCCCAATGTAAATTATGCGTGTCGGTGAAACAATGGCAGAATTTCTGAAACAATTAAGCCCGCTGTGCAAAGACCACACTACGGTGTAAAGCTCTCCATAAGTTCACTTACTTAGCGGTAGGGTCACGTCTTTCTTAAGGCGTGACTCCCATAAATGCTGTCCCTAAAAAATCCATGCGTAGTCAGGTGACAGATGCATTATAGCGACAGACACAAGAATGAAAAATGAAAAGGAAGGGAAAACTACAATTTGAACCATTCATGGAAGACTTAGTCACACGATTCCCACCAAAGTTGAATAGCCGTGGTTCGTGCACTCATGACCCGGAAGGTTTGATCCTGTTCTGACGCGCTGTACACATTCAGCCTCCATGTAAACTGAGGGCCATCTTGTTCCAATACCAGCCAAGTAAACATAAATTTCAGTATTTAGCAAAGCTTCTGGCTCCGTGTTTGAAAGTTCCCCCCAACTTTCATCGGAAAATAGCGAAATGGGCCAGCGTGCTGCAAAACTGGCGTAAGTAATAAGAACTGGAAAACCAAGTGCAATCACTCCTGAGGATATTCGGTATTATTCAAAGGGCAAAAATAGCGTTTAATTCTTAAGTCCATTATAGATTGTTCCTGAACAATAATAGTCAAAATATTCGCCACCATTATTCGTCATATATCGTAGGTATGGTTAAAGTGTTGTAAAATATTCTATTGGTGAGCTGAACAATGGAGTACGAAAGACAGGTTGGTTTGGTTAGCTCGCGACAATGAATGTGGTAGATGGACGTGGGGCATCGATTAATTCCAAGGAATAAACTTTAGGAGGCACCGTCTGGTAACACGTCGTCTGGAAGTGTGAATTGCTTTCGGGTGCGTTGACTAAACTTTTGCACTTCACTTTGACTGTTGCTTATCAGTATATCAAACCCGTATCCGTGATGTATGTGTTTTTAGCTGTACGATGAAGCCCGATTCTTATAGATACACCATGTAACTTGAACAAAGGTGAAAATTTATAAGTAGTTCAGCATTGATAATTATTAATTCAAGTCCTAGAAATCCCACTAGACATTCACAGCTTTGTTAACATTTGCTTAAAAGTTTTCGACGTCTACTATGTTTGTGGAGCTTATATTTTATTGTCCTCAGTGGTCCAGCATGATTCGTCTGTGGAGACGGTGGAAGATATTGTAGAGAGGTTACATTCCCACGTTTTTCTCATCCCTTACATTTGAAAATGCTTTAAAACAGTACGTAAACATTAATTAAGGCGCTTTTTTGCGTGAACTTAAAAAAGGAGCGGTAGTGCACAATTTCATATAAAACAGTATCCTGCTGTTGCAACAGATGTTCAACCAGTCAAAGCCAAGGCTTAGGAATTCGTCGCGCTTGGTAAGCGCGGTGAATTTTCATTACCAGCAACACACGATGTACTGGGTTTTATCTTCCTCAATATAATATCTCCTTGATGGTGACATCCTACCACCTGAGGCACGGCTACTGAAGAGTTCTTTTGACAGGCGTCCCGTAAAATAACGCCTGCAATGCGATGAAGTAAATGAGTGCGGCTCTCGACGGAAGTACAGGCCTTCATGATCCAAAGTGCGGCAATCCACTGCGAATGAAGTTGGAAATTTGTTTACTTCAATCATTAGGTAAGTCAACGCATCCGTTTTTCTCGATTCAGAAGATGGCCACCGCCAGTTCTTGCCAAGTGCCTCGAGTGTAAGCGTGTATTAGCGGGGGAAGATAATAGTGGTCGTTTTACCCACCTGCACTTTTCGCGCATCCAACAAATAGCTCCATCTCGACGTCGTAAATATTGGTTTTAATTAAGGCGCAAATCTTGACTGGCCAGTTCTTCAACAGCATCTCGCCTTTCTTTGTAGAATCAGTTTATGCGCAGTCCTTTTGACGAATGGCATGGACAGTAGGTGACCTGTCATGTATGTCTCCATCAAAAGCGACCATTATGTACCTTTGTGTCAGCGGTTGTTCAGATTTTTCAAAGATATGATGGGCGAGCAATACTCCACCAAGACAGTGGTCAGTAAAAACGTTACGTCACCGATGTGGACTGCCAAGGATGCTTTCGATTGCGGCACAATTATGTGCTATGCTCAGGCACACCAAACCATTTGGAAGCACGTAGGTTTCATGATTTCAATGTCACATCTTTGCAGATTATCCAAGACCGCAGCTCATATATTTCCACAGCCCGCCTCAATAACCCGACCTATTAAGTAACTCTTCAGCGGATATCACCCGCAGAGATTTCTCCAGGATTTGGAAGTGCTGCAGAGAAACGAACCCGGGTTTGCCTCACATCTAGATGCCCGCTGGTTGCATACCACTCGCTAGTGGACCATTCGGGTGCAGCAAGGTTTGGCACACTTTGGAAAAATGAACCCTAAGTGTCCTGGCAACCCAAACTGGCGGTTGAGAAGGGAAACACACCACCTCAACAACCTGCAACAAGTCATTCAGAATGTCTCACTGCACCGCAGGCAAACGGTTAGCGGCCGGATCACCAGAAACAAACTCTGTTATCATTCAGTCACTTGGTATGTGAGTACTTGCTGAAAATTTATATTATTGAAACTTGGTACAGATGTCTGAAAAAATATCACAAAGCTGTGAACATTCCGAATTTCACTTCCGGTGCTCTGTAACATTGACGGGTGGACGTTTGACGATGCCCGCGGTCTTTGAAGCATATAGTTTAAATATCAACCATAGAGTAAGTCCGCCCTTAACACTGTCTTGTGTTCACTTCGCTTTAGCTCTAAATATGCTCACAGATATCCATAGTCCTATCAGGATTGCAAAGTGCATCAAGTTACCTTCGACAATTGCACTCTGCGCAAGGTGAGTTTCCCGAATAACAGTGCTGTGCCAAAGAGTTGCGGATGACCAATTACTCTATTTTCTTTCGTCGAACTAATGTAACTGTGCACTTCACGAACCCACGGGAGGAGAATTTACATTTGGAATTATGTAAAAGTTATCTCCGATTTTGAGAGCAACGTGGACTGCTAAAGTATGTAACGCTTCAGTTTGATGGTCTATTGGACAAACTGGTAATTGCATGCAAATCGCCGGCGTTTGGCGACCTTGAAGATGCACTCAATTAAACAAACGACCAGGAGCAAGGTGCCGTAAGACTAGTATAATTCCCTATATAACTCACCACTTCGAAAACACATGGTTTCAGTAAAATCAATTTTTGCTTGCCTTCGGTGATCCTCAAGTTGGAGGTTGTTAATGTCACCTCAACCATTCTCGTCTCACCGCATACCCAGCCATATTTGAGGTTTGCAGACGCATAGACCAGCTTGCAGGTGCACCATGGATGTAGTAGCATGACGTGGTTAGTGCGTCCAACTTTGTCTAACACATTCAACCTGCTCCCAACTTTGACATTTACACTAAGGTGTGAAGGGCGCCGCGCCTTGGAAGCACAATGCATTTTTCTGCAAAACCCTTGCGAGCGAAATAAAACTTTCTACGTGAAAACCTTGCATTTCTTTACATATGTGCTCAGACCAAAAAATCATCCTCATCTGCGGTCACTTTTTGCGATTTGTTTTAATTAATCTCTTTTTGAAATTTTTGGCGCACATTCGACTTTTAAGCCGCTCAGTAGAAGCACACCCAAATTATTTTCGCCGGAACTATAGGGTGTTTAAGGCTGTGACTTTTACGGGGAGTTAGCCTAACCCATTTGCACTTGTGGGTGATATGTTGCTCATGGCATTTTGTTTAATTGAGCGAAATTTCAAGGTCACGGACCATCACCGATTTGCATTTTGATAACGGTTTACGATAGACGAAACACGAAATCGCACCTTACTATATTTTGGCGTTATCTAAGGATAAAATAACTTCTACAGAATATCCCATACAAATTCCACCCAGGAAAATCGGTCATCAACGTTTGTTCGCTTTATACTACCCAGATTAAACGGACGAGGTAATTCTCCCCAGCGACTCTCATCACAACACTTTTTCTTATGGAGCTCAGCTTCCATTAAGTATAAAATTGTCAAAAAACAGCATGAAATGTGCAATGGAGATGCGGGGACCATCTCTGCGGATGACTGAATTTCTCAGATATGCATAACTAACCCGTGGACAATACAGCCTCAGGAGGTAATCTTCGGTAAATTACTAACACAATGGTATCATTTCCATTAGGAATATTACTCACCATAGGTGGAATAAGTCGTAAAGCGGTCATCATGATAACGGTAATCGTTGTCACTCACCTCGTGCTAGCCCCTTTTCAATGTGCGGCGCTGATTTTGAGGCCCCACATATACACGGTAACCTAACCCAACTGCTAGTGACGACCCGTCGTACTCATAACTGTATCCAATATCGCCTACCTTCACTACATATCGTAACTGCTAGGCCCGTGTCCATGTGTGACGCTGATTATGAGGCCTCACCTATGTAGAATGACCTAATCCAATGACCAACAACTGTCTCTCACGCACACCTATACGCGATGTAGCTTATCTCTCTTACCTATAGGAAACACCAGGGCAGAATCTATGTGCGCCGGTGATAATAAGGTCTCAGTTATGCGTGTTATCCTAATCTAACGCCCAACGTGGGTCTGTCATACTCATAACTGAAGTCGATATCGCCTACCTTGGCTACTTATCGTAATTGCTAGGCCTGTGTCTATGTGCAACGCTGAATGAGGCTTCAACTAGGTGCAGCAGCCTAACCCGATGGCCAACGAAGGCCCGTCACGCTTATAACCGTACTCGACGTCGCCTATCGTGGCTACTTATAGTAACTGAAGAGCCCGTACGCATGCTCGTAACTGACTAATGCCCCGACTACTCCCAATAGACCAATCCAACGACCAACGGCGGTCCTTCATATCCATACATGTCATACGTGTGCTAACCCCATGCCTAAGAATACACAACCACCTTCAAAAAATCATGTTTTTATTTATTGGTTGTATCGGTAAAAACGTAATGTCTGGTCAGTCCAGTTCTCAGTTTCGGGAAGCCGCTTTTACTCGACAGGATTTCTGAAAGGAAAAATGTATAATCAATTACGGCTCGTACACACTCCGTACACATCCTTTAAAACATATAATTAAACAAAGTTGTAATGGCCAATTCACCAAGTGCTTACTAAATCCCTTTGTCCACAATTCCAAATGGGTATCCACGCTAAAGCAGCAGTCTTACTGTTATAAGGGTAAATCCACCACTTGCTCAATTAGTCCCGTGTGTACGTCGATTATTCAATAGCGGTATTCGGCAACCATATGCATTATCCAGCGAAGCGAAGTTAAAGCTAAAGAGGGGTGTATGTGTGTCAGCCGTAGACCAAGTGGTATAGACTTGAGCCCTGGGATCTAAGGACACGTGCGTCATCATGGATGCAGGGGTAACAAAGACATATTGAGTGGGCGGGTACTTGGTGTCAAGTCTGCTCAATACCCGGCAATACCCGGTTTGGACGCCCTGTTTGCCGTTATCCACCCCACCTGGTCAGTGATTTACATCCCCAGAGATTCTCAAACGGACCAAAAAAATACCTCCGATCTTAGAGTGGCTTCGGCTTACCTCTGAAAATTCCCTTGGCCAACTCAAAAACCCCGCTGCTCACAGAATTGCACACCCCAGCCCAATCATCTCAAACATGACGTCCGTTACGGGGCTGTCCAGAAACCGAAGTGCGGCAGTGCAATGATGACACGGCACTGCCATCCGAGTTTGATAGCACGCCCGCAACTAGGCCCTTCCTACTCTTGACTATACCTGCTCGCCAACTTTGCCCACTAGCTGAACTACGAACAAACTCTGCTTCATTCTGAATGTAATCTTGTAATCACGCTACCCACCAGTTGTGAATAAACACTATTATTATTACTTATACTGTGAGTGCAGGGTGCATGCCAAAGGACGGGATGACTTTGGTCAGTTCATTCAAAAACAGCTGCACCTTCTCCTCCTCTTTGAAGATGAGAACGACGTCTGCATGCTCCACATCGACAAGGTTTTTGTCAGGTATTTGAAATTCGGGGTCCAGAAGACGTTAGTTAGTCAGCAATTGTGACCACTTGTTATTTCGGGCCGCAGTCTAACTCAGACCATGGCGCCTTCTAAAAGTCTTTCTAAAACTTCTCCTATTTTGTGTGCCCGATGTAGACATGGCTGTTTTATTGCCTTGTCTGAATGACAGAAATGAAACATCGTGTGCCCTCAGTGTACCCAAGACTACCCTTAATCCCTACCGGTCTCAATTTGTGACGATACCCTGACGAATCGTAACTACAAACTACAATAACAACCCTAAACGACTCATTCAAAATGTTCATCTACAGGGCTATCCACGGACACAAGTACGGCGTTGCGGTGAAGGTACCGCAACTGCCACACCCAGTCTGATGGATTGCCTGTAGTTCATCATATCCACAGTATTTGCCGGATGAAGTTGTTACGTGCACACACAAGATAGCCTCAATCCCTTAGATTTGTGCCAGGACTTGAAAGCACTGGCCACCTTATGGTGCTGTATCCTTGTTATGCCCATGAACACACTAATTCTACCAACATCAATATCGACGGTTCGGTATAGCCCTGCGCCTGATACAGCATGTACTGACCATCATAAAAAAACAAAAAACCTACTAACTGTGACGAATTCTTTCGCTTGATTTTGCAGGACACCTGCCACAGTGACAGGAGACTTTTTCATACACAGGTCGTTAAAAGCTGTTCAATTTTGAGTTTGCGGCGACACAGCGGGCGAAATTATTGTCCTTGTCGTTTCGGGATTATTTCCAAACGCACTGCAAAAAACACGTGAAGAAACTGGCTCTTTCACAATTTTCCCACCGTCATCAGAGGTACATCAAGCGAAGCCGTCGGCAGCCATTAAAATATAAATTCCGCGCTCATAGTGGACCTCGAGTACGTTTAAGCAACTTCCAACAAAACTGTGCCCGCATGAGAAGATCTTAAGGGACCGAATAGATGCCATCAAATGCTGAAACATTATGTTAAAGTTTTCCTCCTCCGAACTATGGTTTCAGAAAAATTTTGGGTGTGCATCTAGGGCTCGGCGATTTCGAACTCGTTGTGCAATGGCTTCGGAAGTGGCTGCACGGGCGCTTGCTGAGAAATTTGGAACTACATCCTCTTCATACTTCACGGCACTTGATAACGCTGATAAAAATACATGAAGGAGAACTATGTAGTAATTGTGCGTTCATCCAGTAATCGAAGCACCAACGCTGTTTTCCGTTATGAATGGGTGTACTACAAATGCAGCAGGCGACCTCCAAGGCCAACAAAAAGTCGGGGAATCCAAAGGAGCTAGTAAGCTGAGCGTGTTCGCTAATAACAAAACAGTACGCGAGACACCGGTTGTCCAGTCGGTTCTGTTTACGGTTTGTTGATCAACGTCATGGTCTTCCTAGCATAATTCGCGGGCTAGAAGGAAGGCTCTACTGTTTAACAACAAAATTGCACGATTTATTGCCTATACTAAACGCAGCACACGCCATTTTTACTTGTAACAGCAATTATCGAGCAAAAATTGTTTACGGGGATGGCACAACCGCATATTTTGCCTCCACAAGGACCATGTACATTCTAGAGTGTTCAGAGAATTAGTTCAGCTATAAAACTAACTGAAAGTTTCATGCATTTAAGTGAGTCATCTTTTTGTGCGATTCGCGATCTCTTATTACATTAGGCAGTATATTCACAGTCGGTGTTTAATCACCATGAAGATTCGCTCGCTTAAACAAATCACAAATGTAGAGAATTCGGAATAATACGCGAACATTTACATTATACATAGACAGTCTACACTATGAAGTGACAACCCTGAAAATGTCGTAGCTTTCGAGAGATCAATTCCATTGTGCAAATACTGGGCGGCGTGAAGGACCGTAGCCAGGCAACAAGCTCGAATGTAACCTTAGACAAATCATTATTAGCAGTATTTCGCGGATTCACGGAATGATACACAAGATCGAGGCTTTCGCCATAACGTCCCGGGTCAAGTTTGTTCTTTCCGTTCAGCGGCTTATGTTTACCCGAAAAGCACAAGCGAAAAAAGGTGTAGCGTTACTCATCCAGTTCTCAGCGCAGCGCAGTAATCCTGTAAGCGCCAGGGCTTAACTAAGAAGGCGTATGAAGATGCTTTGCGCTGCGTACTACATGCAGAGTGAACAACTGTCGGAGGGAGTTTATTCCGCAAACTGACCACCCAAAACGATAAACACTGTTTCCCAATAAAACTGCACTCTGGGCTTAGAAATCTCACCATGTACCCGCCGTGTGTTAGGTCAGTGGTAGAAAGCCGGTAGGCCCAACCCTGGTCAATAATTATTAGGTATCCTCGGGGATGATCCATGGGAAATAGGCCAAGTACCGCGGAACACGTTTCATAATCAACGGATTAAAGTTCGGCAACCATTTTCGTAGCAGTTGGTTGGACACGCTCAACGAGGGAGCGTGCGTCCTAAATAGACGACTTGGTTGGCATACTTAAGGGGTGGTCTTACGTAGACCCCATAGAGTATTTGGAAGTCCATGCGAGTGATACGGGAGAAGGTGCACCGATTTATCCGTAGAACAGCGAATGCCGTTTGAGCCGACATTTCATGGTGCAGTGAGAAGGGCATGTTTGAAGAGAGATAGACTATTTAGTCCCCTTTAGCGTTTATCCTTGTGATGTCCCTTGCTCCATTTACACCATGCAAAACAAAATCATTTGCTGAGTCCCCTCGGAATGACATATGGTAGCACTTTTCAACGTTCAGGGGAATTGCCAGTCCAAACGACCACTGCTTTGCAGCGTCTACATCCATTCGTAGGGCACTGGCACCTGAACTCCAAGATTTCAAGTTGTCCGCAAGGGGAGACATGAACTTAAAAGAAATCCGGAACGTTGTCGATGTATATCAGAAACAGAAGTGGTCTCAAAGCAGAGCCTTGAGGAACTCCAATGGAGACCGGTGCCGGAGAAGAATAGGTAGGGCTTACTTTCACTCGTAATGGTCTGTCTGATAAAAATGCCTTAATAAAGCATAGAATCCCCCTTTGAATCTCGTCAGACTCGAGTTTGTGGAGCAGCGAAACGTGTGGTATTTGATTGCATTCCTTTTAGCACTCAAAAATATGGCATCCGTTGTGGGTTACTCGCCCTTAGCTTTGGTTAAGTTTTCCACATATAAGAACATCTCTGTTACGCAAGAACGGTTTGGGAGTAATCCGTGTTGCACTCAAGAAAATCAACTTGTTGGTGGTGGGGTGGTCCAAGATAACCAGCTCAGAATGCGTTTCATTACCTTGCACAGTACGCTAATGAAGCTAATAGGCCTTTATCTGCAGGAAGGTAGTCGGTCACCAGTTTTGTAGATTGGCATGACAGTCGGTTCCTTCCAAGCAGAGGCAGAGCTGCCTTCTTTGAGCAACTGACGACATCTCACGCAGAAATTCTTTGCCAGTGTGAGCGACGCTTCCTTCAGTAAACCACATTTTAATGTATTTTTGCCAAGTTTGCACAACAAAACTGTCGTAAAAGTTTGAAACCTCGCCCAAAGTTTGGGTGAACGAGCGAGAAGCAAATGAATGTTTTGTAGCCATTACGGCAATATGTATATTTTGATTATACAGCTTTTGCTGCGCTTCCTTGCATTGGCAAATCAGTACCGCACTCGCGTTGATTCATTCATTTTTATTTAGGCCAGCCACCTTCCGAAGACCCGGCGAGCCATTAATCACCCAATATGGAACCTTTCTGCTAGTAGAGCAATAGTAGACGCACTTTGCGAAAAGCCTTTCCTAATAACCTTATTCCGCATTATTCTGCATGATGGAACTTCACCTAATCCAGTGGCTTTGGTACTTCTGTTCGCCCACTGTATCTGCGATTAAACATTCGAACTTATCGTATTCGATCACATTTGGTTAACACATATTGCTACCCGCACATCTTAGTTTTTTTAAGTATTTCACTGAACCCACACAAAAATGCTCGCTAACCTAGTATCGATTATCTTGTGCTAAAAACAATTTTGCGATACAGATCTGCCGCCGGCGAATTTACTTCAACCTCGATCACTTCTTTTAAAATTTTAAAGCGCTTTAACGGATTCATTTCACGACTAGTGAGAAGGAAAACAAACTTACCGCGGTTGGACCAAAAAATGAATACACGGATAGTAGCTAAATTTCTGAATGGAAACCCAAAGATAAAAAATGGAGGCGTTGTCAAATGTTTGTGACGTTACTTAAGTCTGCCCTGGTTTGAGCATATTTTCCAGGAGACACCCTTATGAAACCAAAATCCCAAACGCAGCAAAGTGGAAATTACTCACACGTGCAAGCCAACTGAGACAAACTAGAGGCTGTAAGTGGGGCTTCTCGGAAGTGATTCCCTCTACGCACCACAGGCTGACTGGGCCGCAACAAGACCACCTCGTCTTCCAAGCATAGAGTACTACCAAAGGTCCCACGCATTAGTCGGGTTTCTTTTCTTCCTATGTCTCGAACTGTTTACTCTTCCAGATATCGTGAACTTCTGGAATTACCCGCGAACTACTATCTTCACAGCAGGCAATATTAACTATGTTGGCAACACACAAGACGCTTGCGATGGTTAAACAAGAGTCCCTTGGGTAGCACACCAGCGTTGGAGCGGTAGTTTCTTTGTCAGTGTTCGCAGATCCAATGTCACACTTGAACCTCCCCCTGCCGATATGAAAAAGATCTCCAACAAATTTATACATTCTTGAAAACAGGGAGTGAACTGGCGATGTGCTAGAACACAACAGGCGTTAAATCAGTTCATGTTAGTACTTGTGCGTAAAGGATAACTAGTTCGTATGTTTCTGACCCGATAATTGAGTTCTTGCGGCCAAAGAGTAGGGCGGCATGTGCTTCCCAACACTGACTGGCCTAAAAAATTAGAATGGATGGTGCGTTATTTGTTCAACCACCCGTTACTTCTACAAGCACTGTAGATCACTCTCGTCGAAATGACTTGCAGAGTTGCTAGCAGGGTAGTGGCTAAGCTGCTTGGGGGTACAATGCGAAAACGTTTGCCGTTATAACACAAAGATCTTATGGCCGGATTACTGTTTATGATGTTTTTACAAACCCCTTCCTCGATGGGAGATAAATCCACAGACAAATCTCAGTGCATATCTTTCAACGAGACCGGTTGCATGGTTTTGCCCAAGTCTGCTCCCTACACTGATCCTGGAACGTGCCGACCATGGGATCCGGTCTGTTAATCCTCATGGCGTCTGCTAGAACCTATTGTATTTAATAAACCTTTTGATTCTGATCATAAATCATCAGAGCGATGTTTTCTGGCTGCAGATGCCCGGCTTGTTAACCAGGTGGAGGGTTAACGTGGAGCGCTTAACCAAAAAGTGCTTCACAAAGCACAGGAAGTTTCCCGGGTGGTAAGCTCACCATAGCATGCACGTGTTTATCCTGCTGGATATCACATCACTCTTTCCCCAATGGTTAGCGTTCAGCCCAAGGATAGCTAGGCTGTATTAGCAATGGGGATCTGAATATTCCGAACAGCGAACTTCAGCACCTTCCGGCAATTTTGATGAAGTTTTGGGTAGAAAAGTTTCATTCCTGCGGTGCCATCTTTTTTGTATTTCTTATGACAAACGTTTACATCGGGAGCGCTTAAGAGACATCATTTTCAGGCTGCAGCATCAGGACTGTAGTGGAGAGAGGCGGATAATTTAGAGACAATTTCTGCAGGGTCGTCATATGGTGTCCAAGAAGACTGCGCTAGAACGTCTTTAAAAGTACGAGGAGCACCAATCTTTAGCGCTCGATCCTGAATGGCCAACGTTCTGACCAATTAGAGCACACCTTCCTTTAGCCCATGACCATGACATCTGTCCAATCCAACTAAATTTAGGCTATTAGTGGTGGCTAGTCTAGGGCACCTCTTTCTGTAAAACTCTGTTCATTCAACCGCTTCTTTGATCTTATCTCGGACGATTCAAGGAGGCGTTGTCTTGTATCAGCCCCTCCACGGGGAAATGAACATACGATCCGGGATTGGTGCCCCCAACTTTGAGAATTCGTCAAGGACGTCCGGCATTCCATGGGACTTGGTTCCATCAAGCATCGCTGGACTGCATCCCACTAAACTCTGTGGAACTTTCCAGCATGTCAGTCAACTTGAGGCTTCTAGCAGACGCAGCGGGAATGGCACACCTGGTCTGTTCCACTAATGACCTTCCAAGTACGTGCCACGTTCCTTTTGCACTCAGAGCGAGGTCAGAACCTGTATCAAACTGGAAGGTAACCGGTGTGCCACCGACACTTGCTGTGACGATTTTTCTTCGGGCGAGTGATTGCACTCTGAAAATAGAAGTATCGGCCTATGAGTCTGCTCCATTTTGGAGGCGATGTTTGCGCGGGCTCCAGAGGCTAACTCTAAAGTATTTTTTGGCCTTTTCGTTGGCCCTGCTCTTTTGATGCACAGGTTTCAGTAGGCAGCGTGGCACGAAAAGTGGCATCAAAAAGTTACAGGTTGTGAGCGCTTTTGTTGGTGGTCTTTTGGAATTTGATGGTCGTTTGGAAGTAACTTTGCACGGCATATCAAGCTGAGAGGAATGGGAATCACAAACCACTGCAGCATCGGCAATGAGGTTCATAAGATGCAGGTGTTCGGTGGTAAGTTTCTGAAGTGCTATCTCTGGGTCCTGATTAGTTCGATTTAGTCCGAATATCTGCATCATGTGGCGGCTGGAAACCACCCAAGAGATTTGGACACTTGAACTGAACCTCGGTCACCGTGCCGACATGGAACGTTCGCGTCATGAGCATACATGATGAAATATTCAGCAACCCTCTTGGTATAACCAATACTTTGATAACGAATATTGAACAACGACTTTGCTCAACGAAAATCGAGCCCAGGGTCTTTATGGTACACAGGAAATCGCTGTCACATGGGGCTTGGTGCTTGTGAAATATGTGCAAATATCATGCTCAGCTGCCCTCAGTTGCCGCAGCAACAGTCGAAATTACATGCATAATCAAACCGAGCGAAGTCTGTTTAAAACAATCCCTCATGTTTCTTCAACTAGATTTCTAGAGTCCGTCGAAGTTCAGGGTTGAATCCGGGTTCAGTACCCGCAGTGACCCCAGCATTTGTCGATGAAGATGGTGACCTAATTGCTTTTGACATATGCACTGACAGACTGCGCATCAGACGTTCGACATGCCTCATTTGAGTTTAGCCGAACTGATTCTGTCTCTGGGTTAGGACTACTTGAAGTTACTCTGCCCGGAATCGGCATCGTGGGTTCAGTTTTTCGCCAGTGGTGGTGTCCAACTGAGGTGGAACTCCTATGTTGTCCCTTGGCTTCCTGCTCCGCCCACTACGGTATATCAAGGGGTACATTAGCTTGAGACCGTCCTTAATGGAGAAGAACGTAGAATATTACAACTCTATCCACAGGGCTATCACACAGTGTGCTAGAATGCCCCTGACGTGCCGAGGTGCGTTGAGAAGCCCGATCCTGATTGGCTGACATTCCGAACAGCCAGCGTGCTTTTGTTTCGTTCGTAGCCCGCAAATGGTGTCTGTAAAATCCACGTGATTTTCGGTTATTAGGTGTGCGTGGTTTCCAGACACGCGGTAGTGGGGCTTGAACGCTGCAATAATCCTGCTGGCTACATTGGCTGGAACTTTGTTCCACTGGGTGTAGCCATGTCAGGACGGCCAAAAGGAGCAGTGAAAACCTAGAGCAGCGAGATCCCTTACCACGGGCAATCGTGCTACATGACGGTCAGAGGTTAAAGTCCTCTGCAGCTGGAATGTGTAGGCAGTAGGGTATTCCCTTAATGTAACAAGCATGTTCATCTTTATGGAAGCAGCGATCCTGCCTTCTCCCGAGGAAGGACGGGTTTTCACGGATTCACGGATTGATACACAGGAGCGAGGCTTTTGCCCAAGTTTCCCGGGTCGGTTTTGTTCTTGTCGTTCAGAAGCTGTCGTTCACCTGAAAGGCACAAGTGAAAAAAGGGTGTAGCACTGCTCTTTAAGTTCTCAGCGCGGGGCAGTATGTTTGCCAGCGCGAGGACTCGCGTAAATAAGTGTCTAATAGTGTTTTGAACTGAGTTCTAGAGGGAGAGTGGACAACCGTCTCAGGAAGATTATTCCACGCAGCAACTACCCGAAATGAGAAAAAAGTTTGCCTAATGAAGGTGTGCGCTCTGAGCTTAAAAATCTTCTTACCGTGTCCCCGCCGTGTGTTTGCTGGGTCAACGGTGAAAAACCTGTTGGCCAAGCCTTGTTCAAACAGGGCGTAAGTAAGAATTAAGTCCCCTCGGAGGCGACGATACTCCAAGGGAAAGAGGTCGAGCACCACGAGACGCGTTTCGTAGTCCATGGACTTGAGACCGGCAACCATTTTCGTAGCAGCTCGCTGGACACGCTCAATGAGGATTACGTCTTTCGTGCGTCCTGAGTAGACAACCGGGTTGGCATATTCAAGGAGCGGTCTGACATAGGCCCCATAGAGTATTTGGAAGTCCGTGCGAGTAATACGAGAGAAGGTACGCCGAATCATCCGTAGAACAGCGAATGCCTTCTGAGCCGATTTCTCAAGGTGCAGTGAGAAGGACAGGTTTGGAGAGAGCCAGATACCCAAATCTTTTTTGGCATCTATCCTCGTGATGTCTTCTGGTCCTTTCTCACCATGCATGACAAAGGAGTTCGCTGAGTCTCCTCCAAATGACATATGGACGCACTTTTCGTCATTCAGAGGAAGGTGCCAGTCCAACGACCACTGCTTTGCGGCGTCCACATCAATTTGGAGGGCACTGGCATTGGAACTCCACGATTTCAAGTCGTCCGCAAAAAGTAGACATGGACTTGAAATAACATCTGGAAGGTCATTGACGTATATCAGAAACAGCAAAGGTCCCAAAACGGAGCCCTGAGGAACTCCAATGGAGACCGGCGCCGCAGAAGAGTAGGTCGAGCCTACTTTCACTCGGAATGATCTGTCTGATAGGAATGCCTTGATCCAGTGTAGGATTTTCCCTTGAATCCCGTAAGACTCGAGTTTGTGGAGCAGAGGGACGTGTGGGACTCGATCAAATGCTTTTGAAAAGTCGAAAAATATGGCATCCGATATGAGTCCCTCGTCCTTGGCTTGGGTTAAGCTGTCCATAAATACGAGCATGTTCGTCACGCAGGAACGGTTTGGGAGAAATCCGTGTTGAGCTTGAGAAATCAAGTTGTTGGAAGTAAGGTGATCTAGAATGGCTCGCTTCAGAATGCGTTCCATCACCTTGCATGGCACGCTAGTGAGGCTTATAGGCCTGTAGCTGCCAGGCGATAGTCGGTCACCAGTTTTGTAGATTGGCGTGACAATCGCTTCCTTCCAAACAGAGGGAAGGTGGCCTTCGTCAAGCGACTGACGAAACAGCAGATGGAAATGAGTTGCCAGTGTGTACGACGTTTCCTTCAGGATCCTTGGGTGGACTTCGTCGGGCCCCAACGCGCAGAATGGGTTGATCTTGTGCAGGAGTTGACGAATGTCCTCCACCGTGAATACCAAGTCGGTTAGAGGCCGTTCGTAGGTACGCCTTGACAACGTTGGATGTGACGAGGACGCTGGGACTGAATACAGACCTGCATAGTGATCTCTGTAGAACTCAGATACCACTATTGGGTCACTCGTGGGTTCCCCGTTCCTGTCCCTCAGGGAGAACGCGGATGGCTTGTTTCTTCGGCGATGCCGCATGTATTTGAACAGCACATTTCTGTTCTTCCGGGCGAGGTCTAGAATGGTGGCTTGTTTTCGTATGTTCCATTGGCGGATTTCCGATTTACAGCGGTTCCGCATTTTACGAAATGCCAGCTCATCTTCTGTGTCTCCTGTAGTCAACTTTTTGAGAAATAGTTGTGACCTCTTTTCCAGAAGACGCCGGATCCTTTTGGGTAGTTTACGGCTCGTCCGACTGCGTGCTGGTTTTTTTGGGACGAACATCGCGTCAGCCTCGTGAACTTTCTGGACAATAGTCCTATATAAGTCTTCCACTGAGGCTGGCCCCAGTTTAACTTGGTTAAGAAAGATGCGCATTCCCGAAAAGTCTGCACGGCAGAAGTTTCGAATCCACGTTTGGGGTTCGGGATTTCTGGCCCAATAGCAGATGAAATCAAAGGTGAGCACACAGTGGTCGCTATGTCCCAGTGGAGCGTTAATTGTCACCTGATCAACGAAATGTCTTTCGTTGGTGATGACCAAATCCAGGAGGGACGGTTGTTGGCCCGCGCGGTATCTGGTGGGTGCAACGACATGTTGAGTCCAAGCGCTCTGTTGAACGACTTCGGTCAACGCCGCTGCAAAGGGTCCACTTGATCCGACGCACTGGAGCTCCGTCCAGGGGGCCTTTGGAGCGTTGAAGTCACCTACCAGCAGGAGATGAGTGAAGTGGTAGCTGGAGGAGAGTTGCCCAAGGGTTCGTATGAGGAAGTGGTCATCTTCCGGAGGACTCGAGGGGCTACGGTAGACCACACCGAGAAGGAGAGAATCGGACCCGCGCAGCGGGACTTGAAGCCACAGTGCATCACAAAAAGGTGCAGGAGTGGTATCAGAGAGGACAATCGGGATTGGCAGGGCCGCATGTAAGTATAAAGCAACCCCACCAGCTCTCCCTCGTTTTGAGTCAGCTCGAAAAATAGAGTAGCCGTCTATTGAGATCTCCGCGTCAGAGACATCTGGTGTGAGCCAGGTCTCTGTGAGTGCGATAATGGACGGCTGTTCAAGACAAACTGACTGTTTAATATCACAAAGTTTGTTGAAGAGGCTAAGACAGTTTGTGGACAAGCATTTCAACACTGTCTCTGCTGCCTCCGAAGGTGAGGAGCCGAGAGTTGTGTAACCAGGGAGGTTAGCAGGCTTAATAGCTGCACGTCGGGTTTGAGTCGAGGGCTCCGAAGGGACCTCTGAGGCATATTTGTCTGCTCCCTCGATTGGTGGTTTCGTGGGTTGCTTTTCATTTGCAGGGTTTTTTTCGCCCTGTGGGAGCCCGGTTTGCGCGGGCCTATTAGTTTTGGTGGACGAAGTTTTTTTCCCCGTGGGCGAAAATTTCGACCATTGCTACTTGTAGCCCTTTCTTTAACTTCTTCTGGACGGCCAGGTTCGCTGTTGCTCAATGGGCGATCTCGCGTCTGTTTGGCTTCTTGGGCATTTTGGCGCGATTTGGTCGGAAAGGTGCCTCTGTGATGCTTTGAGCGCTGGGTGGCAGCACCGGGTAGTTCTTTTGGTGGTGCTCCCATGAGGCTGGTTTTCTCAGAGGACTGCACCTTGAAGCCAGCCAGCAGTTTTCTGATTTGGCGAGTTGTATATGGCTTGTTTGGCCGCAGTCGCCTTTCTTTCGCGCCTGTGTGGTCATCCGAGTCACCCGCGATCAGCGTGGCCAACTGGGTGTATGAGGGACTGTTCGGCTCGCCGTGGTCAGGCTTGTGGCTTTGATTGTCATGGTCCTGGGCAAGAGTTGTGTCCACAATCAAAGAGGCTACTTTAGACGGAGTGGAGCTAGAGATTGGCAATTTCACAGCCTCAGTGGATGTACGGTTCTCGCAGCATTCCCCGATGTCGACGTCAGCGCATGTGGTTGGTTTGCCGGTAGGCTTCACCACTTGACTCCGCTCGTCTGACCCAATCCAGCTCGGTTGTAGCTTGGGTGTGGAGTTCACTGTTGCACCTTTGACGTCTGTTACGGAAAGAAGTGCTGATAACTGTACGTACTTTGGGCGCTCCGTCCACGTGAGGCTTGCCTCCTCCAGAGCGTCACTGCCTATAGAATTCGAGGGGTCCGCGGTGGTTGAGTAGAAACTGCTGTCCGGAGTCGCGGTCGTTTGCCTCGGCGTGCTTTCAGGAGCACAAGGGGCTATAACTACAATCGGTTTGGCCTTAAGTTTGGGATCGGCCGAATTGGCGCCATCCGGAAGCTTTTTCCGCATCTCTTCCCTAGAACTGCTGTGGCCTGGCTTCCGTGCGTCTAGAGGGCGATCCTCAGATAGACGCCTGATCGTTGGATTTGCCTTTTGGACGCTGACAGCCCGACCCAAAACCTTCTGTACGGCCGACGGCGAGGAAAGGGTAACGAGAAGCCCGAGTGTTCGCTTGCTTCCCTTCTGGCGTAACCAGTCTGCGTGAAGCGATTCGTGGTCAGGCTTTGAGAGGACACTGCCAAGGAGCGATTGTGCCTGCTTCGTTGGCGTGACTTTTCTAGAGAATGACCCCCAGATTATCAGTCTGCTCTCCCTTACGCGTCTGTCCACTAGAGACGCCGTGGCGGTCTTTATTGCCGCATCGGAGAGCTGGATAACCTTTTTCGCAGCCAGCAGACCAGGGGTGGATAGTGCAAGGTACTCGTTCAGCGAGGAAAGTTCCTTGTCAACTTTCGTCCAGATCGCTGCATTTTTAGTGTTTGCGTCTGTCAGAGCTTTAGAGAGAAGCTCGAGTTTCGTCGCGAGTACATCGATTAACGAGGAGCACTTACACTGGTCTGTGTGATTCGGTAGTGAGGAATTGGTCTTGTTTTTTATGGCTTTTTCCCTAGTTGGGGAATGCATTGCACCCTTAATGTAGAGGCAGCTGGCGCATACAAACGGGTCAGGAGAGTTAGCCAGTTGGCTTACCTGGTCGTCCTGTAAACCCGTGCATTTAAAGTGCCACCAGGCCTTGCAGGTGTGGCATTGCATACCCCGTCTCACGTTCGATGGACAGCCATTTCGCCCACATCTGTTGTGGACCATCGATGACTGCAGAGAGCAGCCTGCATTGACTAGTGACATGAGTGCGACTAGATGCAGAGTAGGAACTGGGTGCAAAGTAACAGGGATTATAACGTAAATGTTATGTTGGTGTGAGAAAATTCAACAAATAACACGTATAAACTCTGTAAATAGTTTGAATAGTGAAAGAATTCTTTCACGAATTAGCACGAGGGAAAAACGAAACCAATTTCGAACGTACCGCGGTTAGGTTCCGAAATGGACGGCGGACATGTTAACCACTATGCTACCGCCGGCCCTAAAATCCGCACACTCCGATCGCCCAATGGTTACCCGCTAACTTCGGCTCATTGCTCAATGAGGTCGAACTACTTTTGAAACCAAACAGTCATGCTACTCAAAAGGCACCTGCTGTGGGCAGCTGCATCAGCAGTCAGACACTAATGCACTACTCTCTGCGCCTTCGGGTAAGACCATCCCCGGCAACTGAGCAGGTCAGATTATTAAGTCCTCTGCTCCTGGCAGAGTCCCGAAAGAAAGCTGCTACCCGCCGCCTCGCGGGTGAGAGGCTAGGGACAGGTTCCCGGGGAACAACATACATAATCATCATCATCGACAGCTGTCGATGTTATGCTAGCCTAACATCAGTGCTCAACAGTGGTTTCGCTGCCATACAGCCATGTTTTTTTTCAAGTTTCGTTGTAAAGAAGAATAAAAGTGAAGCGAGAATGGACTTAGTGCTAGCCTACCACAATCATTCCGAGGATCACCCACCTTTAGACACTCATTCAGGCAATCTGGCCAGAAACTGATAACAAGAACGCCACTGACATCGACGATCAGCAGTATCTTACAGCGTCTCCAGCCAGGCACAGTGGGGGTCACGCGATCCCCACGCTGAAAGGTTGGTCGCACCTACAGCACCCAAACTTTCATAATCTCTTTTATACCCCTCTGCCAGTTCAAACGTTGACCACTTCTCTGCTTCCGGTACTCAGAATCGGGCACGAAAAACAGCAAACGATGACTCGACATGCGTCATACATGTCCTAACAAACGTAGTCACTGGTGCTGGTGACATTCTTCGAGTGAAGTCACGCGTTGCACAACCGCACACTCAGTTTCTAATTGCCTCGTTCATTCTGCTTCTGTCTGTTAGTCTGCAGTTTTGACGCTGAGAAGGATACTTTCTGTCGAGAATTATCCAGGCTCATTCACTTATCAAGAACCACTGACTGCTCCATCCGAGCGGTAAGAATACCTATTTCGGTCGTCTGAGCTCCTTAGTATCACATCAGAGCGGTCGATCCGGAGTTGCTGCCTGTTGCGTGGACAACGGAGGGCGACTGATCCAGCTGTCTGCTGGTTCATTCTGCTGCTATTCAACCGTGAACCCAGTTGGATCACTTGGCCATCGGCCACCAATGTAGAGACACAATTCAAGACTGCTGTTCCTTCAGGAGCTCACAAACTGATTCCGACCATACCATAGTGCAAGCACACTGACAACTCGCTTCCCTTCAGGCCCTCGCAAGTCTGCAAGAAACATACCAACCTACCATCTTCGAAGAACTACAGTAGTTCAGAAGTGTCGATGTGGGCTAACTCAGCTGCTGTTTACAGTAAACCAACACTGTACTGAAAGCATGACAGGAGGTGAAAGGAACTATTTTAGCGGCGTTTAGTGTTGTCTGTCCCGCTTTTCTGATACGATCAAATGACCACTGCGTATCGTCGACATTACTGGCACTGATTGATGCCAGAAAATCCATACCAGCAGACAACGGGTATGACGGTGCACACAGTATTTAGACGCTAGATAATGAATAGCCTAGGGAAAGACCGAAAGCTTTAGTGGACACCGAAAGCAGCCATGCCCTATAGCGATTGATAGGATCGACTGGCCCTAGGAATACGAAAGTATATAGTATATACGAAGGGTGACATGCATTCTAGAGGATACAATCAAGCTCAGACGAAGCGGACGGTGAAGTTGGAACACTTGTAACTGATCAAGAAAAGCTGCTGTGAAGAGATACTATAACAGGAGCTCTGTATTCTCGCCAACGTTTTAAAATACTGGGTGTACCGACAATCTTTATAGGAAACATGTGAGGAGAAAAGAACCAAAGGCATTTATTAGCACAATCGAAAGCCCGTTTACATTAGCCTGTTTGGTGGTGTCTTGGTCGACCTAATGAACAGAAGGCTGTACACCGTCGTGAGCTAATTCTTCTACGCCGCAACACTTCGAACGTGCTTCACGAGCAGATGTGTATTCCTTCAGTCTCAAAGATAGGGTCTCTGTTCATGCCCAAAGTATTTTAGTATAGTCATTCTCTTACTGCAGAATACAATGGATGCATGACTGGGCGACTCGACCAAGGGATAAAAGGAAAGCTCACTCTCGTTAGCTTTTGGAACTAGGGGAACAATAACCAGCGCAGTCGTGCAACAACCAGCAGACATTATGCACTGCGTCGCCAATATCCCCGTATTGTTTACAAGACGCTTGCTAGTCATCATACACCAGTGCATCACCATATAGTCGTAGTGGCTGAAGCTATCACTATCCATCCGATTATTTGTTCGCATGTTTGACTTACCATGGTCCAGCCCATCTCTCCTCATTCTTAAACTTGGTAGGAAACAATCCAAACTAAATAATTCAAACGCCTACGCTCGTTAGCAGTTGGATTTTTTGTTCCCCTCTTAATTTTCCGTCTTACGGTGCTCAACATCCCGAGGACATTTCACTTGAATGTTTTACCTTCTGTCCATTAATAAAAACTTCGTTTGCACTGAACCCTCGAAAATAACGTTTTCTGTTTCTTTTTTATAGGTCTGATGCTGTTTACCGGCTTGTTTGCATTTGCACTGTATTTTAGAATCTTCAAGAACACCCTGTGAAACATGTTGCCAACTAAGCTCATTGGTATTTTCAGTTTGACAGCATTATCGCTTATTCGAATCATCAGGATTGGAAAGTTTAGTGGCCCTCAATTTGGGTGGTACACTTTATTACTCCTTATCACCGACACACCAGTCTCCTCTACCGGACAGTAGGGAACCTCAACCATCTGGTCTTCCCAAAAATGCTCATAGCGGTCTGTTCCTTGGCAGCCGCCACCAAGTACGTTAGTCCATACGTGGGCCTTATGAATACGAGTAGGTTGGAAATGTTCTAGCTTCCCGCCACGAATGGTGTGGTGCGGCGTCATTGCAGAAGACTACTTTCAAGAGTTTGGGTGCCTCAAACGATTACTGGAAGGATGAGTCTGTTCAAACGGAATCAGTGCCTGCTGAGTTCTCGGAGTTATCAGTACTAACCGAAAAATTCTCCTCCGTTCTACATCATTTGAATAGGGAGGTGAGTTCTTCCGGAGTCGCGCACACCTCAGCTGGGGGTATATTTATTTACCTCAGCTGCTCATCTCTCTAATTTTTCACTTTATCTACTCCTAAACTGCTTACTCAAGGGCATTCAGCAATACCTCGCCACTGCATAAGTATTCGAAACCAACATTGTGAAATCTTGGGCATGGATGCTGGGTGGCGGTATTCACTACCTTTCTGAGTTTGGTGACGTTTTCAACCAGGTGAAGCCGAACGCTTGATCCAAAGTGATTCCTACACTAACTTGGTGACTTGAATGGCGTCCGTTTCATACATCTATTGTTTCACCGTCAAATTAAATGGAGTATGTCACCAGTAATCAGCGTCATCCAGTTTATTCCTCAGGTAGCTGACCCACTGTCCGCTCGAGAACAGGCTCGGAAACATCGTCCACCACTTTAGGCACGTCAATACAAATCAACCACCCAGTATTGCCCAGGTATTTTTAGACTAGTTGCAGGTACAATCACGATGGTCAAACAGAGTTATCAGAAAATCCTTTCCCTAGAGTGACACCGTCATAGAGCATTGGAATGTTGGGCTTCTCCTTCTGACAAATCTAAAGGATGTTTGGTCGTCATCTTCACCACGATGAACATCCTCATTCTGGAGCGGAACTCCAGACGAGTGACTTTGAACGTAAACGTCTATTCCATGCGCATCAATCTATATTCGAGGATATAAATTCAAGCTCGGGTACCATACATTTCAAATACCATTCCGGTATCTAGTGTTTGCATACTCTCACGAAATGTTTTGCTTCGGCCACCTTTACGTCGGTTGGATTCAAATACAGACACCAGTTTACAGTATATAGCTAGAATAAGTGAACTCTCATCCTCCCAGTTACAAGGCACATATTGTGGTCCTACGGTTTTCTCAACTCCGTACCTAAAAATTTATCTTATTCGCCCGCGCAACTGTGGACAACTAAAAGGTATTGGCCCCAAAGATGACAATCTCCCACAGGAAGAAACTAAAATATCTCAGAGACCAAAACAAATTTTTCACTACCGCGCTTGCGAGTCTGCCACTACTAGAACCCCGAATTGCGAATTGCGATCTCAAGCACAGTTTTGTTAATATCTTTTTTTTTAGGAATAATTGTCTCTCTGTAACCCACACAGTGCCTAGCTGCCATGCCACCCGAAGGAAGCGTGAGAGCTGGGATACTGCTAGGTTGACCAAGCCTAGACGGGAGCAGTCGAAGTGGTGAGTTTGGGTTCAAACGACGGAGTTTCTGGTTAGTAAGTTCACGCTTTAACCAATGAGCTATCTCGATCTCCTTTTCATAGATATCTTACCTTGCTTTAATCTAACTTCTTTGATGATTGCGCTGAGAATTGTCCATGATCTGGTGAAGTCAACTGGTGTTATAAAAGTGGACAACCCCCATGATAGAAATGTGCTTGAATATTGGTAGCTCACCTGCATTCATTGGTAATTGATCAGGTGGCTGTCGATCTGTCCGCTGAGTTTGGCAACTGAGCTGATGTTTCGTTACCATTCGAGGAAACATCATCCGTGTACTTTTGATTGTGATCTCTCGAACGGTGACGAAACGTCTGCGAGTCAATTGCCAAGCTCGTTGAATAGACTAAAAGCCACATGATGAATTACCAATCTCCACGATAATAAATGATACAATACAGAAACCAGTTTCGTTCTTGTGCAACTTGAGTTTCTGTGCATTTCCCACTCTCTGGGACCAACCGCCTTGAAATATTTTAGGCCTCGAGAACTGACACTACATTTTCATCACAGCATAGCTGTTTCAACGAACAATCTGTAGTTTTATATCGGTCACACTTTATCGGTCGTGTTTGTCGTTCATCTGCTGTCATTCTTCAAAACTGGGTGGAACCGCCGTTGTGATCTTGGGCAACATGGCTCAGTCGTTAGAGCACGAATTTACTGACCGGAAGGTCCGTGGCTCAAACCCAACCTCTGCCTCTCGACTTCCCCTGTCTAGGCATGGGCAACCTGGCAGTATCCCAGTCCTCGTGCTTCCTTCGGATGGCATGGCAGTTAGGCACCGAAAGGGTCTTACAGCTTAACGATTATTTTTTTATAACCTGGAACTCTATCGCTAGTTTATCTCCACTATCTTCTACCACGATCTCCCTGTCGTTCCTCATCCTCTAAATCTCTTACTCTTCAGGCATATTCAGCCTCTTCAGACTCAAGCGCCCTCTCCGATCCTTCGCCCCCTATTTTATGGAAGATCTTAGGTCGTTTGGACTACTCTCCAGCTCTGTTCAACCTTGGAGTTTGGTATCAGCGCAGATCTCAGGAACTTATCGGAGGTGATACCAAAGCTAGGTCATCCTGTCTGCGCAAAGCCGAACTATCGTATCGACGGGCCGTGCAAGCTGATGGGCATCCCACGGCGGCATACAACCTGGCTTGTATTCTGATCGCCTCGAATAGGGAAGAAATAAAAACCAAATCACGAACGTATTCGGTGAACGATCTGATGGAGATAGCTGCTAACAAACGATGAACGACATGTGAGTCTTTTTTTTTGTACTGTTAAAATTAACTTGTAGCAACGGGTTCGTTGAAAAGTTTCCATTCCAGTTTGTCAAAATAGTGTGCAGGCCATACAGAAGTAGTTTACCGGGAGATCCTTCTTACTGTACTCCACCGAAAGCACTCGATGCGTTCAGGTGAACTGGTTTACTTTGGTCCAAGGCAGATTACTGGGCGTGAGAAACAGACGCCATGTCGCCGGTAAAACGGTGGCATCTGATCCATGTTTTTGCCGGGGGGGGGGCGCTGCTTTCAAGATTATGCATTGGTCGCTTAATCAGTTTGTACCGCACATATTAAGTTAAGACAGGAGTGATGGAATTGGGCTTGTCTCAGAAAGTAACTTTTCAAGAGGGCAGGAAACTGGTGGATAGGATCAGGCGGAAGCGGGGGAACCAAGATTGAAGCGGGTTCTGTAGCGCAGGTTTCGAACAGACGTTGGTGGGCTTACGAATTCCATGGTTCTTGCCACGTAACGATATTTAATTGGCGACTCCGCGGCTAGCCGACATCGTCAGTGGTTATTTCTCTATCTTTCTGTCTACTCATGAGTGGCATGATTTTACACGTGTTCATCGGGTTAAGCCGTCTGTTGGCCACCCACTTTCCATTTTGGTCCGCTCCTCTCTAGCCTTATTAGTAATGAACTATCTATTGAATCGTCTACTGATTGCCGAATTCTATAAATTTTTGTCCTAAACGCGCTCCGACCTTTTTTCTGCCTTGCGCTACTTCGTCTCGATTTCGGTTAGATACTGTTCTCTGCGGCCCTGGTGTTATGTGTATTGCTTATTCATCACTTCTGAACGTCTGCATCCGTAGATCACTAGATATTTTCCTGCTACTCCCTTCTAGAACGCCCTGTCGTTCCAGCGCTGCCTTCCTGCCTCTACAGCGTTTCCCTGTTGCTGATTTTGTTTGCTTTTCGCTCCACTTATAGAATCGATTATCAATAGAATACCCAATTCTCGCTTCCATTTGTTCCTACTGCCATGTACTAACCGGACACCAAATGTGCCTAACTCGGCTGTTGCCATCTTCCTGTGTGTGCCTAAGCCGCCTGGATCTTAAAATCAATTTGGCGATTATCACCCTATCTAGATTTAACGGTGCGACAACGTTTTCTCATCATTTGGATTACTCATGTCTTTAATGTTCTCAATTCATATACTAATGTAGGACTGAAAGCAGTATGACAGGAGTTGCACGTCAGTGTGGTTCTGTGCTGTACTTTTGTGTCCCACCAGACAATCTTTCTGATTACCATTGGACATTACCAAGTTAATTGACTTTTGTGTTGAACATACCCTTTCGCTGTGCAACAGATGCTGACAGCTTCTGCGTTACAATGATAATATTCTCTGTTTTTCCTTCCGTCCCTTTTCTCCAGCCTGGAATTAACTGATTTCTAGATATCTGCTCATCGCAACCGCCATTCGCGCCATGACAGCCCTAGATGCATTTCTGACTAGTCTTTACTTTTCTTCTATCTTCTATTGAAAATACACTTTTAAGTACCACACTATCCCACTGTTCTTACCCACTCATTCGGACTCTTAGATATATGTTTGATCATCACCTGATACAAATCGGTTTTTGCTGGTTTTCGCCAACTAAACAGTGAGTACTAAAATCTATTCTCCGTAAACCAGTTTTGCGAAGTAGCGTTTTAAAGAGGTTATCTAAGATCAGTGACTTATGAGAACCATACGGCCGCACTAAAATATCGCGGTACCTAATGTTTTCAAGCAGGTTTGAACCGTTGTAGTTTAGATTTGGTCGAGCCTGAATGAAGCCCTCATACCCTTGAGAAGTCGTCCTGTGTTGTCGTAGATTTGTATCCTCGCCACATCAACCATTGGTTGTTTCCGTAAAGCTAGATCAAAGCGACCTCTGTTGACTCCCGACTTTCCTACTTTCCAATAAAACGTTCTGCGTGAAAATGGTTGAGATAGGATTTCCCCGTTCCAGGCGATAGTTACCCTCACACAATTTCTAACAGCAAAACTGTTCGTTCTAGAAACCCTTTTCCGTGCTAACCATTGAGATTACTGACCAACCACGAGGTAATAAAATACGTGTGTAGCAGAGTCTCGGTTGGAATTAAACCCAATTATCAAAGGTTAGTTTGTGATCGGTTAAAAAGTACAGGAGGAGTTACGTGGTTCCATCACGTGATAGTAGCATCTGTACGAATCGATTTTGAACACAAGGTTCACGCAGGTGAATTTCTTTACCAATAGCTTCTTTGGTGACCAGCATCTCCGTCCCGCTAGACCTCAGAAGTGTGATGATGTTTCGCGGATGCATGTGAAGGCCGTCCAAGTCATCATTCACAGCAATGCACGAGTAGTACTAACTGGTGCTTAACTACCATACAACCATGAAGGAAGAGAGCCGTAGTAAAGAGTGGAAAGAAAACTGGAGAGTAGGGACTTCGTGTGAGTATACCTTATATTCTTAAGGAAACTGATCAAGAGTAAGGTGCTTACAACCGAACTAACCCAGCGTCCTTTGTGAGCATCATCCGACCCAACCCAACGCACAATGAAAGGCGGACTTTACCTGGATAGTCTGGCTGGGAGGCAACGTCATGAGCGCCACAAATCAGTTGCATTGCTTTAACTGCCTTGTTTCTAACCACCTGCAAGCGGGATCACTTGGGCCTCAGACAGGAAGGCGAGAAGATCCCACGACACTCAGTTTGACGGTAGCCGCCTATCCAACACGGACGTTCGTCAGGAATCACTTGGAACAAGACAATGCTTTCATCGGTATTCAGTGGTTGGGCAAACGTAGGACATGCCTCAACCTGGTAAGTTTAATCTGCTCTAATAAGTCAGATTCGCAACCAATTGCCCACTTACGCACCACTTTGTCACGCACTCGCTGCAGCCAGCTTGCTCTTGCTGTGCTACGGAGACCAGTGCTCAAACAATTGAAGATGCCTAAGGTTATCAGATCGGACTGGCAACCCCAGAGTAAGACGGTTCTTGCAGTTTTTTTGTGTGCACAGTGCTGTAGCTTCAGCAAAATCCGAGTTGTTGAACGCTGCTCGCCTTTTGATTATCCACGCATTATCTTCCTCTGTTGCAGTACATTAACAGCTTATGCAGCTGCCAAAATAAGTGAACCAAGCAACGAATTCAAGCTCTTCATTCTGAAGTTTCAAAGGATTACAAGGGGATGGAAATCTTTAAATAAACTTTACACTTTGAAGGTGCAAAACGCATGCCAAAACATGGGATCACCTCTGGCATTCTGGTTAAAATGTCTTTCATGGACAAGTAATCATCAAACAATAAAACTGTCTTCTGCGTAATCCAAATTTATCACTCCCTGCCCACACGTGATTTCGATAGGTAGATCCACGATCGCTTGGAGTGCGCCATCCATGATGACTCAGATGACAAAACTGATTTCAGATTCTTAACATTACCTTCGGTTAACTCATGGAACAATTTTCGTGCATTCCCAGCCATACTGATCTCTTCTATTTCTTCAGCTTTCTGGTTCCACGGAAAAAACTTACCTTGGTTCCAGGTAGTTATACTTGTCAATGTGAACCGGTGAGTACATTAGTGACCCACACGGTGAGCCTGTTAAGGCACGTTCGTCAGCATTCCACGCAAGTCCACATGTCTGAAGCTGCAGTGGGGCGGTTCACCTCCTAATGATTCGCTTGTTTTCCACCATTGCAACGCGCCACGTCTCAAAGCTTCTCGCACCTGTTTGAACAGCCGTCCGGTCGAGTGTCGGGTCCTAAATTAAAGGGCACACTGCTTCAAAGGTTCCCCCAATAGCGGACTTCCGAGTGTCCTCGGTTTTGAACTCCGTTCTTCACCTGACCGGAGACAAGTTGTTTTGGGATGTGAGTTTCGGCCATTTGTTTTAAGTAGCATAACTGGCTCTCGCTCCCGCAGGACTTCGATGTTGGGGATTCTGTCATTCCATTTGATCTAAAGCGTTTTGCGGCCAGTCCAGTTCTCGTTGCTGTACAGTAGTGAACACGGCATAACGGCCGGATGCTCCACTCAGTGTGAAATCGGTGGTTGCTCCAAATTCGTTTCTCAAAGGGACCAAACAACATACCGACTTCTGTAATTCGTGTGTTCCGCTTGCAACCACTGTGTTCAGTACCCAAGTGGGAATATCTAATAAACATAGCCCTTTTAATACCCACTCAATTCCGGGAAAGTGTTGTTACCAGGTTCTTAAAGATTATTTACGTTTCCTCCTTGATTTTCAGGCAGAACCCGTCGTAATTCTGCAATCAAAGGGGTTGGAACTCACCCCCAAAAATTCACAAAGGGATCTCGAGAAGGCCGACGAAAAGCCTAACTCAGTACAGCAAACCTGTATTGCTCAATATATGATAAGAAACCCGTAAGAAAGAATCAGTATTCATTGGTTAAACTAGGCTTATAATATGTAGGCAACGTTTCTAACTCTTAGCCAGACAAAACCCCACTGCTGGTTGTCGGCAGTTCGTTTTACATCTCTTCAATCACAGTACTAAAAACCACACATGGAAAGAAAACAGCAGAATGGAACCAACCCGGTCTGATTCTTAACTCCAGTAAAAACTGATAGCCTGTACTGAGGGTCGGTATGGACAAATCAACGAAGCCTCAATTTGTGCTTATATCGTGAAGTAAAACGATGAAAGCTCTTTAGGTGGTTTCTTCCAAATTGCCACCTGACAAAAGCCTGTTTTTTTCTGAATGGTCAGGTTCCTGTTTGTACGCTATGGACATTGATAAGTTCATCTGAGTAATCGTTGGAAATCACTGGCTTCTTGAAGAATCCTTCATGATCCAGTAGATGCTCAAGAGGACCGGTACTTCTAGCGCACCAGGTTTCTTTACAAGCCAGAAAAGTAAACTGGAAATTTGGAAATATTATTCTTTACAAGCCAGAAAAGTAAACTGGAAAGTTGGAAATATTACCAACTCCGTGTAGGAACTCATATAAGTGATATCTGGGCATCTGGCGATTAAAATACCGAAAATTTATGGCTGTCATTGGTTTCTGTCTCATATAATACTGAGAGGTTTTGAAATTGTAAGTTGCTCATATGATTGTAAACGTTTTCGAGGTAATTAGTCTTCAAGACTAAAATGTTCGCATGTGGGTTGTAGGGTATTCTTTCTTCCAGTCGTGCCTGAATATCTGCTTATATGGTTCTAAGACAACACCTGCTGCCACGCCAGCAATTTGTTTGTTAGTTTTATTTTTAAAGTCAAGGCGAGATATACAATTTTCTAAATAAACAGATGCGACGGCGCGCTGAGCGCCGTAGACGCTCTCACGAACCATGCTTCTCTAACCTGATATTTCGTTTTGGCAACTGCGGGATTTGTTGTCGAAGACGGACATTCGCTGAACAGTTTTGGCACCGTCATTGCGACCGACTAAAAGTAAAAGCTTGGGGCCTCCGAATGCTGACGCACAGGTAGCTATCGATTAAAACACGAAAGGACTCTACTGCGTCACTACCTGATTCACATTCCCATGAGGCTTCTTAGGTAACTCGAAATAGGAAGTGGTAGACTAGGATCATTGATAGTTCAGAAGAAAAACTAGCGCTCAGAATTGTCGCCAACGAGACACACCAGACAGCATTACGCGTGGATTGTCGCACATGGAAGTCACGGACTAGCCGTAACTACAGAAGCCGAGTTCTATTTGCCGTAAGTGATCAACAGTCTTGTATACCACTGAAAATACACGTAAACATTTCCTTGGCTACCGTTTACTGATACTTAGCCAGTGAATGATTGCATGCATTCTGTTGTTTTATTCCGCAAACCTGATTGAACATCACGCTTTCATTTCATTCGCATTACAGCATCCACCTAGCTATATGACATAAACTTAATATTGTTATGACAATCAGTGAAACAAAGTTCCATTACGTCAATGTGGGTACTACTAGCAGACAACACGCAGCAAACAGGTGTCCAAGTCACACTTATCAGTTAAACGTCGGATACGAACATGTTGGTAGTGTGTGCGTGAGGTAACTTCAAATCAATCGGATGTTGGATTCATGAAGGAAGGAAGTTCAGACTTTTGAACGGAGAGTATTTCGAAGAATCATCGATAAAGAGCAGGCTAGCACTAACGAATTTTGTCTGATATCGAAAAAATAGTTCACGCGTCACATGATTCGGAGAAAATCATATCTACTACAGTGCCGTTGTGTTGATTCCTCACCTTGTCGAAAAGGTACCGTAACTGGGCCCCTCATTCATACGTGAATTTTGAAATCTAATATGAGATACCTTAGATCGATGTTGGTTTCTTAACAAACGACTTGGGTCGCGGAGTGGTTGAAATGATACAAACAAACCCGAGGTGCCTTGAAACTACCTGCCATAGTACCGTGTGCAATCGACATCCCAGGGGGAGTAGTTCTTTTGACAGTTTACTTTGATGTGCTAGGTGCACATCCACGAGTAATCGTTTGAATGCAACTTTTGTGTGAAACGTTCAATCGTATGGTTTATTCTATTCTTCGAACAGCTGTTTGACTAAACATTTTCACGGCAATGAGATTCTCAAGTTTCCTCCAGCTGATGATGGAAAACAAGTGTCGTCTACCTAACGTCTGTAATGCTAAACGCACTTCCCTACTCGTGATGCTGCTCACTCGTATGAATACGTCAACAAAGAAAATTTTCAAGGAACTTTACACTGACAGAGGATTAACCCTGATACATGCTTTTACTTGGAAACAAAAGTAAACTTTTCTATTGCGAGCAAAACAAATGGTTTAGACCCGTTTGAACAGACCTCCTGCCTTGACACGATGTTTTCGGTCAGTCCACGTCGAGTTTCACTTGTATTATAGCCTATTACGGCCGTGTCCGGGAATTAAAGCGGGACATCTGACTTGCGAGGTAAGCAGGATGCTACCACCAGAGAGCTCAAATAATCAAGTCTGAATAGAACAACAGGTCCACGTTTGAGCGATGTTGTTGGTTCACCCAATGCACCAAACAACTACCCAGTAGCTACCTTGTGTCGCTCTCCTGAACGCCCTATCACGAGTTTCCGGTCAGATGGTGCCGCTATCGCCTTGAAACCGGCGGACAGTTTCTGATTGGTTGTGGGATGTGCAGAAGACATATTCGGGCAAACCAGTCGCGCTCGTGGCGAAGTGACAATTCAAGTTGTGTGCTGGTGGGACATCGATAATACATTCGCCGGTTCGGCGTCCGGATCCTGACGGCCGATGAAATACACCGCAGATTAGAGCAAACTCACATCCACTGTTTGACCTATCCAGAATCACCCCATCGATACACGAGGAAAACTGTCGAAGCGCGTGATGTGAGTTCACATTCTATAAATCCCGCAACTACTCATAATTAATTGTGGATTGTTGTTTTAGTGTAGTCGGCACATTAAATTCCCGGTTGCACGTAGTGAAAAGCGGTCCTATATCAATAGACCTGTTCGCAACCAACAATTTACAGCCTATATTTCTTTGGAGAATCCACAAACCGTTTGGCGAGTTAATCCTGTTGAGGGTTGACCGTTGCGGGGAATCTCGTCAGCATATTTGTCTAAAGCATATTCAGAGGATCGAATATTCGAGGATCGAATTTCTCGGACTTAGTTAACTGAAGCAAAACTCGGAATGATTGCGGGCTTGTAAGTGCTATGTTTGCGTCATCTTGTCTTGCTGTCCTAGCAAGCGAGTCTTCATCGACTTGTTTTGCCGTAATAACTTTGTTTGCAATTGAATGAAGAAAGTCACACGATCTAATCCTGCATTGTCCATCTTCTAGGTGATTGATTCAATTTCTAATCTCCCAGCTAAGCCAAAATACGAACCAGTGTTTCATACAGCACTTTCTTTTACCGTTGACCGGATCTCCCTTACAGTGTTCCTTACAGCTGCTCCTCAATGGCCTGGTTCGCACAATGTTCCTTGAACACGACAACAACGGGTCTCAAGGACCACATTCAGTAGGAAACGTCGAGTATCCAAATAGATGATGCTAATTCATGTTTTCGTTCTCACTGTCGGCCCAAATTTCTACAATGTATATCGCTCTGCTGAAAAATTATGCACATGGTTCTATACACTGTTCACCCGCGACTGGATTGTAACCTTACAGAAATGGTGTTCACGTGCGTGTACTGACTAATAATTCAACCTAACTCACATTTGCTGGTCAAACCAGGTGCTAGAGAAATCTAGGACAGTATAACTGCACATGTACTTAGTAATCCAACTTCTGTTTCATTTAATACTTGTCAGTAGCTACCCCATTTGTAGTAGTAATGCACCTTGGTCAAATTATCAACCTAGAAGACCCCAGGTGAAACTACTTCTAAACATTATCTCTACTAATTCTTTGACCCCAGCAATTGAAGACCTTGTTACATTTCGAGCACATAACCCGGTTGATTAGACCGTTTATACTCCTTTGATGTGTAATTTTCTTGTGATCAATCTATTGAATGAAAAAATCTGCCCCCTAATTGTGTGCCTCTTGCCAAAACAGTGGATCCCGACATCCATGCAAAAATAGTCACACAGACGCACGGAAGTCCGCGTTCTGTTTAGTTTAAGTTGCGATGGCTCAGAGTTTAGGAAACGGATTCAAACATCTGAAGTCACAACACATCCGGTAATTGCCTGTGAATGGTCCCCCGTGTTGTAGTGACGGCGTCACAGAAGCATAGTACGATCTTTCGCGTTCCTTCTTGCTATATTTCAGCAGTCTTCAATGAGTGTGCCTGAATAGATTATCTAAAAAGCCGGCTTACCCATTTTTGCCACGGTCTAAAGGCCATAGAATGTGTTCCAACACAATGGTGGATAGGTTTTCTCATCCTTAGGGAGTGCTGAGATTCATATTATGGATTACCAGTGGTACATCGTCCAGAACGTTTTGGTCACTATGAAAGTAAACAACTCCAGTTCCTTATTGTCGAAGGGTTTACGGAGAGCAGGTCATGAATTGGAAATACAAAACAAAGTAGGCCATTACCGAGCGTAGTGAAATGAATTACACACCTAGGCTGGGGTTGGAAACTCTATTGACCGACTAGTTGAAATCCGTCTGCCGTTGCGTGGTCTTTTTACGATTAAGTTTGCCAAAGTTTGTTACAAATAGACCGGACTTTGTGGAGGTGTGGTGATATACATACCCGAATGACTCAATAAGTCATACTTGGGAAGTTGTCCTTTAAAAACCTAGTACTAGTGTAGTAGCACGCCGATACCCACCAGCTGTCTTTCGGTCAGAATTTCGAGCCAAAGACCTTGGTTGAGAGCTTTAATCATGCTGCTGTCTAGATGTGGGCACCCTGACAGAATCTGCATACAACCATGAAGACCATAACTAAGAACATTGCCATGCCACATCGGCCATCGCCTAGTGTCATCTATCGAGTCGACTTGCTGTTGCATACAGCAGCGCGGGTAAGCGAAAACGAGGTACCTTTGATGCCTATCTTCCTAAACTTTCACGTGTTCCCTACCCTACCCCACCTCCATGTGAATGTCCTCACTGCAGGTTCAGCAGTGACTACTTTGTTCGTCGTGCTCAACTGCAGCTTCTGCGCGTCTGTCTTCTGTAACAATCCTAAAGTCTTCAAAATCAGTTTTGAAACCCCAAAACCCACTCTACTCAGCTAAGTTTGATGTTCACACACTGAAGGAAGTAGACACCAGGCAACTCTTGCTCGTACGCTGGATCATCTCTGCACTGATTCATGCTCTCAGTCAGAAGCAACGATCCAGGAGCCAGATACTGTAAAAACCATTCTCTCACTCGCTTTTTACTTCCGGCTGCGCAACCCTTGTGACGTAGAGGCCATTGCAGCTGCATAGGACGTAGTGAGTGGTGTTCAACCATCGAACGGAGGTGCCAGTACTTGAGTGGATACCCGCGCGATTCATTTGGCAACACCTGCAAAGGTATTTTGATGAAAGTGAGACCCATCGCGCCCTACTTATTGTATCTGCTTAAGACCCAATACACTGTAGGCTTGAATCTGCCAGAGACGGTTTGTACGAAGCTCTAGTTGCTGTTTTACAACGAGCCAAGTGTTACGACATCGTTTTGGTTGCTGGTGACATGAACGCTCAGTTAGGTAGGCCTAGCGCTCGTCATCTTGAGCTGTACACGAGATGGACGGACAACAGAGAGCGCCTGTTACAGATATGTTCCCACCAAAGACTGTTCCTTTGCAGTATCAATTTCCGGAAAAGGTGAAATTTGACTGCGTGGTGCCTACCAGTGAACCAGCTCCGAATTCAACTAAACCACATTGCCATCAGTTTCCAGTGGCGTAGGTCAATCACTACCTGCGGGTGCTTCTGGAATATCTGTGCGAACTCCCGCCATGCACTTGTCCCCTGATGCTTTTCACTGCGCTTTCCAAGACTACATAAACTGAGTACAAGTCGCTTAGTCACTGAGAAGCTTCTGCACCCACAAATAAATCAAACCGTTCCCACCTCTGCCAGCTGATCTGATGTTGGATGTCAACGATCACCAGAGACGGATATCCAAAGCCTCCGGTATAATCAAACCAATCTTATCCAAGCACCAAATCTCTGATGGGACCCCGGCTTTGCTTCAGGGTTGGTGACATATCTTTACTGGTCGCAACCACAACTCAACCTGAAGCACTGTCCGATGCCAGGAAAGCTAAAAGCGGGAAAGATGATAGAAGCGAGAAATCCTAGGGGCGTCCACAGATTATTTGGGTTGATTCAGTGAAATCATCAATGAGCAAAATAGTTTGGATCGTTGAGCATAAAACCTGACACCAAAATTCATTTGGTCATCTCCTCCTTCCAGCCCCAACTGTTGGCCTTTAACAGAAAGGTGCACGACGAATCTGGAGCCCCCTTCAGCCTCAGAAAGTTCGAGTGCATATGTTTATTCAAGTGTTACCATGCTCCTGGTCCTAACGACTTTCCACCTGCTCTCTGCAGTGGATTCCTCAACCCGAGCCTGTCTAGTATATTTGCGCCTGTCTGGGACCGTCCCACACAACTGCGGTGAGTCGATAACAAACGGGCAATAGCAGTGAAAATAGTAATTACTGGAATGTCAGTTAGACTCCTGTTGTAACACGGTTTCCGGCGTCACTGATCACTCCTCGTCTTACAGCGGCACACGAAGTCATGTTCTGTGAGCACCAGCAGGAATTGACCCGGTAGAGACTGCGTCGACCGCATCTTCACATTCCGTCAGGTGTTAGAGCAACGCTATTGGCTTCAAGGATGCATTCGATTCTGCCGGTCGGTCGGTGCTCCTAATTATACTTGCTCAAAGGATAATACCCCTATATTCGCATACTTCTGGGCATGTGAAAGTGTACGTTGAGTTCTCTAAAACATAGGCAGGACAAGGATATCCATTTTATCCATTCTTGATAAACTGTCGTAGATGATAGATACAGTAAGAGCTGTATGGTTGCAAGACTTGGCGTCTTTGGACAAATGCTGTGAGTTGTCTTCAGCTTTTTGACTACCGATGTCTCAGAAAAGTTGCTGGTGTCGGATGGCGTCAACAAATCCGTGACAAGGTGATTAGAAAATGGATATCTGGTTGTGCAGCAGGTACTTCCATCGCGGAGAACATCCAGCACCACCAGCTGCCGTTGCACGACCATGTGCTGTGCACCAAAACACTGTCCACTGAGACAAGTGTTATTCTCCATGCCTCCTTCAGAATGGCGTAAACCACGAGGTTGACTTCGTATCACTTGGCAGGAGGGTTTCAAAGAGCCTACGTGTTGGTGCGGCTCGCCTCCCAGGATGGGATCCCCGTGATAACTCCCACCACAAGAATGGGACGAGATAGCTCAAGCGGTTAGAGCGCGAATTTACTGACCGGAAGGTCCGTGGTTCGAACCCCACCTCTGCCTCTCGACTTCCCCTGTCTAGGCTTGGGCAACCTGGCAGTATCCCAGCCCTCGTGCTTCCTTCAGGTGGCATGGCAGCTAGGCACCGAAAGGGTGCTACAGCTGGAAGAGATACGAGATAGATACAAGAATGCCCTAAGCTACTTGATATTAGGGGAGAGTTCGTCCTATCAGTTTCTTTCGGATTTTCTCATTGAGTGTTTGGGAGGTAGACTGGCACCAGGTCCCACCTTCAATGAATATTTTCTGTATTTAGTTCTTTCGATATAATTTAATAAAATCTTTGGTTGTACGGCAGCGAAGCCTCAGTGTCAATACTAACGTTGTTGTCTCTGATGATGATGTGTTTGTTAACGACTCTAATTTCACACTCCAACGATATGTACAATGTTTTTTTCGAGAGCATTTGAATGAGTTGACTTCTTTGAATGTATTGATCACTTTCCCCAAGGAAAAAAGAAATTTTACAAAAAGCGTTAATTCATCCGCTTATCTATCAGAGCCTTTTCCATCCACACACGTGCGACGATTAAGCACCCACATTCAACACTGTTTTATTGACGTTCATGTGGAAAGTAAGCCACACATTCGGCGTCTTTGTTTCCAGGCCATGTGAACTCTGGACTAACAATCACGATGGAACGATTCAGAGTTGTTCGCTTTTTAATCACAAACGTTTTTTATCCGGTTGAACATTCTCCGTCTCACACGCCCTATGGCCTGAGTACAAACATTCACTAATAAATAACTTTTCCTGAACTATTCTGATGACATACTTATGGGGCAGTAATCGGCCTGCAAACTACGCTTTTACGGTGAAGCAAGACCTATCCCTGTTCTCCTAAATATCTTTTGATAAAAACGTGTCCGGTCATATCAAATTATATTTGTGGGTCTGCTTTTGTCGTAGATCTCAACATTTTATTTCTGGTTATACATCAACAATGTTCCATGAAAGTTCTATCAGATTTCAGTCCGGTGGCCAGGATCGCCATCTGCCAGTTCGCTAGAACCAAGGCCATGAAGGGATGCGCTCGGGAGCCCATGTAAGTACAGTCATCAAAATCATCTCATTCTAATTAGTGGAACGCAAACGTTCACAAGGAACAACTGTGGGTCTGTAGCTCAATTCAAACCATAGAAGTTCGGCATGTGACGGCACAACGATCGGACTCATACGATTTGACATTAAGTCCGTGATGCTGATAGAATAGGATGTGTTCACCAAACCCTAGTGGCTTTTTAACAGCAAGAAGTAAAAAGTTTGTGGACACCGCTTGGGTGCAAACTCGGATTAGACGGAAGGATTCAGCCGCACCGATCAGATTACTGACTAATGAGCTGAATACATGGTCCGCAGACATCACCGTCCGTAAGCAATAAGTGAATCCCAACAAAAATACAGGCAAACAGCTAAATCAAACGTGCGCTGAGCAGTGGAGTCATCGAATTTCCGCATTTCAGAGGTGAAGGTGTCATCAGCTTCAGTTAAGCATGACAACTGAGCCAACTAACAAACGCTGATTTAGTCATGGAAAGCGAATAAACGATCAGTCATGTCAAAACGTATCGTAGGCGAGCAGTCCTTAAGACGGAAGCTGAACCTACCCCGGTTGCTGGTTGTCTGGCTGGAGTAAAGGAATGTGCACTAGGTGATACTGTATCGGCGTCCATCATCCGTGGTTTGTTAGACGTATCAAGGTACGTAAGAACAGAAAGGAGTCGAATAGGTTGTCAAGACAGTCTCATCACCACCAGGGCGCTAGAGATAGCTCAGTTGTCAAGGTGCCCGGAAAGCTTGTGATCCGAAACCAACACTCGGTTTTTGTCCCCTTTAGTTCTAGGTTTTGGTAACCTGACAGTGCCTCAACCCTCCTGCTTCCTTCGCGTTTCACCGCAGCAACCAACCAAGAAGGTACTACAAGTGAACATAGTTGTTTGAAATTATTATTTCTGAGACTGATAAAAAACCCGAGAGGAAGATTTCGTCTTCTTCGAAAACAGTGCAGTAATCTTCCCGAGGCTATTGCAGATAAAACATTTTGTTCCCCTCCAGGGATGAGCTACCTTCCTCTGATGAAGACTGCAGAAACCGACGACTAATGTTCTTTGATACATCTTGTCAATGAATTGCCAATACATTATCGTTTCGTATTAATCATGCTTTCGCCTTCACTTTCAGCTTATGTACATCTATTCTTAGACAAGTAAAGCGCTATTCAGTCTTGTTCTCGCGCTCAATCAGAATCGATACTCCATCTGCAACAGTGGGGAATTGTAAAATTAAAAAACCTGCAGAATTACCTTGAAAATTACCTTAAAATGAGCAGAATTCTTGTCTTTTTTCGTCATAGATTGCGACGATCCAAAGATCACATTTGTATTTTGCAACAAACAATTTACTCGCCTCACGAAGAATGACACACTAGGTAGACTTTTGTTACACAATGGGGATGCATCCAAAAACCTACCTAGATTTTAACGGTAAGTTACTTGTGTCCTGTCTCCATCAGTAGTCGATACATCTTTTTTATAAAACACAATCTCCCACGCGAATGATAATGACAAGCGCCTATCACATAACGAGTGGTAACGGGGGAGTTGCATTGGGGAATAATTTAGGCCCGGTGTTGTTGTTCGATGGTGAAATTCTGCCGACTTCTGACAATATATACATCTCAAGTTTTCAACCTAAGGTCATGATTAAACTAATTTAGACAGATTGGGAGCACGGGTGTTGAACTGTGCCCCGTAACTCATGTCACATGAAATCGCCAAGTTGCCTCTGAAAATTGAGTTTCCGGGCGACGAGATTCATCGCCTTTGGAACACCAAAAACCAGTAAGCCATTGGTCGGGGAATACAAGTGTGGACTTCCTATGGAAGTGAAGAGGGGCGCGGCCTCTGTAGATATGGGAGATCTTACGTTAATTTGATGGGAAGGGCCTGCATTACCACTAAAGAAACCTATGGGTCCAAGTTTACACAAAGTCCATAAATAAAGCGATTGTTGCTCCAGTGGGTATTGGCCGGCACCCCCGTTTAAAATAACAGTGAAACTAATTACGGTTGATTATTCACCTTACGCCTAAACGAATTCAAAACGCATTGGTGCGAAAAATGCTGGTCGCTGTAGTGGCTACTAGAAGAGCCCATGTTATTTAGCATAACAAGATACCCTTCACACCAAGTATGAGTCTATCCGAACACCCTTCACGACTACCGTGGTGACTATTCTCGGCTCGGGGACAGATGAACAAAACTAGTGCAACGGAGTGTTGGATGATTCTGTCTAGACAAAGCGAAGTTAACTTTTCACCTCAACACGCTGTACCCATAGACTTGGTTTGGGAAGGAAGATACGATCAAGTCCAGCATTTATGACATGAGGATTGAGATATCACCATCTTGCTGAAGCCTATAAACAACTAGGCTTCCGTTGTTTTTGTAGATCACCATCAGTGCACACCCCATGACCTGTACTAGAAGCCATTGGTAGCTAAGAAATACATCTTAGCAATTTAAACATATACGATCGCTCGAATGTGACGGACAGGATATCTGGGCCTTAAGGTTGGCAAGCGCTGTGTTATTAATAATAAATCTGAGTATGATGCTTAGGTTCTGTAGCTTGTGAGGATACCTACAAGTTTTAACTGTTGTATTGAAGATACCTCTAATCAGTGGCTTGCAAAGGTTCATGCGAGATAGGAAACCGGTGGCCAGATGCCAAGACATTGACCAGCACATTGACCACCAACAATCCCGTTTACCGTTGGTCGTGTGGATATTCGGCGTATCTATTTGTTGGGAGCAGACCCAGGGAATGCTGTAATCCGAACTCATTGCAACAGCGTAGAACTGCTGCTGCACGATAAGCCTATCTATGTGGAGCCTTCTCCAGATCAACACATCCTATAGTAACTCAGGTCCTATGCTTTGAGTAGTACTGTGCAAACCACTCATTTTGACGGTAGTGGACTCATTCAAAATCGTGTGGTTCTCAAACCTTACAGTAGAAGGGCTACCTGTTGCGAAGTTTGTAATGAGACTGAAAGAGATTCGAAATATTCAAGATTGGTCTTCATTTCTAGAAGTCTCTGGACAGCGAGCAAGATACGGTCTTCAAAGCGATGGGCACAAAGCAACAGAGCAGAAGAAAGTTTGCTGCCACACTTAGACCACTTGTTACGGTTTCGGAAACAAAAAGGAACGCATGAGGGCGAAGAGTGTTGCCGTGGAAATGGGATCATAAGATAATTATGAACACAGAACTCGAGACCTGAGTATCAAGTTGACCACCATTAACAGCTATGCAAGCGAATCCCAATATGAGTAGAAAGAAATCACCAGACAGGGTGCACGCAAAGCTCCGGAATGAGAAGAAACGAACTGATCACAAATCACATTAGCGGTTCAGGAATGACTGTGCGCATGTGTGCACAATGTGTAGGAAGGGATAAGATAGGAACCAGAAATCAAAACGAACAAGTCGATAGCACAACCAGTAATCACGTTGATTGATACTGCACTGGTCACGATGAATCGTGAGCAGATGGTCCGGTATCTGAATTTGAAGAAGATGGACTCGTGGTAGGACCGGTTCTCGAACTATCCAACAACTCTATGGTGTGGTGAACTTGTGATAACACATTCTGTATCTGAAACAAGATAATGAGATAACGTGTAACATGAAGGGTGCAACAAAGATGCGGATGCCTGCAGAACTGGACAATCCTGTTGAAAAGCTAGCAAATAAAGATTTTTTTCGCCTTCACCACCCACAAGGCTATCCTAGTTGTATTTTCAGGGACCATTTGAGCCACCGAGTTTTGTACCACTGTACTGCGGCTAGTCACAGAAGCGGTTATGGGGAATAACGATATAACTTGCAAGTCATAAATGTGCGTTAATGCGGTCTTGGATCTAGCTAAACATGTTCCCATTGTAATCCACCTTATCAACTTTAAGTCCGACCATAGTTTATCAACGTGAAAACTACCAACTGGTAGTGGGTATTTGCAGTTTGCTTTACAAAATCAATAACCCACATAGTGATCCTACTTATCCTAAGGCTCATCAGCAGTGCGCCTTAACCAGCGCTTACTGTTTACCCGAGCTCTAACCTGTTTACAGTCTAAGTGGCGTTATAGTCCACAGTCATCAACTGTGATCTCTCATTTGTCCACCTCTTGGTTTCTGTTGCCATTGTGTTGGCACAGGAAACAACTGAGAATTCGTTTAGATCATCCAATTAACTGTTAGTTAGGGAACAACAGAACGGAGGGACAGGAGTCTAAGTACTATGAGATTCTGATGGGAACAGTGAACTCAACTTCATGGAGAGTACTAGCTTAAATGAATACTTATATGATCAAAATATGCACACTGATGGGTATGCATGGAGGGGATCACCCGATCTGATTGTCCCACGGATAATGTTCCTACGCTTAAGGCGATAATATTTAGAAGGATGAGCAATGGCGTGTTAATATGGCGATAAAGCGCCTGGTTGGAGACGCTGCCAATCGATGTCAGTGGCGATATTGTTGTCAGTTTCTATCCAGATTGCCTGAATGAGTGTTTGGAGGTGTAGGCACCTCGGAATGAGTGCAGTAAGTTAGCACTAAGTCCCATCCCCGTCCACTGTTATACTTTTCTTCACAATAAGGATTTCAAATAAATCATGTTTGTAGGCAGCGAAGCATCGGTGCTGAACAATGATGTCATCCTGTCGACGATGATGATGACGATGTTTAACGACAATGACGATGATGGTTCATACGAGATAAGGTCCAGAAATGGCCGTTTCGCAGCTTAAAAAACGGGAATTTCTTCCTTACACTGTACGCTTTTCGATTCTGAGAGTGAAGCCGACCGATCTCGCGGCCTGTTCCGTGAGCAGTCTGGCACCAACTAGGACGTACTTATCGAACGAATAGAGAGGCCGCCTAAAAGCATGATAAACATTACTGTTTGATAAGAACTTATGGAGAAACTCGCCTCAATAGAAATTAGAAAATGTCCCGATATGGGGGTAAAACATCCAAGGAAGCGTACAATACCTTAGTTCAGGCTGACGGACTTTTAATTTCCTAACACGACACATGATGAATAACGTCTGGACATTTCAACATGGAAAGCGGTACAAAAAACGTGTACTATGGGAAACGAGCATAATCGTTCCTTTCTCAGAAGTATCTTCGGGAGGGAATACGGTCCCACGGTAGTGTCTTTTAGAGGGATTGGTTATTTACAGGTGCACACTCGTGGTCCATTTTAGTTACTAAGACAACTACACAGTGAGCAAGTGTTTGAAAAAGAGTACCCAACAAACCTGTGTAAGAGTCTGGGACATTGAAATTGTGAGTTCCTTCATCACTCGCAATCTGGATTGGGAAGCATCAAAAGATGTGGGGTTCCTGGTGAAGGATGACGCCAGCTGGTCCATAAAACCGGGACCTACAAACTTCGTGGGTGATTGTGCTTCGGATAGTTGCTCGGCCAAGTGTTCCAAAGCAACCAGGCGATTGTAAACCATAGAAAGACATAAACAGAGCAATAAGCTTCTACAAGGGAGGGGAAAGGGGAAGAGCGACAAAGGAAAGTTATCAAATTAGTGAAGTGTAGGAAATTCGGCAAATCGAACATAATAATTGTGAGAATAGTCTGAATTAGGAATGATGATGCGTTCAACAGACACACAAGAAGACAACGCCTAACGAGAATCTCGGTTGATATGCACCCGACCGTATTGCAGAGGATGTCAGCACAGCAGAAAAATATCCACGTTCAAATCACTTATTGGAACAACTCAGGGAGATCATTTTGGAATAAATTTCCGCGAAGCAGTGTGAAGAGGAGCTACACAACAAACTATTTATAGCAGTGTGGCATCTCCTAGTCTCAGGTAATGCTGACCACCCAGGCACCCAAACCCGTAAGTTTTCCCAGTTCTAGAGACTGAAGTTCTTTGGCGGGTGGTAAAATAACGAAGAAAGACTCTAAAGTCAAGCAGAAAAGAAATGGTAAACTTGCCTAATGGACTAAAACTACATGCCCAAATCTGCCCTACAGCAGCCAAGATACAAGCGAAAACAATGGGGAAATGGGTGAAATAGAGGGGGAAGAGCATTTTGAATAGACCATGCTCACTGATGGCCACAAACAGCGTTAAAACCATTTACGCAAGTCTGCAACCAAATTTTTGTGCTTTATAAAATCAAGTGAATCAAATTCCAACCAACGTCACGCGCTGCTGGCTGTTAATATGTCTACTGTGCTTGATTACCTGAAGAAACCCAGTTACTAATCAAGACTGACTGCCTTTTTACTCAAGGATTCACAGTCACATGTGATTAAAAAAGGGTTAAAAAAGGGTGATGTGATTGAACCAGATGGTTGCTAAATATTATTCAACAGCCGTGTCCACATCTATATAATAGACCCCTCACCTGTCGATGTGCGTTAGTCTAGTCGCAACTGCTGGTAGACACTAACCTAACGTGAGGTTAAATCAGTCGAAAGGTAAACCCTTCACTTTAACGCTTGCACATCACCCCTGAGCGAAGCATGTAAGAACCCAATACAGATTCTGTTGAGATTTCGTCAACTGGGCAAAGCAGTTGATTCTCAGACCCACAACTATCTGTGAGAATTTCTTGACAGTTGTTCTAAAAACTAGTTTCTCTAAATCCTGGTCGACTTAACTCCAATAGAATGAGTTATAAACGAAATGATATGAGGTAAGGAATAATCTGGTCAAACAAATGCCCTTCACTAAGTTGATTCTTGCTTGTTTGTGTTACGTAAAATTCCATGAATTATTGATACTTCCAGACACATTTTGACGAACAGCAATGCGCAATCTCGTAGTCAGTTCCTAGCCAGATTGCCTGAATGAGTGCCCGGTGATGTAGGCACCTCTGATGACTATGGCAGACTAGCACTAAGTCCTTCCCTGTCTTCACAATAAGGCTTTCAAATAAATCATGGTTGTACGGTAGCGAAGCATCAGTTTTGAACACTGATGTTATGCTGTCGATAATGGTGACAGATGTATGCAAACTTAAAACCAAGTCGTGTAAGCCGAAAAAAAGTCTTAATTTGATTGTTTCAGAGGGGCCTGGTAAACGATCGGTAGTTTATATTTGGACAAATGTGCGTTTGAGACCCTGTGATATAACATGGAAACTTCGGCTAATGCGCCTTTCGTCCTGTAAGTGAAGTCAATTTATTCTGAAAAGCCGAGCAGCACTGTACAGCTGTTTCATCCTTATTAGGAATTACGAACCACGTTGGGTTAAGGCAGTGCAGGTGCCTCGGCCCCGCCTCACCCCGCCTTCTGTGAGGCGCCAGAAACGTAGTCGAGAGCAATGAAACGAAAGTTCCGTCATCGCCACTATACATCAAAAAGATCTCATCCGCCAAATCTGCCAGAGATGCTTAGTGTTCTTGCCGCTGTAGGTAGGGTTCAGTCAACTCTCCTAGCCAGGCTATAGAACCCGACAGCAGATTTCGCACTTCACCGATCGAGTCCCTGAACATATAGGATTCGTTGGCGGTCAGCATCAGTAGGAGACTTTCTCCACACATGAGGTCATGAGGTTGGACGCGCCAGAAGATAAACCAGAGGGATTGACACTCCTGTCGATGCAGAAAGGTAAACTTTTACTCAACCCGTGAAATATTTTTTTCAGAGGAAGTGAAATCACCTATTGCATAAACATTATCCTGTTCAAAGCGTCTGCGAACCCGGCTTTTTAACATCAGTGTCTAAGCCGCATGATGAACAAAAAATCCGAGTCGGAGATTCGACGACTCCACTGCAGGAGCGACAAACTCAGTGGTTTAGTAACGTTGTCCGGAAACCTGGAAGCTAGCTCAGAAACGTTGTCCGGCTCGTTCATCAGAATAAAAATGGAGGTTGTATTCAAAGCCACCACTCATTATGGCATGATTCATCGACATTTGCGCTCACATCCTACTGGAACAATGAACATTGTCGTTTCAAATAGTTGAACCGTAGGTCACTTGATGTAACGATGAAAGACGAGTAAGTGGGCGACCACACACTCATGCGTCTGTAAGGATTGATGGGCTCGGTAATGGAGATGGAAGCATCGCCAGTAACCCAGGGGTGTTTGCTTCAAACTGAGCACATCGAATATCACAATGTATGCTAAAAGGTGGGCAGCCACTCATGACAAATGAGGTGGGTTCCCTCTCTCCTTAGTGAAGTGGCAGTCAACTAGCCTTGCCTGACTTAAATAAAATATACTGAAGAAACGTAGAAAAATGAACCTTTACCGATTAAACTAAACAGCGTACAGAGTCAGACAGTCGGAGGCGATGACCGTGCAATCAAAATAGACGAAAACTTACACAACTACTAGGAGCAGCCACGCTCTGTCGGGCCGTAGGAAAAAGTAACCGATCTCGGTTAGCGATGCAGACTGTGCTATGAAAACGGGAGCGTTGGAAGGCGGGTTTGCGGAGGATTTGAACTGTCGCCTATGGGACGGGGAGGACGCAGGACTAGTTGGCGACTTGGCGTCGGATCTTCCACGTTTTCGCGCCACATCTACAGGGTTTATATCTCCCAGTTCACCATTCAGTTGGCTCCGTTGAGCTACTATTTTAGCCGGATTTCTGGAGCGCACACCATCGTGAATAACGGCTGAGTTTGTACTCTGGGCGCTTAAGCAAGCGCCAGTCAGACGTTCTTCTTCAGTGAGAGCAGATGCCATTTCTGTCAGATGAGTCACAAGTGCGGTGAAAAAGTCAGTCAGCCCGGAACGACACGTGTTCTCGATTATGCTTTTCGCTCCAAAGAACACCGGTTTCTCGTAAACCACGCGCGAAGATACTCGGAGACGGCTGTTGGTTCGGTCAATCCGGAGTAAACAATAGCGGCTAACGACGCAGAAGCAATTGCATAGAGGCACAGCTTGATTGGTTACCTTAGCGTCTACTACGTAACAACGACCAGGTTGCGATTCACTAACCAAAAGTGTCTATAAGGAAATGGACAAAAGACCATGTGATCAGAATCGCCTAAATCGAAAAGGGCTTGGAAAACAAAGACTGTGCAACAGTGCTTTTAATACACATGAAAGATGTGGTTAAGTAAACTTCCCGTACATGAAATAACCGTGAAAAGGATGGAAAAATCAGCATGACTCCTCGACGATTCAACCGAGTTATGTCGTCGCATCGTACAACATCCAATCTGGACCGGCATGGAGACAGTGAACTAGCTGAGTCAGTGTATAGATTGACAGCAAACAGCAGAAGTAGATACACCAATTTAAGGATCTCCGTTCAACAGTGTCCCTTCTTAACCCGCATACATTCCGCCTGAACTTTTTTTCAGCTCAGTAACGGGCATTCCCAGACAACTTTCTTGCAAAATGGGTCGTCGTCGACCCACCAAACTTTACTAGAACTATTTCAGGGATCCGAGAACCAGGATTAGATAGGTGAAAGTGTGCCCGAAATCCATAAAGGCAGATATACCTTCTGAAAAACGAGATATAGTCATTAGGCATAGTGCCCTTGAAGACAGAATGGTCGATACCTCACGTGACATCGGTGGTCAGTCAGTGAGTCAGTTTATCAGCTATAAACCATGTACCAAGGGTATGTTGGTTCAGCTGCTACAGTCTCGGTCATCAGAAAATTGGACATTGTGGGGGATATAACCGAGAATTGGAGACGACGACATGATCAACCAGTTCGGAAATCTGGGTAGCTATGCACTGAAGTCGACAGCTTTAATGCACCACTGACTGTGTGATGGAACCACGTTTGCCAGTGTCAATTCATACGCACGCCTCAAGAGGTAGTATATTCCATGCCCTGAGTTTCGACACAGCAAGTTCTCCGGCCACAAAAATTTTAATAATGCTAAGGATGTAAAATACTCCCACTAGCTAAAATGTCTCCTCCAAGACAATCTTCATTGGTGCTCGTCACCCCTAATGCAAGTGAATTTGCTCGTTCTCGAGAGAGGATGCTGTATATTCATTTTTTCACGTTTTCCCCCAGTAAACTATTACCACTATTTCTGTACATTGTGTTGTTGTGCTAGATCACTTGTTCCTGGTTGTCGTATACGAACATCTGGTGAAAGCAGTTTTCGTGATTTTTGAAGAAAATAAATGAAAACAACGGGATTACCGAAGCAAAGTTCGATTTCGTTAGTGAATACTGCGCCCAACATTCTTGGGGAAGAACACAGCTTACCTGCTGCTCAATCGCTGCACATGTTCGGGGTCCCAATTTTTGGTTGAGCTTTAACGTATATCCAATGGTTCGTTCAGGATTTACTATGGGCTCTGTCGCACTCATATCACGTTCCGATTTAGACCAGTTCACGGTAGGCCACGACGACTGGGCCAAGTTGAAAGTACCACGAGCAGTACTCAAGCGATCGAAGAATACGGAGTCGGTGAAAATGCAAGTAAACAGGGCATCCACATTAAGGGGAATCAAGGCGTCCGCGTACAATTGTCCTGGATGATCATGACCAGGAAAACAGGTGACGACGGAGTCAGGACCCTCAGCACTTACAGAAGGTGAAAGTGTAAACTGCGTGAGTTGCGAAGGAGGGATTCCAGAGGAGGGTTGGGTTCGACTAGGACGCTTTTTCGACCGCCTTTTACGTTCACTTTTCATGGACAATTGTCCAGCAGAATGTGTCTCATGTAAAGCCGGATCAGTTTCGGTGGCTGCACTATCTGCAGCATTGTGTCGTAAATCAGGGGTGTGGCAGCGTCTGCGTATTCCAACTTCCATGGAACTGGGGAGCACTTGCACGTCGAAATCTAGAACCCTATCACGATGCAGACCATCTTCGTTGAACCCCTCTTCGTCTGTGGTTGCGAATCCGCTGAGACCACCAGACTGGTTGGCACCGTTGTCAGAACCCCACATAGTAGCATCAACGTTGGCGTTGTTTGCCGTATCTGCAGAGGTTAAATTAGGGTCTGAAGAGTCCGAAGTTGTCCGTATCTGGAAAGATGCAAGATAAATTGATCTTGGAAGTGCTTGAAGGAAGAAAGAACTCTTAAGGGAATGCAAACATGCAAACAAAGAACACGTTAGGTGACCAGACAAATAAAATAGATAAACCACAAGATTACCCAGTTGGCCTTAGCTCGTTAACGCCATGGCCAAAATTTGCGGAACAAAGAATATAGATAATATTGTGAGTTCATTTTCACATCCGTCTTTAGAATATCATGTGCTGAACTACAAGCGCAGTAGACAAGTGAGCCACAACTTGGGTTGCCGCGGAGGAATCTTCAAAGTAAGCCATCAAGTTCCTGAAAAAGACTAAGCATCTGCATGCGATAGGCGGTCGGAAAAGAACACCCACAGAAGAATGGTTCAGAACCCGAAACCTTTTTTCGCGTAACTGCTATTGCTCAGAGGATAGATGAACTAACAAGGTGCTCAGTCCCAACATATTATATCACCATAGACTGTCGGTGGTGTGACTAAGCCAATAATTGTCACTCGCTACGGGATCTACACGAGTCAACCGTAATCACTCATTTTTCTGGTGCCAATCTTCTTCGCGATTCTAAAGGCTAAAGGAAATGCACTCACCTCGCTTAGCCACTCGAAAGCTGTCAGGCTAGAAACATAGGAGAACAGTCTTCTTTAAAAATGGAGGGTCAAAGTACCTTTGGACGGGAATGAGTACTGGAATATGATCTTTCCAATGCTGAGTAGTACTGGGGCGACCATTTGATTTGCTCCGAAAACTCAGCTGTGGCGTTACTACAACCTTGTGGACGCATTCTAACTGAAAGCAAAAACATCATCATCATCATCATCAAAGACAGCAACATCAGTGTTGACACTGATGCTTCACTGCTGTACAAACACAATGCAAGTCAAATGTTTTTCAGATGTCAGGCGACATCGGACGAACTAGTTTATCGACGAAGACGGACCAGAGAATGGAACAAGCGATAGATTTTAAACGTCTTCCCGAGATTGCCTAACCTAAACAAGCAAGCGTACCGGAAAACCCAATGCGAGCGGCACCATAAAGGAAAACGATGATGATAACATGGGGGGTGACACCCGGAGTACAGAGCCGAGAACCAGACGTTCGGTGTTGTTCACTCGGAGTGCTGAAATGTAATCTTAAATTGGGCAGTGAACATTAAACCTTCTTTTATGGAAGAAAACCCTTTAACCTAGGTGATATATGAGTGCTTCCGTACTCTGACCCTCTGAATCCCACAACCTCTCAACTACTCTGTTATAAGTGGTGAAGTCCTTCGTCAACACCTCATATGCATCGATTTCGGAACCCGCGCCCGTCCAAACCAAACCGATATGAGTCGATACTGGCGTCCACTTACAAGTAAAGAATTCGTATTGAATAAGCTCATCAAAAAATCACCAAGCTGACTAGAAGTCAGATTTTATTTGTCCTATCATCTTATGAGGACAACGACAATGATTCCTAGGTGTGTACACTGTTTTCTCTGAACGTTCGCCTCGCCGCACAATAACCGATATCCTATCATGTCCAGATCTCCAAGGATTTTCGGTGACGGGAAACCCGTGGCCACAAAGTGAACCACTTGAAAGAGCTCCATCGGAAGTCCGCTCCAGGGTTGTTGTTTTGTCCATCAAGCGGCCTCGGGTAACCTATATCCCGTTCCATTCAGCACCTCTTCGCCGAACAAACTCAGAATCAGAAAGTACATATCCAACTACGATTCTGATTGATGCTTAATTCCAGAATCAGGTACTTCTAGTCACAAGAATCGCGTTTTCCTCTAAAGTGTTGAGTGAGCAGGAATCTGTCAATAGCAAGTCCAGTTAGAAACAGATACTCTGACATGCTCTGACAAGACTGACAACTGCGGCCTACAAAACTGAGTGACTGAGCATCGAGTCAGCCATAAATTGTGTTGAAGTGTCTTGAACATTCCAAAAGATGTTGCATATGAAAGTGCCAGGTAGTCGCTGAGACATCGAACACCAAACACTGTCGCTGACGCGTTAGGTTCACATGTCGCCGAAGAGAAATTTAGGCAAAAAGAAAGTATGAACAATAACGTGCTAAATAAATCCTACAGGAAACGCGCGTTTTCTCCATATCGAAGTGCCACCACACAAGTTATGCCCTTATACACCATTTTCTAATGGAACTACGTATTGGATTCGGGGAAGCAATCGATCGCACACACGATGTTCAACGTTCATTCGCCGGAAAATACTATGCATAAGATTTGTATTATCGACATAGCTCACGTGATATGTTCCGAATAACGATACAGCAATAGCACGCGTTATCTCAAACAGATATAGCTCGCCTTATCATATTGCAAATTTCCATAGCCCGTTGAATTCTGACAATCAAGATATAACTAATTGAATGTCGTGATTATGATAGGCTGAGTTTCTCAAGGCGGAACTTGGAATTCAAACACAAACACCAAACGGCTTGCCCCAAAGCAGCACCGCCCACCCTTGTCGAACCCAGTAGATTTCCATGAAAACGCATTCCATGACCCCATCCTTCAGAAGGGGTCATCTTGATTTGGTCTCTTGAGGTGCATTGGAACAGGAAACTCTCTTCCAGAATGGAGTGACTTTAGTCAGTCTATTTGGGTGTGTGACCCAGAGTGGATAAGAGGGTACATGGTCATGAGACACCATGTTTCAAAATTTGCCCTTGGGGCAGGATGACGCGGTTGGATAGTTAGGGTTCGCTCTTTAGATTCTCTCTTGTCATAACTTCATTTTTGCATTCGACTGGTTAAGTACACGGAACATTCCCAACTACTCACAAACATTCGATAATTCGTGCTGCTCAACTTCAAATATAGTTGCAGCATGACGGCATAGTCACCCATTCCTTGTCCAATTCGTTGTTCCTCTCTTGCGCTCCCGCGAACCTCAAGCCACAAAATTAACGACTTATGCTGAAACGGACTCACTGTACCGTTTCCAGGAAGAAATCAAGAAAAGAAAGATCAAATTGAAGTACAAATTCCTACAGTCAGGACAATCGAATTTCGGACTTCAATTGTTAGGGCAGGTACCACAAAATAGGTGGAACATTGTGAAGTTTGCCCAGCAGTTAGTAAATTCATCAGGCAACTGAGGAACAGTCAGATTGTTTATCCCCACAACGATCGGGAAAATCACTGGACTGTTGTCTGAAACTTGACCGTATGTGGACTCATAAGGTGGGCACGTAACAATCGATGCGCTGGCCAGCTGACAAGTGTCGCGCAACTCGATGGCTCACAGAAAGTCGGAATTCCTTAACTTGTGTATAGCTGAAGCAGGTCACAAACAAGAAACACAAACTGCGCGAGTAAGTGTGGACTGTTTTCCGGGATTCCGGTTGCAACTTGTTTCGATTGCTGGGTCCTTGATAGGACGAGGGTACACAACGATCAATTAGACAGATAAGGTTACAGTACCGAACGAACTGCATGATCACATCTGGTGAAATTCGTTTGGTCCGCTCAGATGATTATAGCACCAATGAACATGATTCAACTGCACAAACTACAAAGCACTGTTGCGGGTTACGCTGATCAACCCCACACATTTCCTAACTCAAGTGCAGTGTGGAACTTAAAGTGAATATCATACCGAAAGACAAATCCCCTTGGTGAACGGTTCTCCTCTAATGACACTTTGTTCCACATTGGCTAACTTAAATTCGTCCACAACAGAGCCAGTCGGTGACATGGCATGAGACAATTTAGGATCTCGATACAGAGGGGAGGAAACATTGTCTATCAAAGACGAACAACCAAACTCGAAACGATTTTCCGATGAAGGAACGACGAACTACCTTTTAGTACGAAACGCCAAGAATCAGTTCCACAGACATCACCTCGTTCCTCGAATCCGTCAGCTTTTTGATCAGAATTTCTGAACTGATATTTCGCCATCCCCATCTCCTGTTGGCGTAATTCGCAGTAAAATATCACTGAATATCCTTAGGTCTCAAAGTAATTCAGGTCTCATTACAAAAATTTAACCATCCTCAAAGCTAACACCGACAAATATAGAAGCGAAAAAGTTTGCAATTCCGAGATACCAAAACACATACATACAAAACAAAATGCCAACGAGCTATTTACCAATATATTAGCTACAAAGAGCTAGCTAACCAAACTTACTTGTTAGATTTGGTTCCGCTTATCCTACTGACGAATTGTGTTAATGACCTTGTGATCATACGATACAGAATTAACGAATGATCTTGAATCTCATGTGATGTATCGACAGTGAGGAAGTAAAGGAGTCGACAATGGCAAATAGCACAGAAATATTGTACTGGCAAGATCAGCACACGACACGTCAGACGGCGCATATGAAGAACGGTATATCTATCCACACATGGCTTCATCATTAGAGAAGGTACAGGCCAAAAGTTATGCACTTCCTCTAGTTTGGTCGTTGGTCTGTTGGCTGAGCTTGGCCGAACAGACCAACAACTAAGCAGCGCACCCGAGACACCTATATTCCACAAAACTGCCACTTGTTTTGGTGTTCCGCAGTGAACGGGAAAATAGAAAAGGTGGAATAAGCAAAACCTGATGTGGAAGAGTTTTTGGGAATATGAGTGAATTCTAGGAAAACCGTTTGCATGTTTTGTAGCCTCGCAATATTCTTAGAAAATCGGAGTGCACTACTCACAATTTTCTTTCGTTGGGCATCAATCAAACCAAGGGCGAGGCCAGACTTACCCGAGATGGGAAAGGGTTCTCTCGTGTATCTGGATCTCCATCTGTGTCCTCATCTTCAAGCATGGCCAGACTATCATCGCCGTAGATCTCGCGAACTTGTTGAACGATTTCATCGATGCTCATCGACTGTTAGGATGTGGAAACCATGAGTAGATGTTGCCACACATGTATTACAAAGCAAATTAAAAGAGAGAGAAGTGTGTTCCCCATAGGCATGTTGTGATGTTTCCAAACATACAGTAACTCCACGGAGGAGAATCAGGTTTCGTACAAGCACAAGTTACTTGTTAGGTCAAACCATGGGACCAAGTTTAGCTGAAACACCAATAGTTAATTGACCCAAGACAGCCCAAAAGGCCAAAGAACGAGACCACCACTAGGAATTCCATTCCGTCTACGAAAATAGAATCAGTAGACACAAAGCAGCCACTTGGCCGATGCAGATTAGGAAGCAGTGATGATCAGGTCTAACAGGAAGTTACATCACCCCATAAGTTTTCTTAAACATATTTTACGGTAAAAGAAGAGACTGGGTAAGAGAATGGGATAACAATGCCGTTAGGTGCGAGACACTGCGATATCGGCGAGAGTCCCAAGAAATGATGGGGCTGGTGAGTGATGCAGTCTAGTCAAGTCAATTCAATCAAAGCTTCATGCATCCTGGAGTGAGTTCCCGGCATGCAGATTTACAATAACACAGGCAAATGAAATAATTCGATACGCCAAAATTAACCTGAAATCCCATCAAAGTAGCAGGCACATTCTGTTGTGATGCAGGGCAGTAGGATTAACCGGAAAACTAACCAATCAGGGAATCAAAGAAATGTGAAAGTGCTGGCGATAACAGTCCCTACCTGGAACGAGTGCATGAGAAAGACGTGGCCTTAGGAGGTGTCTAGTGGAGAGGATGGAAGATGTGGGAAGCAGTTTGTTTGCTGATGTTAGGAGCATCAGAACATCTGCTGATGGAGTCCTTGCATGTGATTCCACTGCACCTATGAGGTTTTTTAGCGACTTGAGAATAAGGCAGCAGTCTTTTTCAAGGTTTCCGCGAAAGAGGACCGGAGAACAACAAATTCAATAGGAGAAAATAGAAACGATAACAACCTATGGAGACTGAATGTTCTCAGTCTCATGGCATAAAAATCTGGACGTCAAACTCTAATGAAGACAACTTGGATGCGTGATGACCAACTAAAGATACTTGGTAGGCTCGGATTTGTGTATTTCATAGCAAACGTTCTGGTGAGAGGGTCACTGAAAATAGTGAGTGGATACTGGCTACTAAACAGGCCGGCACAACGTTGATAGCAGTCGTGAGAAAATATAACGTCTTGGTATTTTAGGGCCCCACTTGGTCACCTGACAATTTTACTGGATACACTTACAAAGTAAGTGTAGATGTGCACTAGGCAGGCGGTAACTACAGCCATTCACTATGTCACAAGCGTACTTGCGCTGTATGAGAAAAACTAAAGTACCAACACAGTGAGTGGACAAAAGCCGTATAGCATTGGCTTCTGTATCCAGTGTTGGATTGAAGAGTGAACCACGCGTGCAACACCTCTTACAGTGGAGTGAAATAGGTTATATGGAAGTTGGTGCGAGTCTTCGTTTAACAAAGTACCTTTCAGTCAGCCAACGGAAGGACAGTTAGGGACTAGAACAAGTGGCGGTTCGCTGAGAATGTTCGCACATACTTTGGACATCCAGGCAATGAATGGTTGAGATCGCAAGGTAAAGATATAAGAAAAATAGCGGTGCAGACTAGTCGCACCAAAAAAATTGCACCTTCGAAATACAGTTCTGGATTTAAAACAAGCTGGAGGTCATACCGATTGCCCCAATCCAGGTTACTGTGCATGTTCTCAATTTCCTATGAACCTGTACTTTCCATCTAAAACCATATTCCATGAGGACACCAAATCGATGCGACATAAAGCCACCTGCATCACAGGATTATTTGATCCTGTGTAGGCAGAAAAACACAGAAGCGGATTTATTACGCTGATAAGTCGATCCGATTGAGTACGGGAGTTAGACATGTCATAAATGATAAGCCAATATCTACACAGGTTTCAGTAAATGACTGATCACGATCAGCTGATGAACCTTTACGCGGAAAGGCCAGGTTTCACACCCACAATGAAAAACGGCACGTAAGGCAACACAACAAGCTGGACCTTTCAGTGAAGGGCGAACATCGAGTCTCCGTCACAGATCAAGAAAAATGATATTTCTCCCCCGATACCTTTACCAGCACTTATACAACTTCCTAGGTAGATGAACCTGCCGACCACTTCCAACCTGTTACAAAGTAAGGTGAGAAACTACCAGTGCTGGCAAAATGCACGCCAAGTCGATATACCTTGGTTGTCAGACAAAGCATGAAAGTCTGCATTCCCTTGGTGGTAAAAACAATTAAATCAATATATGCAACATGAGAACGACTCCGAAGTCCCATTTCAGTGCCTGGAGCGATAGTGCCTCACAAGCACACGGTTTCCAGACCGGGACGTTGGTTTCCCTCCTGTCAGTGGTTGGAAACACGTAAATGTTGGCAGCATAGCGTCGTGGGTAAATCCCAACCGTCTGTTCATCATAACCTCTAATGGAGAGCGACCGTCCGGAAACTAGATTAGGAGTTGCTCTATGGTTCAGCAGGAACGTATCCAGGACTTCTGTCGTGGTCCGTTCCCCTTCTGTCTTTGTCAACGCGCGTTTAAAGGTGTATACGAACCTTTTAGCTTGACCGTTGGATTGGGGATGGAATGGTGGGGAAGTAACACGTGTGGAGCAGTGTCTTCGAACGAATTCAACAAACTGATCGGATGCGAACCGAGTACATTGTCGGACACAATAGTCTCCGGGATACCGAATATTGAAAACAAATGCCACAGTTTAGTGATGGTTGCCATCCTTGTTGTCTCAGACATAACAGAGACTTCGGGCCGCTTACCGAATGCGTCAACAACGAGGAGGAAGCTTTTTCCGTTAACTGGTCCGGCAAAATCCACATGGATGCGCGACCATGGTTTTTCTGGCTGTAGACAAGGCAGCGGCGACTGTCGGTTGGGTAACTTTTGGGCAGCTGCGCATCGGAAACAACTCCGACATACCCGCTCCATGCGGTCATCCATACCGAGACAATAAACATAGCTGCGAGCAAAGGCCTTCATGCGGTTTATCTCTGGATGTCCCTTGTGGAACTGTGCTAGGACCCGGCAGCGAAGTTTGTTGGGAACGAAGATTCGGTCACAGAAGAGGAGACACCCAGCGGATAATGAACTGAGTCGTTGAAAAAGTTTCCGGAGTCCTCCTGATGAACAGATTGTTGGCCAGTTGGATTGGTAGTACGTCATTGTCTCCTATAGTACGCTGTTATTTTTCGTGGCATCGCGAACCGTGTCAAAAGTTACAGTTAGTTGGTTCATGGTCTCCAACATCACAGCATGGAGTTTCGGTTCGACAGCAACGGCTGCGTTAGACCGTGGCTCTGACTGCTTTCGTCTGCTTCGTGACCTCCGGGTTTGGTTGTCTTCGGCTAGTTTTTCGCGTCCAGGACTGGGTTTCCTTGTGCCCACGTCGATTGCACAGTCAACATCTGTGCCTTTTATAGGGACACAATCGCACAAAATGCAATTCGCCGCATTGCCAGCATGTCGACGAGGGCTCTGCTCCGTTCGAATTTGCCGCCACGGGAGGTTGCCTCGAGGTCGTCTAGGCAATATTGAAAGCAGGTTTGGGTAATGGTCTCTCCGTGTGTGGTGTCGGAGATTCAAGAGGCGCTAGCACTCGTGAGTAATAAACTGGAGCGTTGCCTCGGGAACTTGTTCAGTCTTGTTCAATAGTCTCGCCCTGATATCACTCTCTGAATGCGACTGAAGGCCTCATATGAAAATAAGAGACTTGAATTGGTCATTTGTCATGATAGATAACTTGAATTTTTGACATTCAACATTGACTCTATCAGCATCAGTGATATAGTCTTCAGATTCCTCTTTCGCTAGTTTCATACACTGGTAGCGAACAGTAAACAAAGACGAACGCTCACCGAAAAGTGTTAGCACGGTTGTGTCAAAATTGAGACGCGAGTTACCAACATTTTCCTCTATGGGATCTCGCGTGTTCTTTGGCAGGATTAAGTCGAATTACTGTGTGTCTTCCGTTGTACCAAGCTTTCTGAGCAATAAGCGCACTCTCCAAGCATCATCTTTGCGCTTCAGTTCGATTGTGAAAATATCTTCGTAACGTCTCAACCACTAGTCGAAGGTTGGACTAGGATCAGGGTCATAATGGAACTCTGTGATGCTGTTGGCGATCGAGCCGACTAAATTTGCATCTGGAGAGGAATTTGGTGGTTGAATTTTAAGTTGCTGCGTCAAGGTTTCTATCAGACGCAATTGAGTCACTTCAGACTGATTTTGTTGTTGCAACAGAATTTTCTTCAACGCCTCAGCGGTTACTGTCGTGGTTCCATGGGGCGTCGCCAGTCTGTTATATCTGACTGCTGTCCCCGCTGCAGTGCCTAGTGCCGGAAAATAGGACTCGCCGACAAGGAGCATAACAAAGTGTGACCGCAAACCCAAGTTAACGCATAAATGACACGAGAAGCAGAACGGCCATTCAAAGACTGGAATCCGTATAGGAAAATACTCAAGACTGGGGGCAAATTAGCCGCTCTATAAATGCGGGACTGAGGTTTCTGCTTGACTTTGTCTAAGGTATGTCTAGGGAGACAGTAGCTGCTCATAAAAGTCCATTATATAACATAACGAACGAAACGCACCAACCAATCTGACCACCAGCTAAGGAGATAGTAAAGAGTCCACAATTTAAGGGCATTTAGTCATTTTGAGTTTTCCGAAAGTTGAAAGAACACTTACAGGAACCACCATATACTGTTTGCCACATTCGTTACCGAGAAAGTCAACACATAAAAGTCGTAGCGGAGAAAAGCATTCATACAGTGGATGGTCTGAAAGCTGTTAGTCAAGCCCAGGGGATTCACACACAGCTGGTCTAAAGGTTTTCAATTCGATTTCTGCATTTTTGACCAATCTTGTTTCGTTTAATCCGCCTAGTTTTAACTTCAGCATTAAATGCGGGAGTTCACAATGATGCCTGACAAAACTTTCAGTGTGACCGAATGTTCCAAGACGCGGTGGACGATCTTCGACAAAGAAGTGCTGATACACGACTGTAGCGAACCAAAGACAATCCGGCACAAGCGTATTCTGAGGCGTAAAAAGGAACATGCAGGTTGCAACAGTTGCAGAGTGTAGGTCGATCACAAGATTACACACCCGCTCACCAAGATGCACCATTCCGGTTACGTCCCACTACGCAGCGACCTGAAGAATTACCTAAGGATGTGGTCACGGCATTTTTACTGGTATCGAAAACAGCGCGCAGCTCATGCGCGAACAATAGAAGTTGAGGCATTCCTTACCTTTACTAATTTCCAATGGTGTTGAGCTATTCATTTTTTAAGCTAAGCTACCGGATAGAGTTTCTACGAAAACTGGATGCATCTGTTATGAAGAGTACAGACATGGTAGTCTACCGTGAGACATGGCGTCGGCACCAGAGAAAATGTTCCCTCTATACGACACTGAAATTCACAACTGAGAGAAAATTCGTGTCAATGGGACACCACTTGTCTTCAAACCGCCAGTTTTCGACAGGTATTAAGTTGACCAAAACAATCAGTTCGATTCAGCCACAGTTTCACAGACCAGCCAAAATGATGGGGCTGCAAAAAAGGTTGGATTTTACGTGCGGCAGAACTTGCGTATGGCTCGAGCTAAGAATACATCCGTGCCGATGGTAGAAACCTTGCGTACGGCTCGAGCTAAGAATACATCTGTGCCGAGGGTAGAAATGCTGGTATTTGTTGTCAAACTGGGCGAAGGAACTGCTGCACTAACATGCATTGGATATAGAAACTGAAGCATTGGTACGTAGATCAGATTACGCTCCATTCAGTGAATCCATAGAAAGTAACGACCTCGATGCGATGTACAAACGAGAAAGATGATTTTTAGTGTGTGGCTTTGGTTATACGCTTATCTATCTACCTACTGGTGTTTATAGCGCCCAGTGATTTCAGAGACCGATGTATGAGACGGAGGCGGTTACATCCGGGAAACTATAGTTTCCGGGCTCACGTTGTTCTTAGACAGGTCGGTGTAGTCCCCAGGTTAGCGTAACTATTGCGTGTTTTATTTGCTATGGTGCTGATGCACTGTTGCAATTCCACTCCTGTCGGGACTTACTTCATATGAACAGTGTATGCAATGCGGTGAGATGATGAGAAAATTGCTGGGTGAATACTCGAATTACTAGGAAACAGAATAATCGGTCCCAAGCTATGAGCTAGGTGGGAAAGCCGAAGAACTTATAGCCCACCTTGTCAATACAATCCCTACATGATGACATCATTGGTCTAAAATGTAACATTTCTGTCCCTACTAATGAAAACTGTCAGTTTAGAGGAACGAAATCGTCAGGCTTCGCATCTATTGGTCCATGGAGAAGTTTGATCGGGTTTTAGCCCTCATGTATGTTGACTGTGCTTGGAGTGTGCAAAGATCCGTACCTTAAACGCATATGGCAAATGGTCATTGAAAGTACATAGCCTGACGGCTGATCGCCAGTGACTGAATCCTTGTATTCATTTCTTGGTAAACCGTGCAGTAGAAAACTTTATACCGTTGGGACTGAGGAGAAAACATTGTACGATAACACTGAACAGCAACTCTTGCGAATTGTGTCCAGATGTGGCTAAATTTGCTGTCACTAAGGATGCACACAATTCTGGACCACACGCCATTAATGAACACCAACCTCGTGAGATCGACAAGAGTAAGTATTGAAGCGTCTTGGGCTAGTGCTCGAAATGTGTAAAGGAGAAGTTGGTTCAGATAAATTTGACGGGAGACCCAAGCAGGTATGATGCAAACGAACGGACAGATGCTCTCTCTCCCTCTCTCTGTCATTGGCCGATTGTTTTATTGACTGCGCTACCTTAGAGGTCTACCCAGATCGTCTACCCTCTATTCCGATTCAAAAGTCAGTCTCAGCGAGTAGCCAGCTGATCCCAGCCCATCTCTCGAAGTGACATACGGGTATGAACCGAGACTCTACCTTGGGGTCTTCTAACCAGCAGGTTTGAGATAAGTGTGACATTCTGAGTCGAACAAAGCTTGAATTAAATATCGCATGAACCGCTTGCCGTTAGAACATACTGTATTGTGATAAACATAAAGAATGAACAGCGATAGCCCCGTATCAAGACTATGATGTTTAATACAATCTGTCAGGGGAAGCACGCTGTTTTTGTACATAGCGTCCTAGTCCAATTTTTCAATAATACAAGTGAAATCTCCCATCGGAAGAAAGCGTTCCATAAAATAGGGCGACTAAAGATGAACTAATGACGCCATAATTCGTTCCATGCTTTTGGAGATTAATTCGGCTAACTCAATAGTACTAAGTGTGGTGGTGTGGCTTACTGGATTTTGTCAAAAAACGTGATCAGCTTTCCACTGATTACCTTTGAGGACCTGTGGTGATTCGTCAAATTCTGTGAAACGGAAGAACTAACCGCTCAATAAACTCACTATCAAACAATATTTTCGCTGGATCTTATTAGGGTTTTGTATTAGGTTTGAAAAAAATCAATATGTTCATCAATTGTCTTTCGAAACATGTTGGAGTTATATATGCGAACGATCTGAAGCTTTGGCGAGTCGCAAACTGCCAAGATCAAATATGTGGATCATTTTCACAATGCCTTCGGCGCCCGACAAAGTTTGCTTCTATGTCCTCCTCAACCACAAAGTGTGTACCTTGGTTGTATTAAACTTTCAGAATCGGTTGTGGGATGTGATCTCAACTTGTTAATAAGATCAAGTCAGTTCTAAGAGGAAATTTTGTGTCGCCTCTCGACACAGCCTCCTCCGTCGGATAGTGTCTCCCGTGAACCTCACTGGATCACCGTGGAGCCACGGTCTGGTACATGAAATAGCATCGCGATGTAAGACCGGGAGGTACTGGAGCCAACACGGGACCAACTTAGGCTCGGTAATCTGAATGGCCGATTCCCACAAGTGTTCGGAGGGATATGTTGTACATTGACAAGAACACTTCCTAGTCTATCCCATCTACCGAGAACGAGATTGAAAGGCTGTTAGAAGTTTGTTTATGAGTACGTCCTCAGACGGGCAGTCGCTGAAATACATCCACTCTGCTCTGGTGAATAAAGCGATTTCTGATTTGGTGAGGACGTCATGCTGTTTAGTACATAGACTTAAGTAGATGGAGCATTGGGGGCTTGGGATTCAAGATCACCCAACGTAATCAATGCAGTCATGTTCACACCGCGTTTTAAAAGACATAGAGACACCACGATGACACCACAAAGAAAAGGATGAAATTGGCAACGATTTGGAAGTGTACGATATCTTTGTATGTTAAGACGTCTCGATATTTCTTCACAAGAACTCTCAACAGATTCTTAAGAGAGAGAACAAAAGAAACTGAAAGGCTATCCAACACAAATCTGAAGACGATTCACTGTGCAGTTACGATCTCCTGACGATTGTGCAAAATTTCTATTTTACCATCAGACTGGGCGATCTCCTTACTGCATTTCGAGTCATACCCCGATCTCTCAAAATCTCCCTCGCGATTTCTAATGAAAATCACCAGGATTTCTTAACAGGAAACATGTAGAGAACGCATGTACCTGCACGAATCTGAGTATGTACAGCCCGTTACCGATGAGAATACTATGCACATGAAAACATCAGATCCTACCAGCTACGTCAATAGTAAAAAACGTTATAAAACGGTGCACCAGCATGAAGGACTCCATGAAGACTTGAAAAACGACGGGGGTACAGTATTGTTACGACAGTGGTCTTCACAAAGAAAGCAAAATGATGTGCAGTGCTGGCTCTAACTGGATGGCAAAACAAACGGGACACGGCAACTGACTCGAAGCAGAATAAAATCGGAAAGGACGAGAACCAAAACACGTAACGTTTCCGGACGAGACCTACCTGATTAGCTTGGATAAAAGTCTGCGTCCAAGGGTAGTGAAAATCAGTAACGAGAAAAAACCAATGAAGTGATAAGCCAAGGAGCACAAAACAGAGGGAAGAAAGGGAGAGAGACAATTTTGCGGAATACCACTGGACTTGGATCGACAAGATCGAAGACAAAATCTAGCACTCAGGGGGCGGACACAATAGAGGTCTTCTTCGGGCAGGATGAAAACTAGTCGTTAAGTGAAACTGTGCGTAAGCTATTGTAGCGAGCACTTGCCAAAATCACTCATAAAGAACCATGTGACTAAATTAGAAACAAAAGATAACTACAAAAATGCTATCTGAAATGCAGTATTGAGGGAAAACAACTTGGAAGAACGAATATAAGAGATCTTGCTACACAGACTGCCACCATGTGAGTAACGGAAAGGTCAAGCACGCTTTTCGAAGCAATTCTGGCCTACGCGTGTGTAGCCAAATCTGACTTACCTATGACAGTAGCAGTATACACCATGCTAGTAAAAATACTCAAGTACGACAATCTGGGATGGAGTCACGATTGGTGAGAGGTAATGATTTTATGATACGTGGGCATAACAGATAGCCTTCGTTGCTTCGAATAAAGAGACCGGCTTGTGTTTAGTCAATTTTTTTCACAGAATTGTAACCATTTTTTGACGAAATTAAATGTGACCTAAATTGAACAGAGTTTAATTAAATGCGGGATTTTTCGAAGTTGTCTTGACTTCGACATTCATTCCGAATTTACGGAACGAATTCTCAGAGGGCTGCAGGGGAAGATAACGGTATATTTTTACCATTATGCCCTGATTTTCACACCTATCAGATGAGCCTCGTTCTCTGACGACCTGCGTCTTGAGGTTCTCCACATGGACTTACCAACGTGAGAGGAGAATTGTAGGCTAGATGGTAATGGTAACTACTAATGACAAACATAAGTTCTAGGACATGCGATCTACTTTAAGCTTGTTTAAACATGCTTTAGGGTCTCCACTAAAACCTGTCGGAAACTGTCCTTCTGATCACGTACAGGTCAGAGCAGTCACAAATAATCTAAACATGGGAATAAGCCATTGTAATCGAAATGATCACACGGCTTCATCGATAATAAATGAACAGTAAGCGTGAACACGAATGAACATAGCATGGCTAAAGGAGACTGTCGTAACACAATAGTCAGAGGAGAGGGTAACGTAGAAAGGACTTTGAAGGAAGCAGCAAAACTAGGGCTGCAAAAGGAGATACAGTACCACAGGCCACCGTAGCAGTGTACTAGCATGAGGTAGTTTGGAACCCCTAGATCTTCGCAACCAGCAACGTGGCTCCAAGTAGCTGTTTACATGGAATAAGAGTCCCACTTCAACGGGCCACTTTGACAGGCGAGTTAAAACAAGTCAATACACCGACCCCATGACATCTCCGCTTAACGACTCCCTGTGTGCACTCAGAGGTGCTACAGATTGCGCCTAGGAGTACAACGTACAGAGGTGTATTTTGGAGCAAGAGGATAAAACCGCGTCATGTCCTCGCAAAACTCAAAGCTCATGCCACTGGAACCGATTCATCACACCACACAGGTCAGTTACTATGACGTGGCATTGAAATACTTCCTGTAACTGTTTCATCCGGTAGCAACTGGATTACTACCACACAGGTCAGTTACTATGACGTGGCACTGAAATACTTCCTGTAACTGCTTCATCCGGTAGCTTTGATAGCTCAGTTATTCCGATTGCTGATAATTCGTCTTCGATGTCAGCAGCGTCAGTTAGTGTTTGATATGCTATGCTCATTTTAATCGGGCTGAGTTGGAAAGTTCCATTGCGGCGCTCTCCTAAAAAAGTTCCTTTATAACGAGACCTGAAGGCTTGAACAGCGAGGTAAGACAATAATTTAGCAGCGGCTCAAACAGAGCCAACTGGATCTCAAATAAGCGTGATCGCACCTAATAAGCTGGCACAGAGATGTTCGGAAAACCCACTTCTGTTAGGATTGACACAGAACGGTGCGGATAGGAAATTAATTAAAACCATAGGAACCAAGAATAGTTGCCTTAAGTTACGGTCACTCTCCGGGCAGTTCCCTCATGAAGGAAGCATAAACATAACAACAGATAAATTCGTCACAACGCATAAAACGTGGTGATTTTTTAACTGGTGTAAGTTTTCCACAAGAAACCCTTACATCTGCTTAGGCTCAAGACCTTGTTTACGACTAATTCCATCTATGCATAATCAAATTCCAATGGTCATGAACTGCGTCTCCGAAATTGCCAGATTCTTAAATGGTAGCTCGACAAGCCAAACAACAGTTCATTACCACACAAGGCAGATGATTTCTAGCTAACAGATATGCTGCCATAGCAGCCAGTGGTGTAGTGAGCTGCTAAATGAAAGAGATTTCTGGACCACAAGGTTAAACCAGTACAGAGAACATATCAAACTATGCAAAAGTTCGATCAATAGACGCATTCGTTGGATGCAGACAGGACCCATCGTGTGCAAACACCAAATGAATACCGAAATCCGAAATCGTGCGCTACTGGTACCTTGAATGTCAGCCAAAATCGCGCTAGACAATAACTAACAATGGAGTTGATCAAGATAACTGAATTTAAACCTCCGAAATCGTCAAACGTTAGTGATATACGCTGATATACGCTGAAACAGGTTTAGCAAGTCTTAATACAATTGTGTGCAGCCAACCTACGGTTCTCTTATACTACGTCGTTATTAAGGGCTCCTCGACTTCAGGATAATCACTGTCGGATCCTCGTGTGGCAAGTTGACAGACAGAACTCAGACAAACCAGCCCAACGAATAAGTAGCGCAGGTAACAGATGCCAATGCCCTGAGACGGATGCTGAACACCGTTCAATTGAGGCCAACAACGGCAGTAGCAGATTTACCTGTAGGGTTCTAACGGCGAGGACAACATAAATAACAAATAGGCAGTACGAAAGTTACGGATGGCCGCATAATCATCACCTGATACATTTCTGGATGTATCCAGATGTATCCATAGGTGCTGAGATCACCTGGACCGTAGTTTCAATAAAGTAAATCATGGGTTTCAGTGTAAGACCTCGTTTGAGTAGGCTTATAATTGGGAAACTAGCAAGTCAACAACCACAGCAACTGTGTCTGCCATACATACAAGTTTCACAGCTCTGTCCAACGAACTAAATCCTCCCCCCCCCTTACTCAATCTGTCCAACAGAGATCTGTTCTTCCTGTCCGATGGATGTCGGATTTCTGAACTTCCTATTTTGTTTTCGGGCTCCACTTCGCTGCTCCTTTAATTCGGTGTACGCCACCTATTTTATACACACACACACTTTACAAAGTACTTTCAGTTTATTTCCATTTCTAATGCACTTCTATCATTGGATGTCATTCTGTATTCGTCCTCGACTAACCAAGCAAAACAGGTGGCTAATTCATCATATCACTAAGCCTAGAACTGCATGCACGTACAGAACAGTCTGACAACCTTCAGTGTACTGTAGAATGCTCCTGCAGGGGATTGTAAAGGTTGGCACCAACATCCCAAAGCTCGTGTTTGCACCACACTCCTGAGAGATTCCCGCTTCAGCAGTAAAAGATGAGATAGTTGTCGTTTGATTACCAAATAGACATAAACTGTTCCTCTCCGGTTAGAATTTACTATGATCCCTGCTAGGATAAAAATTAGGCACTGGAAACAACTATGTTGGCATCCGGTCATGATGAACTGTAGAGACATCGACGGGGGAGATGAGGGTGTAACGAGTAGAATATAAGAACATGGTAAACTAGGCAAAAGTTGTTGTTCGGGTGGGGCGGCGGCTACGATAGGACGGACTGAAGCCAATCTTGGAAATCGCGAGAGGGATGGTCTAACGAGAAGCGTAAGTGAAAGCTGTTGGGGATAGGTCTCCATTGTGACGGCTAGATTGTACACAGTTTACTTTCTCGTGAAACTCGGTGATCGAAACGGTGTCGTGTAGCATTTATGGTATTCATCATCCTATTCTGGTTGCGATTTTGTGCGTGCGCGTGAGTTGGATACCCATTGCCTAGTCCAAAATCCATTTAGATAAAGTTCATTTAAAGATCAATCAAAATGCATGAAAAAACGTAAACTGCAGAAAAAGCAAGCCTTAGAAGCATGCGAGGGCGCTGACCTGATTGTTGCGGCAGTTTTCCCACACTTTGCGAAGAATCGCGTGCGTACGTTCTCGTGATGAGAAGGATGTGAAAAAGAAGCGCTGATGGTTCTTCGAGTAGATAATCTGTATAGCGTTTGGAATAACACGAGCCGTTTTCTCCTTCGTAATCGCGATGATCTCCTTGACGGCCAGATAAATCTAGGCACGAAAAAACACGAGAAAAATAAAGCAAATAAGGCACAGCACGCGGCCTAGGTGGAAATTCTGCAAACTAAAACCCTATTGACCGCACAAAGCGCACAGTCTCAAAACGGTTGAAAAACAGTGGACACTGCAGGCAGTTATTTCGACAACACATGACAGCTGTGACGTCAACCATGATAATGCATACAGCTGACTACCCTGTGACCCATAAATTCACGTTTTGTGACTAAATAATGATCGCGAACACATGAAGTCCGAAACATCACCGTTCCAAGGCAATAAAATTGACAATCTCTCGTTAACACATTAGTGAATACTCTAGAACAGTTAGGAACGACGTAGAAGACGCGAGGTCAGAAAAGACTACTACTAAGCTTCTACGGCGCAACAGACTTTATTTACTACGGTACGAGTGGTTAAGCGAATCATCTTTTTTAACAATCTTTCTTTTCGCTGCGACTGGAGTCCCCAAGTCTGTTAATCCGTCCCCAGAAGTTCATCCCTCTATCCTAATCGCTCCCCATTAATAAAACCTGAAATTCGCCCACTGTTTTTGTTATGTATGCATCGTCCGGGCCCCTCCAACAATTCTTACCTCTTAGATGAAGTCCAGTACAGAAGTGAGCGTCTCAATGCACTCCCTACTCTGGCCGCTGGCTTTCAATCTCTTCTCCACGGTCGAGACGTATATTGTCCTATCCTTGCTGTATCGATACTACTACAACAAGCGTTCCTCTAAATTCGCATATTCTGTTCCAGTTCTCAAGTCATTCCATCTTGCAACCCACCTCCTCACCTCCAGTCAACTTTATCACCGAAGAATTTCTATTGCTGCTTCTAGTCGACACAAAATTTTTCTTTCTATTTTCGACAAAAACGCACGACTCCGTTTCTCATACATTTTGGATCTCAAAACTGGGGTTAACTGTAAATCACTCCAACCTAACTGGCCCCATTTTGTATGCGATTACTCGTTTCCTCATATCTTGTGAATATATTACTATGGTTCTGTATGCTTTTTGCATTGTTATCAACCTTACATCAAGTCTCCGACTGCGGGTTCTATAATTCATTGCCAAAGAAACGCACATTTCATGTCAAAAGATGATCTTGCGTAACTAAGAAAAGCCAGCGGAAATTCCTAAATTAACTTTGAAGGAACGTCCTTTATCTGAAATTCGTCACCTGATCGGGGTAGCCTGTTCCGTCGGTCAACAACACAAGTAGCTAGCTTACTGCGACAGTCAATTTCAAGGGGCCCGTGGGGAGATTGAACAAATTCAAGTCCACAATTATATTCAACGGACAACCTATGCTTGTGCGGGATGGTGCAGAAAGTTCAGCTGTGATTCGCTGCAGAGTGTTTTCAAAAACTCAAATGATGGAATGCGAAGTTGAATGAGAAACTATCCAGGACAATCGAGTGCTTCTGCGCCATACCACTCGGTGTATTCCACTGCTGCAAGTTCCAAACCATTTGTAGGAGCACATCTGAGCTTGATGCACAACACGTAATAATAATAATAAATAATAATAAAATAATTATGATAATAATATACCGTTAGGGTATTTCGTTAGGCAGGAGTGATGTTTAAAAGTCAAAGGAAGCAGTGGCTGTAAACTGGGGAACCATACTGATGATCGCACCACCTAATTGCTTATCATAAAAACTCCAACCCGAATTCATCAGATTTCCGGGGTCTGATATACGTTTGCCGGAAAAAATAAGTCGTAACTGTAAGGATGATGACGTACTTCTAACCGAATGGAGAACAACAATGTTCCTCTGCATGGTAACGTTGAAAGCATAAATAGATCGAAACATTTTCCGTAAAATCTAATGACTGATAGTGGACTGAGAGTGGAAGTAGACGACAAACCCTTATCGGACGTTGAAGAATATGGACAAATCACAGCTGCAACTCCATCTATAATGGTAACATACAGCTGTGAACAGTATTTTTTTGGTAGCTAAATATACTGAGCTGTGCATCAGTAGAACGAAACTGAAGATTACGTGCGGAATTGTAAAACGTTTTATACATCATTTCCACAACTACGGAGTTATATATATATATATATATATAACTAAGGTCCACGTTTTTCACGAAGTTTTCTAGAGAATCTTTTACCATGTAAAAACAATGCTATGTATGACCATCAACCGTAGCTCAAACGCGGTCCCGTCATAACGAACGTTTTGGAAAAAGAAATTTTCCTCCAGTCCTACTGAGTTTGTTTGGATGAAACTCGATCGCGTGCAAAAACTGAATAAAACGCTGAAAAGCGGGGCATGTATCAAGCAGCTCAAAGTATCAGAGTTTGTGGGGCGCGGTATCCGGATTACATGATATCAAAACAGGAAAGTGGCTTTGTATTAACGTAAACTGTGGTAGATGAAGCTTATATATGAACTTCTGTGCTGCAACACATCTGATGAGCATGAGATCTTGGGTGTGGATAGGACAATTTAGGCGACAGTGAACTCGTATCAAACACATAAACAAAAAATGAATTAGAGCTCAAAAGTCCGAGGTTCCACAAAAAGCTTCAAGCGCAAGAGTTGAAATAGCAGGCAATTATCGTACTATGTCCCAAAACATAGTGATTCCGAGAAAGGCGCGGGATGCCTCTGTCCCAAATTTAGTTGAATTACGAGGGACGGACGGCCTTCCAAAAGAGGTGCTTCCAAGAAGAGAGCAACCAGGTTACTCGGGCTGAGAAATATCTTGCGTGAATATACACACAGTAAAACCTACGGCCTCGACTGCTCAGTCTGGGTAACGTTAGTAGATATGCGTTCAGCATTAATGATGCCACCAACGCGAAGGGATTAATACTAGGGCGTACTTCAGAGTAAGGGGTGCATAGTCCAAACACTGGCGACATCCAGCCCATGACATTGTGAAACTGTAAACTGTAAAAACATGCACGGATGTGTATTAAGGTATGGTCGAGATTATTTTGTTCGAGCAACCACTACACTGATTGTATGCTTCGTGTTTTAAAACCTGAAGCGAGGCGTACTTCACGAAACGACTTGTTCAGGTAGCCTTAAGACGCCGTCCTTGTCGGTTCTCCAAAAGAGTGATTTGTTTTTATTGTTATTCAAGCTTACCAGAAGGTACTGGCAAAATCATTGTGTGCAGTTCTGGAAAATGTGAGTTTTGAATTACAGACAGCTTATAGTAAGTTTCGAAATCTCAGATGTAGAACCTGTGCCCAAAGATTCGCATGAGTGGGGACCGCCCAACGAGGAGAAGCAAACGTTTTGTTCCATGTAAAGAGAGACGAAAGTAAATCGGACCAAGTTCATTAAACAAGGCGACTTGTGACACAGGTGCTACATTTTGATTCTCTTGCTCGTTCTAGACGGTGACAAAATTCATTGTAACTTTTGGCAAATGAGTGAAATTCATTCATGTATTATCTCCTATATCCTTTGGTTCCCATTTCAGCCGGAGGAAAAAATGATACAAAACTAAGAATCAAAGCGTGTGCCCTGAAAACCGAGCATGAATTTGGCCCTGGGCATGCGACCTCCAGAGGGGGATCAGTCCTGCATGAGCATTTTTCCGTCTTCTTATTGTCGTTCAACACGCAAAACACTCTAATTAAAAAGCAACAAACTGAAAACTCCGAGATATAGATGAGTGTTACAGGGGACGGATATTGCACTGTCTATTGAGTACGTCAGAAGTGTATTCTATGCCACTTGGAAGAGAGCAAACTAACTCAGGATTACAAGCAGCTTCTACATCACGCAGACTCATGTTACACCATGATCATAGCCACAGAGACAACAAAATTGTGAGGACTGCTGCGACGGTAGCGTCTGGATTTCCATGAAGTGCCTGTTGTCGGTTTGATATGTTTGGTTGTCACCTGACCGACTGAAAAGACCGTTTATTCACGACAAACAGTAAATAAGGCCCATAACGACTATAACCGTTACACCATAAAAAGGCGCCAGTGGCTCATAAGTATCCCCGGGGCCTGAGGAACAAGAACGCAGGCGTATTGGAAAGACCTGTTTCGGTTTAGGAACGCACAACAGTCTTGTAAGTTGCAGCAGTTTTTCTGGTCATGAGCTCAAGTTCGCGCAACTAGCGGCTTAGGTCGCTCATGGTCTAATTCTCCCGTAACGTGTAAATGATTGTGTTTCGATTGAGGAGGATAATCACCATATCAAAATGGAAGCAACGGGGTCGCAGGACTAGGATTCAGCTATAGTGATCATGGATATGTATTTGACAAAAAAAAACATGAATGAGTGCCAATACCGCTGCTAGATGGACCTCTTGTGTCAGAAAAGACTTGGCTCCGTATGTAGAACTGCATGTATGGAGCTGAAGGTTGATGAACACTGTTTTAGCTATGCTCATGCATGCTAATTGTGGGCGTACGAATGCCGATTCTTCTCGGACCGAGACATCTGTCACAAACGGCGACATGAGGAAGTCAGACGAGTGAGAAACCCTGACTGGAAGCTTAGGTAGCTGGGGAGCTGTGTAAGAAAAATTGATTCTCAAAATGCAGAAATACAGGTGAGAAAACTAACGGTGAGGAGAGATTAATTTAAAAAGTCACCAAGTTTATCCACAGATGTGTTAGAAAAAAAGTACCCAAGCGTTACTGCTCTGAGCTTCTTAGCACAAGGGATGCAATGAAAAGACAGGGACACACCAATCCCCAGGGGTTAAATCTGCAGTCAACGAGAATGGATTGATGAGGCTGATGAAGAAAGCACAGTTTCTGATGGTTGCACCAAGTCCAAATGTACAAACGATTCACATAACCAACGGCTGTACAGTAGGAAAAGATAACTATGCTTTAGTGTGATCACAATAACTAGAACGACTGGATAATCGAGCGAATACCGACGCGAGTTGATGGAACGGTGTGAAGAATGAGATGCCTAAGGTCACATTCCAAACAGGCGCACTCCGCAAGAGTTGGACAATTGAGCAAGACTGTGGCAACTTGATAAGAGAGTCAAGGTGAATCAGAGGAGGATGAAATTGAGACATAAAGTTACCTAACAGGTTTTGTGAACGTCTAGTTCGGATGGAGAAATTCAGAAAACCACGTAATAGTTGAAGCGTAATTCTATTCACTGCGTTCCTTTTGATCCCAACGTTAGGAGTTCATCCACAAAGTCAAAAACTTATTCAGTTATTTCGTTCAGCTAATTTACCAAACTACTGTTATCAAAGAGGAGAGAAACGGCGTACTGATGCATTCGGCAAAAATGAAAACAACTCTTTCTCACCTCTCTACCAAACACAGCAGCTGGCGTAGACGGCGCCCACAGGAGACGTTGAACGGATTGCAAGCCACTTTTTATGTATCAGGCGCGACCATAAGCAAGTAACCGACGCAAACCCTTGTTTACAAAACTTGGTGTCACTCTCGGTCAGCTTCCATGATATAAGCTCCCGTTTCATTCACAAGTTAACGGTTGACGATGGCGAAATGTTTAGACCAGATGGTCAATGGCACATGCTTAAACTAAAACTAATGAAAGTTTATTTGCCATTTGGGTGACAATCATCTAGTAATGGGGGCCTGTCGAGTTTTCTAGGTTTCCCAAGCATGATCAGCGGTAGATTGGTGCTCTGTCATAGAAACTATCACTGGGGAATAGGAATTCGGTTAATTAGTACCTAAAGTAAGGAGATATCTCGGTTGTTCCAAACCATGCTTAAAGAGACTTCATCGTAGTGGTGCCTCTCAAATTTTCGATCGGAAAGAGGCCAGAACAGGGAGTTTTTTTAAATTAGTTGTTGACACGTGCACCCCATTGGAGTTGAACTATTCATGGTTGATTGATACTAATTGGAAATCAAGTGGCACTGCGACCAGGATCGTTTCAGCATGCATGGCCGAAGAACGACTGGGCAAGTTAATCGCGGATCAATACAGATATCAAAGCAAATGGTTTGCGAATGACCCGCTGTGAACACGCAAGTTATCATAACAACATAATAAGAGACAAACCCACTCACTGAAGAATATTTCGGACTTCCATCCACAACACTATTCTCCCCATAAATACAATATTAGTCGAACGACAGAAGGAACTAGAGAGGGGTTCTTACTGGCAATGTTGTGGGATATAAGTAGCTCGGGGTGCGCTGATTGATTGTTGGTCTGTTCGCCGAGCTTGGCACGATGTCACCTCGATTGGTGATGAAACGTTTGCAATCCAACTGCCAAGCTTGGCGAGCAGACCAACAATCAAGGGGTTCCTATTATTCAACTACCTGAGATGATGTTCTGAAGGAGAGCTTACTTCACTGCGGTTCTCAACGACCAGAAATCGACCAACCAGGGTTGACACTTAAAAGTCACCATTTCAAATGTGATATGATAACACAATAGAGCGGGTTAACCGTGAATAGTTGAATTCACCAACTATTCTCCCAATATCAGGCAGTGTTCTGTTGCAACTCTGTCACGATCACGTGCATTCACCTTGTTTCGATTTTCGCCCAAGCATCAGTGACAAACAAAGCGCATTCGGTCTAAGGTTTCGTCTAAGATTAACCCGAGAAAAATCCCGGGAAGACATTTCAGACGATCACAGTGGTCATTCCGCTTTACCGATTTCCCGGAGAGTAAAGCTATTCACTTAGGTAATGACGAAACGACACCTCATTGAGTTGTCTCTTCAAGGATAGACTACAGCGAATACGGTTCTGACAACCGCAGTTCCCTAACCAAGGCTTCGAAATTTCCGCATTAATTGAACAAAGAAACGTATTGGAAAATAAAAATTTGGTTTTTAATGACAGACTACCGTAGCAAAGTTGCTAAGCCAACACAAAATCCTTCTTGATCTCTTTTCATTTTTTGCGCGGACCAATGCAAACTACGCTCTTGGAATTTAAATATTTCAGATTGCATGCAGCGATTTCCAAGAACTTGGGGGATTATTTAGGAAAAAACTGTCAACCAAAGCGTCACGCTTTGACTTCACTTAGCTTGATATGCTGTACTCACGTGATGAGAACAAATCAGGAGGAAATACAAAGTGGATGTTTCTCAGAATCCTTTGTGTCAATAAAACTTGGTTGCATAGCAAAATCGAATTTGTTCTGGGGCCTCCGGCTGAAGCGTAGCCCAAATGCGTACTGAAGTGTAAGACCCAAAGAGTCGTATAGGACTACTATCAATTTGGAGCTCTCGTCAGTGTACTCCGTGAGGACGAGCATGTTCAACTGTTGTTAACTTGCTATGAATAGGCTCTAAAAAATAGGTCTAAAACCACGTAAAAGCTTCACCTGTCAAGATTTCCGCTGAAACGTGACATCGTTCGAACAATTTGGATTGGTAGAACAAGATCATATGCACACCTCGGAGAGTTGACCGATCAGCTACAAAACACGCGTATATGCAGCAGCAGTCACTCATTCATCGAGATGGGTGTACTAACCTGAAGATAATCACATTCAACCGGCTATAGGGTGGAAAGTTAAACACCTGTAAACCATGAACCCCGTATTTTTCTCACAACACGATAGAGATAAAATGGTGTGAGCAGTCAAGCATTCAAGGTTCTAGCATTCATGGGTTGGACACAGGAAGAAAGAATCTCGAATGGAAGTTGGGAATAGATTGGCAACACATGCATGACAGAGATCAAAGCTATTCCACCACTCACCTTTTGTTCCGAAATGATTTTCGAATAGAAGCACACCCAATTTTCCGTGATGTACATGCGTCCTTGTTGCAATAGACCATGATTATTCTTCGACAGGGCACAAGAATAATCTGACATGCAATGGTGGGATCAAGTGAAAGGGTCAGGCATGAGGACCTTGAAAACCAACCTTGATGTATAAAATAACACATAACAAGCCTGCTACCGGGGCACACCCGATATTCGACGGACAGGAAGCCTATAGCCCAGACAATATAATTTAAACGACACGGGTGACCCGGGCCAGAAGTTCAGAAGCTCACTCTCCAAACAGTTTATCAGTAAACCGATATCAATCACGTTTGGCACCCTTCGGGTGTCCAACTGTAAAAAAACCTGAATGAAAACGTGAGGGCTGCTATACTGTTCATGAATAGAAAGAAGCAACTTGGAAGCCAGGGATGAAAGTGGACTACTCGTTTCTCGTAGTTTGTGCACCAATCCCTGAAACATCACGAGCGCTTTAAAAAGGATATGAACTCTAAGATATGATTGTTCCAAGGAGGGTGCTCGGGTAACTGGAATGATTGTTATGATGGGCATGACTAAACGGGGGAGGGGAGTGGCACATATCAGTTACAGATTAGACCGAATTGAGTTCACATGGTCCATAATTCGCTGCGCCGGAGAACATAGAAGATCCCGGAGAAGTATTATTGTACGTAAAATGCCATCTTCCAAGTCCGGCGGAATTCGACTGGATGTGCGAAAAAATGTGTCTCCTATCCCTACGAAATGGATATTGCAAAGTGCCCACAATTCCGACTACATATTGCATGAAACGAGCAATGCTTTGACATCTTGTATAAAACGGCTTCAAAACACTCACCGACAAGAAGTCGCTCGGTATCTACTGGAGTGCCACGGAAAACTCTTCGGAACTGTTCAAGCTTGCTCTTGTAAGAAGGCGCCAATGACTGGAAGGAAAACAGCAAACCAGAAAGTAACATGATCAGCTAAGTATAAACAGTCGGTTGTTTTTAATGACCAGTCAAAGAGTAAGTGCAACATGAATGAGGAAATTCTTCATTTAAAAAAGCAGACGGATCCAATTGGACCAAGGCTGATGAATTGTGCAACAAATACTTGCAAAAAAATCATATGGCTAATACAGTAAGTCGACAAAAAAGAACTTTCATTTGAGTTTTCATAGCGTAAATGAATTCAATCTATATCGAAAATCCGAGCGGTACCGTACAGCTGTTTTACCCTTCCTAAGAATCATTAGCGGGGCGATCTCACGAAGCTCGAACTCGCGACTCCCGGCCAGTGGTTGTTGTCCACGAGTGGCTAATCAGCGATTCAATTAAATCGTAACTAAACAGACTTTGTCCACGAGTGGCTAATCAGCGATTCAAATAAATAGTAATTAAACAGACCGTGGCTCCACTCAGCCTTTGATCACGCAATTGACATCACAGGGTCATGTGCTGACGGGATCCTCGAGTGACAGCGAAGACAAACCTCGAAAAGATACGAAAATGCACGTGCCTGAGCTGGTTCGAGAGTCAGAAATTGTCGGAAAGATGTGTTCAGGGGATCATCTTGCTGTGAAACCTAATGCAACGTTGTGGCCAAATACGGAGAATGAAGACATCCCTGGGATCCGTCCTAGTCGGTAACACCACTTACCGTTTTAGGGTTACGTAAAACTGATTTGCAAATCGATAGTATGCGACTAAGATTAGCTCGTTCAAAGTGCTTGTTGAATAACAGTCCAAGTATCGAGCTGATTTTTTGGCGTAGCCCATGCAGTGACATTTTTCAGTGAATGAGATGACTAGACAGGATTCAAACGTTATTCCTTACGTTCTCAGGGGCAAACACGTCCTGAATGTCCAACTAAAAGTTGTTATTGATGAATACACATATGTGAAAGGTGTACACACAAGTGTCATCACGGAGAGAAGATAAGACGATATAGCCCCCATACACACACACATACACACTGACAAGCAACCCAGAATCAAACGAAATGCATCAAGTAGGAGCAGTTCAAACAACTGGGAATATAATACGCACGTGAAAAAAAAACATGGGTAACATATCTGCAGCGTTTCAAGCCCTGTGACACTTGCACTACCCACTTAGAGTGGCCCAAAAAGCGTTGAAAGTCAATCACAGGCGAACAAAAAGGCATCACGTCATGATCTTACCTGGGCCTCTTTAGCGGTCAAGTAACCCTTGCGCATACATTCTGCTAGATCATCCGTAAAGTAAAATGGGTAAAGCCGGTCCAGAGTCCGAACAGTCACCATTCGCATATCATGTCGAGCGGAACGACGTTTGATGCGACCTGATCGTTGAGCTTTCGTAGGGCCCGGTGGCATCAGGCGGCTAAAATTTAGTCAAACTGACTGACTACAAAAATCTCGCGCGAAACCCCACCCAACTAGCACAATAAACAATACCAGTGAGAATATAGAGGTTCCCGCAAACATATGAACCATTTGATCTCGTTAACCAAAAACTTTCTCGGCCCTGAAACTCAATTCTTTTCATTTCGAATTTCAAATTTGTCATTACTAACTTTCGAGCTTGTGTGTGCACTCAGGAGAGTCCGTACGGGATAATATTCCTTCCACAACGTCAGCGACCACAAAGACACCCAACCGGAAGGAGTACATGTTAGCAAATGAATTGGCTTCGTAGATGATAAATTGGCTTATGTTGAAGTGTATTGCAATAAAGACTAAGCTGAAACTAGTACAATAAACCGATCCTTCTAAAGTGCTCAATTAATCCCATTTTTTCCGCATAAATTTATTATTTTATAGCTTCCTAATGAAGAAGTGTCTGAAAATAAAGATAGTAGTTTGACGGCCATCAAGCATGATGATGTCTTGGCTGTTGAGTATCGTTCAGCTGTAGCACCCTTTCGGTGCCTAGCTGCCATGCCACCCGAAGGAAGCACGAGGGCTGGGATACTGCCAGGTTGCCCAAGCCTAGACAGGGGAAGTCGAGAGGCAGAGCGGGTCGGGTTCGAACCACGGACCTTCCGGTCAGTACGCTCGCGCTCTAACCGCTGAGCTATCTCGCTGTTGAGTATCTGGGGCATTCATTCTCGTCGAAGTAAAAAACCCAGTCGCACCCTGACAAAAGCTGTTGAACACATCCCCAGACAAGTGAGTGTTCATAACGACCATGCAAAGAGGACCTAAAAGTGATCCACATCAGCCGTCCCTCTAAAAAAGAGAGGATCTGTCGAGAAGACATTTTACAATCCGTTGGCAGTGTTTTCTGAATCAAGAGGTGGGTTATTTAAGAGAGGGGAGGAGGAGACACTAGGTATATCGTTTCGTAATTCAGTCACTGGGATTATTTTCCATTTTGATTGATTAGCTTCGAGACAGTTACAACCCCAAAGAGAATCACTGGGTACTCAGCTGACTTAGTGGAAGCAGATCTCACGCAGTGAGACAATGTGCACGTGGGGCGAATCCGCATGTCACGAATGAACAACCACTCGTCACTTCACGAGATCGAATGGAACAATAGATCCAAATAAGCAAGATATTGGGGTAGTGCGCGCGATGAGAACCTATGTAATTCACATCCTATATTTGAGCGCAATTTAAACACACTGCCGAACGTCCAAATTCAAAACAAAGTATTGGTGGCTTGTTACTATCCGGAAGTTTGGAGCGTAAAAGTTCCTTGTGAATCGCACGCTACAGTTGAGTCCCGCGCTCTATAACCGTACACAGCGATGCCCACCATTAAAAATTCGTCTTCAGAATTGTGTTTAAAGGGGATTTACAAATTTGAGCGCCTGAATTGTTGACTCACAGTAGAAAAAATACAGAGGAATGCAAAGAGATAGTTTTACTATCAACCATTGAACCTTCGAAGTCTGACAACTGTTCACAGACTGAGTTTGTAATCAGTAAATACAAATGATTTCACTGAGACTGTGAGATCAATACAGATGAAAACAGGCGAAATCTGAAAAACTCTACTACATAAAATCTTTTGAATGCAAAACGTCGAGGGCCTATCTATGGCAATTATGTCTTGTAATTCGCCTCCGGTAAAGCCTCAGTATACGAACTACCGGAAGACAGCAAGGACACGAAACCCAAGGTCTCGATGGCATTACATCTGCTAACGCCAACTCGCACACGGAGTGTGAGGCTTAAGAGGAAGACGATCACAGCCTATAAAAGTTGGTCTGGCTTAAGTGCTATGGAGGGCCTCTTCAGTGACGCCATGTGCATGGTTTTGTTCGCCAGTTGACCTGATTTGAAACGGAAACAAAAATAATCGTTGACCAGTACACGTGCGTGAACGTGTCAGCTGTCATTCTTGTGTACTGTACGAACTGATACTGATAAGAAATGCGGACAGGAAGGCACAAGACGGAAGTGGCATGGCTCGCAAAGTATCACCGATGATTCGTAAACAAACGGCGACACAATATGCAGGAACCAGGTTTAGGACTTCGAAAGTAATTCATGACAATAACGATATACGACAGTTTTGCATTGTAAAATGCAATGAGCACGCACGAACAACAACGGCTAGGTAAGTATTCTCGCCCACGATGGACAAGCTTGTAGAGCTACTTGCATGCATTTACCGGAAAAGAAAGGGTCGCGGGAAGGCCTTACGTTCCGCGAAAGAGAACTAGTTTGTGACCCTCTAAAGTTCGATTCAGTCGAGTTTAGCTTTTTCAGCTTACAAACCATGCAGCGAATACCAGCGGTTCCAGCTGGTACTGCTTCATGGACCAATGATAAGGGAAAGAAGGTAAAGAAGGCCACATAGAGAGCCCCGGAAAACACTGAAAAACTGATAGCCGAAAAAGACCAACTAGCCTGAATTAGGGATTCAATCAGATGGCAGAAAGTCCACCCTGCTAAAAGCAACAGAATGAAAGAAACTGGATGACCTCTCAGTACATTATTCGTCCCAAACTCGATGAAAAACGTTCAGTAGATAAGCTAATGTTTCCTCTTGGTAGGTTTCAAAATTGTTATTCGTTAGACGGAATTTTTCGCACCAACTGGAGTGACGGCCAAAGATATTCAACGAGATTGTAAACCCATAACTAAAGTACCTTAGTTCAACGCGTTGAAGCTGTGCGACGATAGCCAGGCAGTATCATCTGGGCCGTTACTAAAATGTAATTTCAGCGCCACTCAACCAAAGTAAAGAAGAAAACCTGACAGCTTATAACGGACAATTGTTCTACTATCCTGACAATATAAATTAATTAGAACTGAGCAAACATCGAGTTGCCGTGCATTACTTCAATTTGTCTCTACTTACTCAGCTTTACTAAAACCGCAACATATTAGGACATTGTGCATCCAAGTTCAAACAACAACAGGTCAACAACCGGTTAAACCAAGCCGAAAGAGAGCCTGGTGAGGGTGGCAAAATAGCTCACTGGCAGCACCTATAGCATTAAACATTCAACATGAATCGATAATATCGGGTATAACCCCCTTCCCCCGAGGGGAGGATGACGAAGCAGGTTGCTGAGACTTGTGCGTGCTGCGGCTATGGAGAGTCTCCGATGAGGGGAATTGCATTCCGTACCATCCAAGTCGTCCCCTCAATGGCACTGTCTCGTAGTGCAGTAAAAACTGCACCCAAATTTCAATCGAGCTCGCTTGCTCTGTCTTGCGCCTCAAAATTAAATGAAGAATAAAAACAAACTCCCGGTGGATGTTCATAAAACTATTTAGAGCTTAGGAAAATGAAAATAGCAACTCTAACAGGACCACTCAAACCGAACGCTATTGGACTTCTCGTAATAAGTGAATGAGCTTTGAAGTTTAAACCAAAAAACTATACGAGAAAATATACCATCAGTCAGCCCATTAATTAAAAGCTGTCAAACTGTGTGAGCTGGTGGATCGTCAAATGTGTACGAGATAGTTCACCGATGAGCAGTTTAAAGGAGAGAAAATATTGATCGCGAACCGATAAAAACGAATGTACGACAGTGGCTACCCATGTTATCTCTAATGAAAGCGGTGTACACATTAGCAAAGTGTGGCTTTGTGGCGAAACAGACAAGAGAACCTGGGTCAAGCTACGGTGTTAACACCCACGGAATTTTCCAAAGGTGGGGTTTAACTGCGCTAATTAGGCAGCTGACAAATTAGACACAGAACAGAACAAACATACTTCCATATTTGAGATGCGGCTTCTCTCAAGGAAAACAAAGAAAGTCAAAAATGAACTTATACTAACAAAGTTCGACCCAAGGTGAATAGGGTTTCATAGGGAAAAATCATAAAAACGAAGTCTCTCTCATAAATAAGTGTTGATCACCATCGTAGTCCTTATTCTGAGGAAATCAAAATCCGAAATTTCCAACTGTTTATTCTGGTGTGAGATTATCATCAATGAACCCTTTGGAAAATTTACTTCCAGAGGGGTTCGAGAATAGACCGGGTTGACAGGACAGAGAACCTGTCCACGCTGGATTCATGCTGAGTGCTAACAGTTACTGTGTATTGAAGTGGTACATAGTTAAACATAAAGATCGAATTCTATTCCAGCGCACAGTTAAATAGCCTCGTCTCCCAGATGTTTAAAAAGCCAGGAGACGTGGAAAAACGGTTCAATTCAACGCTTCGAAAGTTGTTGCTAAAAATGGTAGTCGAAAAATTTTAAACTACTTATTGGCTACACTCGCCAATGATCGCTTTGTGAAAAGACAGCCAGCCTAATACAATGAACGGGTGGTCATGATTTGCTAAAATTCCCAGAACCCACTAACCCTCAATCATCGACAAGTAATGAATGTACCGGAAAAAACAAGTTGCCATTTTGAAAATAAAAAATTAGGGGATATTATGTTACATCAGCAATCACACTCGTCGAGACTCACTGACAATAAGTTTTCCGTGGTGTTGACGGTGGTGACGATGGGTGTAGGATAAACTAGCACGTTTATTTACACGATCAAATGGCCAGCTGCCACAATTGGTGCTCCGCAATGGAATTCAATGCCGACAAAGATGTTCGTGTGCGTTTGTGTATCTGACTGAGGATGCGCAAAGGTGGTACATGTTCACATTGTCACTATGCCGACTCACAAACACATCCACGCCGAGATCGGAGATCGAACACAATGACTTGAGTAGCCACACACAACAGTCTGAAGGATCACTATGAACTTTGGCGCTATCACGAATACACACGAATACACACGAAAGCGCACGTTGGCGCACGAGCACGCAAATTCGTGTCTGCGCGAGCTGACAACCAGACAGCTAAACACAAACATATAAACATGTGCAACCACCTAATCACAAGTCAACATACGCCTTGACAAGTCAAGAAAGATTCCACCATGTGTACCATATCCGATGATACGGTGAAAACGCTGAAGAAAAGAATTTTCCTATGCATTACCTCACAATAAGGAGAGTGAATTCCACATAGGCTATTGAACGGAATCTTCATAAGAGTTAACAGTCCGCCGCTGAGGCTCGAAGAGATACAGCAGTATGACAAGACTTATTTTCCACCACCCATTAATGATTAGTGGACAGGTTCAGTGGATGGCCAACCAATAGAATATCGACCACGATTGGTACCGATTTACTCTATAGTGCGCCAATGTAATCGGAATGTCATTAGGGGGTCGTTTCCTTGATCGATAGCCAGCTGAATCGGATTACGATAAGTTTATATACATGCATCTTTACAGGGCAGGATTGAAGAACCACTTAGCGTTCGAGCATAGTTTTATAGCTGGAGTACCAGAGAATTTGATGACCCATCCACGACAAAGTATTTAAAATGCAAAACGTTACTAGGGTCGGAAGTGGTACAGTGATGGGAGGAACTATAGTTCAAGTAGAATTATCTCTGATTGGTAATCATTTCATTTGACTTCGGTGGACTTAAGATCGCGCTGGAGCAAAAAGTCGCCTCCTCAAAAATAATGATAATATTCAACCTATACACTCATCTGCATAGCAAATTAGTTTTCACAGCAGACTCATCTGGAACCCAGTTGAATCTCTTCTTTATGATGTTCTTCAACTGAATGTGTGCACCCAGCCGCCTCATTTTTCAGTTGGTACGATATGCCAGTATCCCAAGACATTGTATGGATGTAACACACTACTGCCCGACTAATCACTATAACAATGTAAGTGAACGACTAGAACGCTCGAACGCCACTGGAACGGTGTGAAGAATGAGATGCCTAAGGTCACATTCCAAACAGGCGCACTCCGCAAGAGTTGGACAATTGAGCAAGACTGTGGCAACTTGATAAGAGAGTCAAGGTGAATCAGAGGAGGATGAAATTGAGACATAAAGTTACCTAACAGGTTTTGTGAACGTCTAGTTCGGATGGAGAAATTCAGAAAACCACGTAATAGTTGAAGCGTAATTCTATTCACTGCGTTCCTTTTGATCCCAACGTTAGGAGTTCATCCACAAAGTCAAAAACTTATTCAGTTATTTCGTTCAGCTAATTTACCAAACTACTGTTATCAAAGAGGAGAGAAACGGCGTACTGATGCATTCGGCAAAAATGAAAACAACTCTTTCTCACTTCTCTACCGAACACAGCAGCTGGCGTAGACGGCGCCCACAGGAGACGTTGAACGGATTGCAAGCCACTTTTTATGTATCAGGCGCGACCATAAGCAAGTAACCGACGCAAACCCTTGTTTACAAAACTTGGTGTCACTCTCGGTCAGCTTCCATGATATAAGCTCCCGTTTCATTCACAAGTTAACGGTTGACGATGGCGAAATGTTTAGACCAGATGGTCAATCGCAAATGCTTAAACTGAAACTATTGAAAGTTTATTTGCCATTTGGGTGACGATCATCTAGTAATGGGGGCCTGTCGATTTTTCTAGGTTTCCCAAGCATGATCAGCGGTAGGTTGGTGCTCTGTCATAGAAACTACCACTGGGGAATAGGAATTCGGTTAATTAGTACCTAAAGTAAGGAGATATCTCGGTTGTTCCAAACCATGCTTAGAAAGACTTCATCGTAGTGGTGCCTCTCAAATTTTCGATCGGAAAGAGGCCAGAACAGGGAGTTTTTTTAAATTAGTTGTTGACACGTGCACCCCATTGGAGTTGAACTATTCATGGTTGATTGATACTAATTGGAAATCAAGTGGCACTGCGACCAGGATCGTTTCAGCATGCATGGCCGAAGAACGACTGGGCAAGTTAATCGCGGATCAATACAGATATCAAAGCAAATGGTTTGCGAATGACCCGCTGTGAACACGCAAGTTATCATAACAACATAATAAGAGACAAACCCACTCACTGAAGAATATTTCGGACTTCCATCCACAACACTATTCTCCCCATAAATACAATATTAGTCGAACGACAGAAGGAACTAGAGAGGGGTTCTTACTGGCAATGTTGTGGGATATAAGTAGCTCGGGGTGCGCTGATTGAGTGTTGGTCTGTTCGCCGAGCTTGGCAATCAAGCTGCCAAGCTTGGCGAGCAGACCAACAATCAAGGGGTTCCTATTATTCAACTACCTGAGATGATGTTCTGAAGGAGAGCTTACTTCACTGCGGTTCTCAACGACCAGAAATCGACCAACCAGGGTTGACACTTAAAAGTCACCATTTCAAATGTGATATGATAACACAATAGAGCGGGTTAACCGTGAATAGTTGAATTCACCAACTATTCTCCCAATATCAGGCAGTGTTCTGTTGCAACTCTGTCACGATCACGTGCATTCACCTTGTTTCGATTTTCGCCCAAGCATCAGTGACAAACAAAGCGCATTCGGTCTAAGGTTTCGTCTAAGATTAACCCGAGAAAAATCCCGGGAAGACATTTCAGACGATCACAGTGGTCATTCCGCTTTACCGATTTCCCGGAGAGTAAAGCTATTCACTTAGGTAATGACGAAACGACACCTCATTGAGTTGTCTCTTCAAGGATAGACTACAGCGAATACGGTTCTGACAACCGCAGTTCCCTAACCAAGGCTTCGAAATTTCCGCATTAATTGAACAAAGAAACGTATTGGAAAATAAAACCAAAGACACTGCGATAAAGCAGGGAAGTTCAAGTTCTCTAGTTCATCCCCGAAGAAGGCAAATCCACATCCCGAGTGCACAGAGTTACACTATTTCCTCTGGTGCGTTTGAGAGTAACATTGTGAAACATTGGGATTTCTGGGGTCAACGGTGACAAGAACAACAACGGAAAAAACTGTCAACCAAAGCGTCACGCTTTGACTTCACTTAGCTTGATATGCTGTACTCACGTGATGAGAACAAATCAGGAGGAAATATAAAGTGGATGTTTCTCAGAATCCTTTGTGTCAATAAAACTTGGTTGCATAGCAAAATCGAATTTGTTCTGGGGCCTCCGGCTGAAGCGTAGCCCAAATGCGTACTGAAGTGTAAGACCCAAAGAGTCGTATAGGACTACTATCAATTTGGAGCTCTCGTCAGTGTACTCCGTGAGGACGAGCATGTTCAACTGTTGTTAACTTGCTATGAATAGGCTCTAAAAAATAGGTCTAAAACCACGTAAAAGCTTCACCTGTCAAGATTTCCGCTGAAACGTGACATCGTTCGAACAATTTGGATTGGTAGAACAAGATCATATGCACACCTCGGAGAGTTGACCGATCAGCTACAAAACACGCGTATATGCAGCAGCAGTCACTCATTCATCGAGATGGGTGTACTAACCTGAAGATAATCACATTCAACCGGCTATAGGGTGGAAAGTTAAACACCTGTAAACCATGAACCCCGTATTTTTCTCACAACACGATAGAGATAAAATGGTGTGAGCAGTCAAGCATTCAAGGTTCTAGCATTCATGGGTTGGACACAGGAAGAAAGAATCTCGAATGGAAGTTGGGAATAGATTGGCAACACATGCATGACAGAGATCAAAGCTATTCCACCACTCACCTTTTGTTCCGAAATGATTTTCGAATAGAAGCACACCCAATTTTCCGTGATGTACATGCGTCCTTGTTGCAATAGACCATGATTATTCTTCGACAGGGCACAAGAATAATCTGACATGCAATGGTGGGATCAAGTGAAAGGGTCAGGCATGAGGACCTTGAAAACCAACCTTGATGTATAAAATAACACATAACAAGCCTGCTACCGGGGCACACCCGATATTCGACGGACAGGAAGCCTATAGCCCAGACAATATAATTTAAACGACACGGGTGACCCGGGCCAGAAGTTCAGAAGCTCACTCTCCAAACAGTTTATCAGTAAACCGATATCAATCACGTTTGGCACCCTTCGGGTGTCCAACTGTAAAAAAACCTGAATGAAAACGTGAGGGCTGCTATACTGTTCATGAATAGAAAGAAGCAACTTGGAAGCCAGGGATGAAAGTGGACTACTCGTTTCTCGTAGTTTGTGCACCAATCCCTGAAACATCACGAGCGCTTTAAAAAGGATATGAACTCTAAGATATGATTGTTCCAAGGAAGTGAAAACGGGTGCTCGGGTAACTGGAATGATTGTTATGATGGGCATGACTAAACGGGGGAGGGGAGTGGCACATATCAGTTACAGATTAGACCGAATTGAGTTCACATGGTCCATAATTCGCTGCGCCGGAGAACATAGAAGATCCCGGAGAAGTATTATTGTACGTAAAATGCCATCTTCCAAGTCCGGCGGAATTCGACTGGATGTGCGAAAAAATGTGTCTCCTATCCCTACGAAATGGATATTGCAAAGTGCCCACAATTCCGACTACATATTGCATGAAACGAGCAATGCTTTGACATCTTGTATAAAACGGCTTCAAAACACTCACCGACAAGAAGTCGCTCGGTATCTACTGGAGTGCCACGGAAAACTCTTCGGAACTGTTCAAGCTTGCTCTTGTAAGAAGGCGCCAATGACTGGAAGGAAAACAGCAAACCAGAAAGTAACATGATCAGCTAAGTATAAACAGTCGGTTGTTTTTAATGACCAGTCAAAGAGTAAGTGCAACATGAATGAGGAAATTCTTCATTTAAAAAAGCAGACGGATCCAATTGGACCAAGGCTGATGAATTGTGCAACAAATACTTGCAAAAAAATCATATGGCTAATACAGTAAGTCGACAAAAAAGAACTTTCATTTGAGTTTTCATAGCGTAAATGAATTCAATCTATATCGAAAATCCGAGCGGTACCGTACAGCTGTTTTACCCTTCCTAAGAATCATTAGCGGGGCGATCTCACGAAGCTCGAACTCGCGACTCCCGGCCAGTGGTTGTTGTCCACGAGTGGCTAATCAGCGATTCAAATAAATCGTAATTAAACAGACCGTGGCTCCACTCAGCCTTTGATCACGCAATTGACATCACAGGGTCATGTGCTGACGGGATCCTCGAGTGACAGCGAAGACAAACCTCGAAAAGATACGAAAATGCACGTGCCTGAGCTGGTTCGAGAGTCAGAAATTGTCGGAAAGATGTGTTCAGGGGATCATCTTGCTGTGAAACCTAATGCAACGTTGTGGCCAAATACGGAGAATGAAGACATCCCTGGGATCCGTCCTAGTCGGTAACACCACTTACCGTTTTAGGGTTACGTAAAACTGATTTGCAAATCGATAGTATGCGACTAAGATTAGCTCGTTCAAAGTGCTTGTTGAATAACAGTCCAAGTATCGAGCTGATTTTTTGGCGTAGCCCATGCAGTGACATTTTTCAGTGAATGAGATGACTAGACAGGATTCAAACGTTATTCCTTACGTTCTCAGGGGCAAACACGTCCTGAATGTCCAACTAAAAGTTGTTATTGATGAATACACATATGTGAAAGGTGTACACACAAGTGTCATCACGGAGAGAAGATAAGACGATATAGCCCCCATACACACACACATACACACTGACAAGCAACCCAGAATCAAACGAAATGCATCAAGTAGGAGCAGTTCAAACAACTGGGAGTATAATACGCACGTGAAAAAAAACATGGGTAACATATCTGCAGCGTTTCAAGCCCTGTGACACTTGCACTACCCACTTAGAGTGGCCCAAAAAGCGTTGAAAGTCAATCACAGGCGAACAAAAAGGCATCACGTCATGATCTTACCTGGGCCTCTTTAGCGGTCAAGTAACCCTTGCGCATACATTCTGCTAGATCATCCGTAAAGTAAAATGGGTAAAGCCGGTCCAGAGTCCGAACAGTCACCATTCGCATATCATGTCGAGCGGAACGACGTTTGATGCGACCTGATCGTTGAGCTTTCGTAGGGCCCGGTGGCATCAGGCGGCTAAAATTTAGTCAAACTGACTGACTACAAAAATCTCGCGCGAAACCCCACCCAACTAGCACAATAAACAATACCAGTGAGAATATAGAGGTTCCCGCAAACATATGAACCATTTGATCTCGTTAACCAAAAACTTTCTCGGCCCTGAAACTCAATTCTTTTCATTTCGAATTTCAAATTTGTCATTACTAACTTTCGAGCTTGTGTGTGCACTCAGGAGAGTCCGTACGGGATAATATTCCTTCCACAACGTCAGCGACCACAAAGACACCCAACCGGAAGGAGTACATGTTAGCAAATGAATTGGCTTCGTAGATGATAAATTGGCTTATGTTGAAGTGTATTGCAATAAAGACTAAGCTGAAACTAGTACAATAAACCGATCCTTCTAAAGTGCTCAATTAATCCCATTTTTTCCGCATAAATTTATTATTTTATAGCTTCCTAATGAAGAAGTGTCTGAAAATAAAGATAGTAGTTTGACGGCCATCAAGCATGATGATGTCTTGGCTGTTGAGTATCGTTCAGCTGTAGCACCCTTTCGGTGCCTAGCTGCCATGCCACCCGAAGGAAGCACGAGGGCTGGGATACTGCCAGGTTGCCCAAGCCTAGACAGGGGAAGTCGAGAGGCAGAGCGGGTCGGGTTCGAACCACGGACCTTCCGGTCAGTACGCTCGCGCTCTAACCGCTGAGCTATCTCGCTGTTGAGTATCTGGGGCATTCATTCTCGTCGAAGTAAAAAACCCAGTCGCACCCTGACAAAAGCTGTTGAACACATCCCCAGACAAGTGAGTGTTCATAACGACCATGCAAAGAGGACCTAAAAGTGATCCACATCAGCCGTCCCTCTAAAAAAGAGAGGATCTGTCGAGAAGACATTTTACAATCCGTTGGCAGTGTTTTCTGAATCAAGAGGTGGGTTATTTAAGAGAGGGGAGGAGGAGACACTAGGTATATCGTTTCGTAATTCAGTCACTGGGATTATTTTCCATTTTGATTGATTAGCTTCGAGACAGTTACAACCCCAAAGAGAATCACTGGGTACTCAGCTGACTTAGTGGAAGCAGATCTCACGCAGTGAGACAATGTGCACGTGGGGCGAATCCGCATGTCACGAATGAACAACCACTCGTCACTTCACGAGATCGAATGGAACAATAGATCCAAATAAGCAAGATATTGGGGTAGTGCGCGCGATGAGAACCTATGTAATTCACATCCTATATTTGAGCGCAATTTAAACACACTGCCGAACGTCCAAATTCAAAACAAAGTATTGGTGGCTTGTTACTATCCGGAAGTTTGGAGCGTAAAAGTTCCTTGTGAATCGCACGCTACAGTTGAGTCCCGCGCTCTATAACCGTACACAGCGATGCCCACCATTAAAAATTCGTCTTCAGAATTGTGTTTAAAGGGGATTTACAAATTTGAGCGCCTGAATTGTTGACTCACAGTAGAAAAAATACAGAGGAATGCAAAGAGATAGTTTTACTATCAACCATTGAACCTTCGAAGTCTGACAACTGTTCACAGACTGAGTTTGTAATCAGTAAATACAAATGATTTCACTGAGACTGTGAGATCAATACAGATGAAAACAGGCGAAATCTGAAAAACTCTACTACATAAAATCTTTTGAATGCAAAACGTCGAGGGCCTATCTATGGCAATTATGTCTTGTAATTCGCCTCCGGTAAAGCCTCAGTATACGAACTACCGGAAGACAGCAAGGACACGAAACCCAAGGTCTCGATGGCATTACATCTGCTAACGCCAACTCGCACACGGAGTGTGAGGCTTAAGAGGAAGACGATCACAGCCTATAAAAGTTGGTCTGGCTTAAGTGCTATGGAGGGCCTCTTCAGTGACGCCATGTGCATGGTTTTGTTCGCCAGTTGACCTGATTTGAAACGGAAACAAAAATAATCGTTGACCAGTACACGTGCGTGAACGTGTCAGCTGTCATTCTTGTGTACTGTACGAACTGATACTGATAAGAAATGCGGACAGGAAGGCACAAGACGGAAGTGGCATGGCTCGCAAAGTATCACCGATGATTCGTAAACAAACGGCGACACAATATGCAGGAACCAGGTTTAGGACTTCGAAAGTAATTCATGACAATAACGATATACGACAGTTTTGCATTGTAAAATGCAATGAGCACGCACGAACAACAACGGCTAGGTAAGTATTCTCGCCCACGATGGACAAGCTTGTAGAGCTACTTGCATGCATTTACCGGAAAAGAAAGGGTCGCGGGAAGGCCTTACGTTCCGCGAAAGAGAACTAGTTTGTGACCCTCTAAAGTTCGATTCAGTCGAGTTTAGCTTTTTCAGCTTACAAACCATGCAGCGAATACCAGCGGTTCCAGCTGGTACTGCTTCATGGACCAATGATAAGGGAAAGAAGGTAAAGAAGGCCACATAGAGAGCCCCGGAAAACACTGAAAAACTGATAGCCGAAAAAGACCAACTAGCCTGAATTAGGGATTCAATCAGATGGCAGAAAGTCCACCCTGCTAAAAGCAACAGAATGAAAGAAACTGGATGACCTCTCAGTACATTATTCGTCCCAAACTCGATGAAAAACGTTCAGTAGATAAGCTAATGTTTCCTCTTGGTAGGTTTCAAAATTGTTATTCGTTAGACGGAATTTTTCGCACCAACTGGAGTGACGGCCAAAGATATTCAACGAGATTGTAAACCCATAACTAAAGTACCTTAGTTCAACGCGTTGAAGCTGTGCGACGATAGCCAGGCAGTATCATCTGGGCCGTTACTAAAATGTAATTTCAGCGCCACTCAACCAAAGTAAAGAAGAAAACCTGACAGCTTATAACGGACAATTGTTCTACTATCCTGACAATATAAATTAATTAGAACTGAGCAAACATCGAGTTGCCGTGCATTACTTCAATTTGTCTCTACTTACTCAGCTTTACTAAAACCGCAACATATTAGGACATTGTGCATCCAAGTTCAAACAACAACAGGTCAACAACCGGTTAAACCAAGCCGAAAGAGAGCCTGGTGAGGGTGGCAAAATAGCTCACTGGCAGCACCTATAGCATTAAACATTCAACATGAATCGATAATATCGGGTATAACCCCCTTCCCCCGAGGGGAGAATTAGTAACCATGTGAAATGAGACATTCCTGCTGCGGCTATGGAGAGTCTCCGATGAGGGGAATTGCATTCCGTACCATCCAAGTCGTCCCCTCAATGGCACTGTCTCGTAGTGCAGTAAAAACTGCACCCAAATTTCAATCGAGCTCGCTTGCTCTGTCTTGCGCCTCAAAATTAAATGAAGAATAAAAACAAACTCCCGGTGGATGTTCATAAAACTATTTAGAGCTTAGGAAAATGAAAATAGCAACTCTAACAGGACCACTCAAACCGAACGCTATTGGACTTCTCGTAATAAGTGAATGAGCTTTGAAGTTTAAACCAAAAAACTATACGAGAAAATATACCATCAGTCAGCCCATTAATTAAAAGCTGTCAAACTGTGTGAGCTGGTGGATCGTCAAATGTGTACGAGATAGTTCACCGATGAGCAGTTTAAAGGAGAGAAAATATTGATCGCGAACCGATAAAAACGAATGTACGACAGTGGCTACCCATGTTATCTCTAATGAAAGCGGTGTACACATTAGCAAAGTGTGGCTTTGTGGCGAAACAGACAAGAGAACCTGGGTCAAGCTACGGTGTTAACACCCACGGAATTTTCCAAAGGTGGGGTTTAACTGCGCTAATTAGGCAGCTGACAAATTAGACACAGAACAGAACAAACATACTTCCATATTTGAGATGCGGCTTCTCTCAAGGAAAACAAAGAAAGTCAAAAATGAACTTATACTAACAAAGTTCGACCCAAGGTGAATAGGGTTTCATAGGGAAAAATCATAAAAACGAAGTCTCTCTCATAAATAAGTGTTGATCACCATCGTAGTCCTTATTCTGCGGAAATCAAAATCCGAAATTTCCAACTGTTTATTCTGGTGTGAGATTATCATCAATGAACCCTTTGGAAAATTTACTTCCAGAGGGGTTCGAGAATAGACCGGGTTGACAGGACAGAGAACCTGTCCACGCTGGATTCATGCTGAGTGCTAACAGTTACTGTGTATTGAAGTGGTACATAGTTAAACATAAAGATCGAATTCTATTCCAGCGCACAGTTAAATAGCCTCGTCTCCCAGATGTTTAAAAAGCCAGGAGACGTGGAAAAACGGTTCAATTCAACGCTTCGAAAGTTGTTGCTAAAAATGGTAGTCGAAAAATTTTAAACTACTTATTGGCTACACTCGCCAATGATCGCTTTGTGAAAAGACAGCCAGCCTAATACAATGAACGGGTGGTCATGATTTGCTAAAATTCCCAGAACCCACTAACCCTCAATCATCGACAAGTAATGAATGTACCGGAAAAAACAAGTTGCCATTTTGAAAATAAAAAATTAGGGGATATTATGTTACATCAGCAATCACACTCGTCGAGACTCACTGACAATAAGTTTTCCGTGGTGTTGACGGTGGTGACGATGGGTGTAGGATAAACTAGCACGTTTATTTACACGATCAAATGGCCAGCTGCCACAATTGGTGCTCCGCAATGGAATTCAATGCCGACAAAGATGTTCGTGTGCGTTTGTGTATCTGACTGAGGATGCGCAAAGGTGGTACATGTTCACATTGTCACTATGCCGACTCACAAACACATCCACGCCGAGATCGGAGATCGAACACAATGACTTGAGTAGCCACACACAACAGTCTGAAGGATCACTATGAACTTTGGCGCTATCAAATATGGTTACACAAGTACACACGAAAGCGCACGTTGGCGCACGAGCACGCAAATTCGTGTCTGCGCGAGCTGACAACCAGACAGCTAAACACAAACATATAAACATGTGCAACCACCTAATCACAAGTCAACATACGCCTTGACAAGTCAAGAAAGATTCCACCATGTGTACCATATCCGATGATACGGTGAAAACGCTGAAGAAAAGAATTTTCCTATGCATTACCTCACAATAAGGAGAGTGAATTCCACATGGGCTATTGAACGGAATCTTCATAAGAGTTAACAGTCCGCCGCTGAGGCTCGAAGAGATACAGCAGTATGACAAGACTTATTTTCCACCACCCATTAATGATTAGTGGACAGGTTCAGTGGATGGCCAACCAATAGAATATCGACCACGATTGGTACCGATTTACTCTATAGTGCGCCAATGTAATCGGAATGTCATTAGGGGGTCGTTTCCTTGATCGATAGCCAGCTGAATCGGATTACGATAAGTTTATATACATGCATCTTTACAGGGCAGGATTGAAGAACCACTTAGCGTTCGAGCATAGTTTTATAGCTGGAGTACCAGAGAATTTGATGACCCATCCACGACAAAGTATTTAAAATGCAAAACGTTACTAGGGTCGGAAGTGGTACAGTGATGGGAGGAACTATAGTTCAAGTAGAATTATCTCTGATTGGTAATCATTTCATTTGACTTCGGTGGACTTAAGATCGCGCTGGAGCAAAAAGTCGCCTCCTCAAAAATAATGATAATATTCAACCTATACACTCATCTGCATAGCAAATTAGTTTTCACAGCAGACTCATCTGGAACCCAGTTGAATCTCTTCTTTATGATGTTCTTCAACTGAATGTGTGCACCCAGCCGCCTCATTTTTCAGTTGGTACGATATGCCAGTATCCCAAGACATTGTATGGATGTAACACACTACTGCCCGACTAATCACTATAACATGTAAGTGAACGACTAGACGCTCGAACGCCAAGTGGTCGAGTCACACAAACTTAATTAATAGTTGTCCTCAGTATAGATTAACAAGCCGGTTTAAACAGCTTCCAGTCTCATTGCATTTTTACTGCGGTTAACTCCTATGAAGATGCATCTGCACATCGTTTTTGGCGATCTGTTATCAGCAGTGCAGAAGCAGTCGTGGAATTCTAACAAAAACACGGTTATCATAAACACACGACCATAAACACATGATGTCCTTTCAACAAACGAGTACCACCTGCTGGCTAACCGGAGGGCACACATCGAATAAAATATGCCGAACGATATTGGTGTCCGGAATATCGTGCCAGATGAAACATGAGACGGTCTGGAGCAGCACATTCATTTGGAGAACATTATAAACCAGCTATTCAGCTGGGCTCCGTGTGAGTCTTTCTCTGAAAACCAAATTGGTACGCAAACGAGTGCAGTTCGCTTATTTCGAGCAATTTGAGTACAAGTGGAACATAGAGTTAATGGAAATTCGGAGAATGCGTCTACCTAGTGAGCCCCAAGCAGGGTGATATCGGTCGTGGGGTGTCGAGGAGATTTCAGCAACCGTGTGAGCAGCGTATCACGTCTATGTAATAATAATATTAGTATATTACTCAGACTAAAAATGCGAGTAATTTGTACCTTTAGTTTTCAAAAATGAAGAAAATTGACGAGATATTTCAAGATGAAGTAAACAGAAACGGATACTTTTTTGTAAGTTTCACCGAACGGAAAGAAACAAATATTCTTTGACTTTTATGGGATATCTTTTAGAAGCAACAGCGCTTGGACGCCTACAATACACACATTAGACCAACATACCTGTCAAAGTACCATTTCTAAATTTGACAGCTCATCATATCAGATCCTGCATGTCGTGATCCCGTCACATAGTCTTCTACGGGAGTTTTATCATCAAATGTGCCAGTTCGTGAAAAGCACTAGGTCCTTATATGTACCGGAATTCCGCCGGACCATGGCATGGTATTCTCAGAGACATTAAGTCTCACAAAATACTATCTAGATTCTCGTAGTCTCTACCGACCCATAAGAATTTTCGCGTTACTATACCAATATTAAGGTCCCAAATCATCTCTGCGCATTTTTTAGGTATTTGAAAATACTCGCTGTAGTATTTTATTGGCCGTAACAAGACATCCTTCAGAAACCTAAATGCTGCATTTTAAAGATTTGACCTCAATGAGTAAGTAACGCATTCCCACTGCAGTTCTGCTTGAATTTGTTGAATGTGAGTAGTAGCCAGCTGTTCTGGACATCACATTATTTGAGGCACCACAGTGAGTATATAGTTCAAAAAGAATTCCAAATTCAAGTTCGGAATGATGGCATATGTACGTAGCCATTTTTTGGGTACCCCACATTTTGGAATATTTTTTATTCCATTTTGACTCCAGTAGAATACTCTTTTACTAGACAGGTATTTATGGTAAATGCGCCATTCGAAACGGTCAAAATGATCTACGCAAGCCAATGGATACTTAGCGTACATAAAAAAATATACACTGCTATTTCGAAATTCAGCAACTTCGTACTGAAGGGACGCTAACGTTGGTGGCCAATATATTGCTTCTGTTATTCTGTATTCACATTCCAATAAGATACTTCGGTGCGGATGAACGTCAGTTAAGCTTGAGTACAGTTACAGCACATGATGAAAATTCTAATCACCCCAATCGAGACCGGAATGGCAAAACTGTGTGATGAAAAGCTCGTAAAATCCAGTGCTGTCACAGTACTGATCGGCTATAATCTGCTCGATAGTCTGCTTTTGTCCGATAAGCCTCAAAAATTTTGTTCTGTACTTCATCGACAAACAAACACCGCAAAATACCAATATGAAAAATCTATCGAGCGGTGGTTTATTGCTCTTACCGTTTAACCATGCCACACAACAGTTCCAGTTCGTTCAGCTACCAACAAACCTGCGTTTATTTTCGGTTGACTATCGAACTCAAGCAGCTGAACACTGTGACACCAGTTTGTTCTATCCGTAAACAAGGATGTTCTGCACAAGCAAATCACTACGGTGTTTGTGTTGACTGTAGTCCTCGTGCTCCCTTCCGGTGGCACGGCAATTAGGCACCGAAAGGGTGCTACAGCTGAAAGAATGGTCACATGATCGTTGACTGCAGCTGCAAGGAAGCCGGCGTTCTACACTTTAAGTCCATGTCATCCGTGTGGCAAATACCCACCAGCAGTTGGTTCTGAGGGTGCAGCCGGGTAACAACACAGTCAAGTAGACTTCCAAAACTTGGATGAAGGCCTTCCTAACCTACACTTTAAAGACCAGATATAACTTTGGTCTAGGATCCGAAATACAGTTTGTTTGTGGGTAAACGATACGAAGTTTTGAGTTGGTTCACGACGAGAGAGTTCGTCCTCTGAGTGTTTCTAAGCGAAATGTAGCCAGTAATTATCCCTGTTTATGCACCCCTTAACTGCATTCATCGGTTTGTATTAGGCACTAATTACGTTCCGAATAGTTCTACAAGACACAACCCCTGCCTTGCAGCCGAGCTGTTCGTGGCACTTGCTTCGGAAAGCTTGGACAGGACCTCGTTCTTTCCATCTCCAGACGATCAATGTTTCATATTATTTAGCAAAAGACTGAAAAAGAAAACCCAGGAGCCCACAGACACAGTAGAGCTGGTGGTTGGGCACGTTGGCTAAGTCGGTCAGACGTTCAGTAGATTTTCCATAAAACGTCCAGGGTTTCGGACTATGGACATTATGTTCTGTTTGAATCCGAATTGGATACACTGGACAAACTACGCTCACCCGCAAATTGATTTGGTTTTAACGGGAGACGCAGGTGAATCCATCTGCATCTGTTGTTTATGATGTTTTTCTTTAGCCGAATGTGCTTTACAAGGGTACCTCATGTATCGAATAGTGAGGAATTTGAGGTATTGCGTAGGTATTTTTCTTGGCTTGGTTATTCATCTCCTGTGCTCCTCACTTCTGATGTATAGCCCATTGACCGATTATACTACGTAGATCTTGGTGCCGTCGTTGCATTTAACTGCACAGCCTCGAATTCTTCCAGCAGGGGGACGATCCTTCAACTGCGCCAATAACAATCGTAACCAATTTCACCTCTAGAACGCTACTCTAATACAGGGTTTGTAAGGCACCTTTCGAATAGCCTCAGCTATCCCTGATTGATATGGAACGACTGCTGTGCTTTGACACCGGAGCCAACCATCTTCCTAAATCCCACCTAATCAAACTCACCGGACATCCTGAAATATGTATTTTTACCCGCAAACAAGGCTGCCATTCCATCGATCAGTCTTGCCTAAAATGCTCTGACTCGAGTACAGATTGATGGAGCAATACTAGTGTATATCGCCTCTGGAAAAGTTGACGAGGAGTTTAGGACAGCATTTGTGTCTGTTGGTTTCGGGCGGAGTAATTTTTAACCCCTCTTGTATCATACAGTCCAGGAAGGGTAGTGTGTCCAAAGTGGACTCTATCTCCATGTTAAATTGACGTAAAGAGCCAAAATATTGAGATACTCGCAGAAGTTGTCGGCCCCACCATGTCCGAACACAACAGTGTCGACAGCATACCGACAGAGAACCATGGACGGGTAATGGTATCCATATAATTGAGATCCAACTTCTAGGATTTTTTCTAGCACGTATACAACCGGCTTAAAAAGCGAAATGATCAGGCTTCAGGCACTAGTTCCACTGAGAACTAATCAGTTGTTGAAGTGCAATTCTTGCCAATGAAAACCTCTTGGTTATCGCCAAAGCATCCACCCATGGAACGTGTTTATATATCGAGTTGACGTCACGAGAACTTCGTCTATCTCCAAAGAAAACCCTGTGACTTTATCGATAGAGCGGTAAGGATTCCTGATGTAATTGTTTTTATTATGCCGGTGAACGATCTAGATATCTCATGCGGCGGTGACTCCATACCGTCCAGTACACCAGTGTATCGGACATGTGTGCAGATTTTACACAACCCATTGAGTCGTGGTTCAATTGTACTGTTTGGGTACAACCCATTCCACTTACCTGACGGATCTTAAATACCTACTAACTTCAACCTCTCTCATTGACGTAATGTGTCACTGTTAATTTGTTGGTAGGATCCGTTGGCTGGGTGTTAGTTGAAATTTTGTGGCCTTACACTTATCAGCCTTCGTAATGAAAACATCATCCACCTGTTTCAGTACGTTTAGCGCAAAATTGTTGCTATATATATATATATCGCAATATATACGATGCCATATTCAGAGCTCCTGGATGTTGAAACTACAGAACCGTGATCAGTTGTACCCGTAGCTTCGGCGCTTCCGATGAAGAGAGCTTTTGAATTATCAATTCAACAGTTTGGATTATTTCCTCCGAACTTATTATTTCTATGCTCGTTCCGCTTACCCCCCCCCCCCCCAACGAATGATGCTCTTTTACAAGCAGTGGTTTATATGACAAGGTAACTACGATGCAGTAATTGTGACTTACTAGGACTAAGATATAGAGATCAACCGTTAAAACCTACGTACCAGTCTATACTTGAATTGATGGACTTAGGTAAGTTTCACCTCCGTGGCTTTGGTGTTGAATAACTCGACGTCGGCGTGCGAGATTACGGTCTGAAGATCGTGACGGAGTAACTTCAGCTCTATGTTCACAATCCATTAGAGCTTATGGGTAAACCATATTGTTAGTTCTTCTCTTCGAAGACATTACACGGTGCCCAGCCCCCTAGATGCTTTTTTGCATGAGGCTGTAATGCCACTGCTAACAACATCCCCACTGGCGTATGAATCATACGCACACTAAGAGAAACTAACCCAACGCTTTTCACAAATCTTCTGATTTGCACATCAATTTGGTTGTCACGAGATTCTCAGGTGATCGTTCAACTGTAACACCCTTTCGGTGTCTAGCTGTCATGCCACTGGAAGGAAGCACGAGGGCCGGGATACTGGCAGTTGCCCAAGCCTAGACAGGGAAAGTCGAGAGGCAGAGGTCGAGTTCGAACCACGGACCTTCCGGTCAGTAAAATCGCACTCTAACCACTGGGTCATCTCACCCCCTATGCACAAAGGCCGCCATGTATTTCAGGTGGAACGATATTTTAGACATCGCAGAGTTTTCAGCAACCTTGTGAGCAGTTCCTCTTATGAAAATAGCCCAAAACTTATATACGTAATGCACTACTCATAAGGTTGCTGAAAATTCTTCGACAGCCCACGACCGGTTTCGCCCTTCTTGGGGCTCATCAGGTAGGCGCAGTCCCCGAGTTTCCGTCAACCTTATGTTCTACTTGTTTAGACGGTAAAAAAGATTGGACTAGAGAAGGAAAGAGGCTAGAATCAGCGTGAGAATCACAACCAGAATCATTGCCTCCGTGAGTGGTTTCTAGTAGTACAGCAGATCAAGCAAGTCATAAAGCCATAAAGGATGAATGCTGTAGTTCAGTCAATTAGAAGACGTTTGGGACCCAGCGAAGAATCACATTTGCAAAAGAAATTTTGGAAGACAACCGTTAGATCGATTGCTGGAAAATGTTCAGCTATGGATATAAAAGCTTCGTGAGACCAACTGATCGAGTTACAAGTTCCGTACAATTTTAATGCAGACTGTAACAGTCGATAAGTGTACTCTGTGTGCGCACAGTTTGCATGCGTGCATTCATATACTGGTTGTCCGGCGACAGCCAGCAGGTGACCTTGTCTCACATGCACCGCTAGTCGTAGCCGCGTTGTTCAGATGATGCAGGTCATGCATCATCGTCAGCATCATCATCGTTTAGATAAGCGGGCCCCACTGGGATCAGTCCCGGTTCTGTCTCCCTATCTCCGGTGATTGGAAATTCAGCACCAAGCAGTCTAGCAAAACAGCAGCACAGGTCGAAAACTAAGCACCAAAATATTTTACTACGACGCTACTTTCTCGACCCAAATGTGAGATCTAACTAGGTACCTACGCCGGTTTGCAATGAGGTCGCAATAAACGGCTCTTTTCTCCAACTTCCTATTATCCTTGGATGTGACTGTTCTTAACATTATCGAATTTTTTAATACAGCGTGAATATACTGTTGAGTGGCTATAAGCTTAACACTTGAATTTCATATGAATTGAGAGACCAGAATTGACGTTTTGCATGGGTTGGCTCCAGAAATGTACTGTGCCACTTAGTGTTCCAAAGACTTGAGCTAATCCGGGATGATCCTCTCGTTTTTAATCCACGTTTACCGAAGTCAGACTAACATTGTTTCATGTCACCTAGACTTCGGATATCATGTTTCTCACACCGGAATAACTGACCTGATGATATTGTGAGTAGGAAACTTCACGACTGTCCCAACAATCTTTCAGTTGTCACTGCTAATAATGTTGGCATTCCCAAGTCATTTACGGTGAACCAACCGAGACAATCATTAAAACTAATCCGGGATGATCCTCTCGTTTTTAATCCACGTTTACCGAAGTCAGACTAACATTGTTTCATGTCACCTAGACTTCGGATATCATGTTTCTCACACCGGAATAACTGACCTGATGATATTGTGAGTAGCTTGCAAAGATTCAAGACTTAAGTAGTATAGACATAATTGTCTATCCCAGATATGGACGAACAAGCCACGTACTGTGTTGCGACCTGGGGATAAATAAACTTAATAGGCCAAAGTAGAGTTGGTGTGGATGGAATTTCGCAAAAGTGGATTGAATAATATGGAGAGAAAAATTGTAACCAAACGGGTCGATAACTTATCCGCAAGGCAGGTTACCAACATCGAAAACTGAAAGTAGCAAGAAACATACAAAGAACTCCCACTGTTGACATAAAAATTGCGAGCGGAGACAGACTTGCTTGCCTTGGTAACTACCAACGCACGCTGCTCAACCAACATAACTTGTCAGTTGCACATACGAACGAGGTGTGGACATCATAAAATATCATAAGCGAGAGATTCAGCTGGGTTCCAGGTGTGTCTCCCGTCAAAACCAATTTGGTATGCAAATGAGAGTATTTCGCTAATGAGGTCTGAACGAGTTTCGGCTAGCGAATCTTGATGTAACCTATCAATGAAGGCAATCTTAAACTTTGTCATACCAAGCAATGTGGACTTTGAAATCATGTCTCTTCAACATAACAAAGTCGGTCCACTGTACACGTTAATTGATCGTCCTGACCCATGTTTCTGTGCGCTCAAATTATTGACCAATAAAGAAGTGCAAGATAGTTCAATGAATATTTCGCCCTGTGATTGAAATCAATCTAGGTTAAAAAGCCGAGGAGCATTGCACATCCCCATTGACTACACAGCTCGCGAGTCACTGGGGCGATTCAAACTTTCAGTCTCTCGACATGCGGCCGAAGACTAGACCGTTCACCTTCGAGCGGCTGATCGATAGTATAAGTAACTCGCGCCAACAAATTTATAGCACCACTCATCCTTCAATCACGGAATTCGCATCACGTGATCATGTGTTGACTGGCTACTAAAGTTACGGATTCGCAGATGGAAGGCTCACTCGCCGTGTGAAAAATCATAAATCTTCTCATACTACCAGCCAACTGTAAGTAGCTCAGAAGGTGAAATAATTCACACAACCAATGGACTTTCCGTTCACCAAGCTGACCAACACGTAACCACGATGTGTGAATTCCGTGATTGAAGGACGGGTGGCGCTATCGAATGTCTCAGTGGAAGTTAATCTCACAGCCAATCAGCTGCTCGACTTCTTAACTTTTCGGCACACTTTTCGACTACGAAATCGCCATTGAAAATTCCCAAGTCTGCTCATACTACTTCCGGGAATTGTGTCCTCAAAAATATGAAATGGAAGTTTAAATTGGGACGGATGTGAATGACTTTCAGGGTAGTATGCAGTCTCACAGACCAGAAAACATGAACTACCGTAAAGGTCCTCCACAAAAACACTTATCTAGAGAAGCAAAATGTCCTCAGTTGTCTCTAGGTCGGGGTTCGTATGTATATCTATTCGAAAGTCCAGTAGCAGTAAGTGCATTAGGCGCAAACAGATGGGAAGCGAATCTACTGAACCGATCAATTGAAAAATCAAAAGGGGACTAGTCAATACCATTCAGCCCCATTGTTCCCAGAAACCTGACGATATTAGTGAGTATTGAAGGCACCCCTAACCAGAAGAGGTCAACAGAGAGTGACGATGGTGCGCGCCCCCATGATCCAATGGGACAAAAATACTGCAGTTGCAAATGTGACACTCCTCATAGCAAGTTGATCAACAGGTAGCCAGGTTAACAACATCCTGATTCTTCACGCTAGGGTATGGAACATATTAGATAACTTGATCTCTAAAAGTTGGACCACTCTGGGAGGTTTCATATTATCAACAACTATGTTTCGGTGCGTATTGTGAATCAAAGACAATGACTTGGAATACCGCACCTCCTACCTCTGAACCTGGGCGGTGCCAATAAAGCCGCCACCCTGACGTGGTGGTCGGGCATGAATGTTTCAATGATTCCGCAGGCTAAACTGGCTGGAACATCGTTCCAGAAGGTGCATCCATGCCAGGAAGGCCAAAGTGGAGCGATCAGACCAAGAGCATCGAGAACCCGTACTACGAGTAATCGTGCTACGAGGCGGTCTGGGGGTAAAGTCGTACTGTCCTCTGCGACAGGAGTGTGAAGGCAGTAAGGTGTTTCCCCCAGACGACCAGCATGTCCATATTCATGGAAGCAGCGATGCTGCCTTAACCCGAGGAAGGACGGGTTAGAAAAGGTCGGCCCTAAAAACCGCACACTCCGATCGCCCAACGGTTGACCGTGACCACCAATGCATTATTCAATACGGTCGAAATACTTTTAAAACGAAAGAGTCCGGTGCTGTTCAAAAGGCACCTGCTGTGCGCAGCTGCACTAGGAGTGAGACAGTAATGCCCTACTCCCTGCGCCCTCGGGTTAGGCCAACCCCTGCAGCCGAGCGGGTTAGACTTTTGAGTCAGAGGCTAGGGACAAGGTCACCGAACAAAAGCCTACATCCTCCCACTGCCTCGTGATTCAGAGTTTGAGTTGAAGGCTCAAGGTAGGGAACCTCAACCAAACCCCCTTCTCGGCCTAGACAACTGGGAAGTATCATATGCCCGCACAGTTCGGTGTCCTCTGAAGTCCCTCCCCAACCCTTCCCACCACACAAGCTAACGTTGTTGGGTCATTTGACTTTCAGTTACCTGACCGAGGGGTCTTTTAGCAATAACCAAAAGAACGCCTTTTCAAATCCACGAGATCCTTTAGATATAGGTGCTTTTAAGGTTCATACCTATGTCAAATTGGCAAACAGGCTATGCTCTTTGGAACCTTGTAATCCCTTAAAAGTGATGTATGCTGTGTCTCCGAAACACGCATACAAGACCCACGCGTGGTTATGCATCTCAGAACGCCAAGGACGAACTGAGGTCCTTCACATTTCTCCCTCCTTGTGTCCGGTGATCCAAAAGCGTCGACTCGTGGAATATATGGTGTGGGAGTTACACTCAGCCCCAGAGCTGAACGCGCTTTGCTGGATTGGATGCCAGTGAACAGTTGTCGTTGCGCCGTCCGGTTATCCAGCTCAATAAAACTCAACGCCTCTCGGCGTGAAAAGCGGTGCATGTTTGTAGTGTCGGCTTATGCCACAACGGACCGCAGTTCGAACACTGAGAAGGATACTTTCTATCGATAGTTATCCAGGCTTATTCGTCAAGCAAGAAGCACCGACATTGTGATCCTTGCGGGCGATATGAATGCTGAAGTCGGTCGTCTGAGCTCCTTGGAATCATATTTCAACGGTCGATTCAGAGTCGATGCCCGTCGCCCAGACAACGGAGAGAGACCCCTTCAATTACGTGCTGATCATCAACTGTTTCTGGCCAGTACGAATCTACAGCATAAGCGTCCACATCGCGTAACCTGGCGGCCACCAACTGCAAATCAACCTTGGATCCAGTTGGATCAAGTGGCCGTCAGCCACCGATGGAGACCTACAGTTCAAGAATACCGTTCCTTCTGGGGAACACAACTTGATTCCGATCAATCCATGTTTTATGCAGAAGAGCTGGCAAACAAAAATAGGCTGGTGCTTATGCCGCCTATCATTTTTCATTATCAGTTTCCAGCATCCACCTTGCCTCGCTGCTTGGTCACCCTTTTGTAGGTGCCAGCTGCACATATGTCTCTCTTACACTCGAGAGTGTGGCTAATAACACGCCACCGCTAAGAAGTGATGTGTCCCCTTCTCTCCTCAGGCCTCAATTTCTGCTTATATTGTAGCCTTTATATGAGAACTCTTATGCAAACTAGCCAAGGAACTGATCGAGCGCACACTTCTGAAACTAGGTCGATACATATTCGCATTTGCACATGAATTCGGTTCTGACAGGAGAATAAATGAATCCAGCTGAATCTATTGCTGATGATGGTCTGCTTACGTTTAAGTGGACACAAAATTACTACGTCTTCCGGAAGCAATGAGGCCGAAAACTGACAAAGCTAATCTAAGTAAGAAAACCAATAGCGTCTGTGGCACTACCTGACTGGGAAGTTTTGACTGGTGGGCCAATCGATCGACACAACCAAGGTATGTTATTGGGTCATCGTTCGAAGCGCGAACATGTCCACCTGTTTAGACGTGGAATATCGGATGAGTCCAGCGTGCGCTGATAACCTGACAATATCGGGGTGCAGGACCTGGTGATGTATAAATCATCGCAGATTGTGGTGCCCTCTCTAACAATGGAACAGCTTATATTATGGAAGTCCTGTTTACGGCTGAGTCTGAGAGCCACGCAGAGTGAAGTGAGTCAAACTCCATGCAAATCCACTGCCAACTTAATGCTTCCCTGGTAATGGTCTAGGGATGTCCCGGTTAGCAATAACTACCTCTGAGGAGATAAAACCGATTTTTCCTGTTACCGACCGCATGGGTGCTGATAAGACAAGGGAAGCATATCATAAGAAAGAAACAGTGAGAAAGTACTCACGTAGTACCACCCAGTGAGGCGTTTGCTTGATTGTCTTGAAAACGGCGACGGCACTGTTAGGTATGGACCAGTCCCAGGGGATCCGACAGAAGAGCAAAGGTGGTCAGAGACAGACACAGGGTGTGAGGATCTCACGTCACGCGGTGGTGTCATAACCGCTGTCACTTCCAAAGAGAATAATGAATGTGGGGCAGAGGTAGCCGCGTCAAATGGTCGCAACTGGTCATTCGTGGCTTCGGACGATGGAGATGAGCCGAACAAGTGCGTAAACTGCATACGAGGAGAACATATCACAAATATAATGACCAAACGGTGAAGACCATTGCGGTTTTACAAGCTGTCCTGACTGAGATAAAACAGTTTCTAAGATTAACGAATGTGTTGCATACAAAGTAATTGAATAAAACCTCAGAATCACTATAGTGCGCGAAATACTTCAACAAAAAACTGTCTCCCCGTTTGGCTTTCTCCCAATGTAGGCAGTTTAAACTTGACAGGGAGAAAAATTAGCTCGCAAAATTAGTGGATATGTGCTTGTTATCAGAATGTGAAGCAAGGAACTTCGGTCACAGCACACAAATGCATGGATGATGTAAAACACGTATAAAGCCATCTCGGGTTCAAGGGCTTCTGGTTTCCGAATGTCCTGGAACCGTTGTAGCCACAGCTCGCATCCACATAGAACGACAGGACTATTGGCGACTTGATAGATCGAAATTTCTATTATCAGGCCACGGGGCGTGCTTTAACCGGAGATGTGCGTTTCTGGCACTATGAATGCGGCCATTTAGCTTTTCGGTTACTTAACTTGTGAAAAGAATGCAACAACTGAGGTTTGAATGGAAGGACAGATTTGATAGATGTACGACGAAATGCGACGCCAGTTCGAAGAGCGATTAAGTGGCGGGCACCGCCGTTGTTTCTGTTATTTCTATCCCCATACCTATTAAGGTCGTATGGTGATTACTCCAACCGAATAGTGTTTATAGATTTTTTTAAACTGCTACCCAGAGGAATAACTATGTCAGTATATTCGGTATCGGAAATCCAAGTACCTGAAAAAAGCTCCACGTCTTCGTAACCCAGAGACAGTCTCGAGAGTATGACCCAAGATCCAGTCGACAGCATGGTTGGAGAGAACTAGGAATACGGGACACCCTCACCTGACTTCGGCACACTAGCACACATCCGAATTCAGGCTTTGCCGGCAGAGTTATCAGGCCGGGTCAAGTCGACGATCTTGGATGGAGCTCTATCAGTACATTCAATAATAGGGCACGGTCAAATCGAAAGCGGCAAGGGAATCGATAAAGCACTTGACAGTAGAATGCATTACTGTAGAATGTCCCGGAGTACGGCGCAGTGAGGATTTCGTCTGCAAAACTTCATCCAGCAGGTAATCTGTCTTGGTTAGGCCGCGACTTGAGTGTCTTCCTTCTGTAAACCAATTGAGGAAGTATCATGAATGTCGTCGCTGCTTTGTCGATTAGGCTGATGTGCTGACAGTTGTCACACACCTGTTTGCGCCTGTTTTCAATGAATGGTGGTAAAATTGAAGTAGCTAGGTCAGGTGGAACTCAGTCACCGAAATGGAATAGCCTGAGAATTGCGTTTTTACATCTCAATCAGAATCCGATCTTCCTTCAGAGAACTGTTTTTGAGGACATTGGCGATTACCACAATCTTGACGTTTTGTGCCGCCCGGAGTAACGAATAACTGTGTCGTAATTGAACAGGGTGACCAAAACCTTACTAGCTGTAAATCGGCTACTGGTTCAGCACGTGAGACATGTTCGACAGGGTCGGCAGTGATTTCGACCACGCAGAGGATGTACTGACTGTAATTCCACACCACATCCAGTGCTCGAGCAGCTAGACACATACCAAGGACCAACCATTACAGTTTACACCTACTTCAAGTAAACGTTTGATTCCGTGGATAGAGTGACTCCTAAATCTATGCTTGGTCATACCCTTGAAGTCGGAAAATAAACTTCGTGCTTCAAGTCAAGTTGAGGTCCAGAATGTACTGTCCTAAAGTTTTCCCACAACTATTGAGGCTCATCAGGGTTGTCCGTTTTTCAGTGATATCATTAGGAGATGCAACTGTCAAAGGACCGTGATCCCACACATCGAAATGATGGCCGAAGAGACTAGTGAAAGTGGATTATGCAGATTGTCTCGTTGCTCGACAAATAGAATATCCAAAGTAATCCCATTTCACACCTTCGAAGTGTAAGGTGGTGCTTCAGAATTTTCCTGCCCCATCGAATTTGGTCGATCTACGAAGTCTGACACCTATGTAAACCATAGTGGTCAATGAATCAATGCACACATCAATAGCACACGAGCTGCATTCGACAACCTGGGTCATCTGTGTCAGGAAAAGGATTCAGTAAAACGGCAGGACGGTATCGACAAATCGATTATCAGAGCAGTCTCACTTTCTGGCTGAGACCTCTCCGATCGGAAGACCTTATAAGTCTGAAATCATTTCAGGAGTTAGCTGACCGCAGCATGTCCATAATGAAGCAATACGTAAGCGAGTGACAAGCACTGAGGGACTTAGTAGAAAAGCAAACTAAGCTTATCAGGTTTAGATGGTTTACCAAAGAAAACCGTACTTTTCAACCCAAGTTAGAAAGGAACCTCAGAAACTTAGTATTCACACTTCTTCCTAACCTTAAAGATCTCTCCAAGAGTCATCCAGAAAATTGGGTACAACCGTTGCCGACCAGCTAGCCCTCTACCACTCCAGTTCAATTATTCATGCGTCTGAACGGAACAATACGTTCCCCATTTCAAACGAAGAAATATCGAGGTAGCATTGTTCTACATAATGTTTCATGTCAAAACTACGTAACAAGCATTAGTCACGCATCTGAAATTATTTGTCGTTAATCCGTAGGACATCAATATCATCAACGACGTCAATATGCCAGTGGTGACTAGTGGTGTTAAAAGCCGTGTGATTCACTCGTGGTATCAGTCAGACAGCTACAAACCGTGTACAAAGGATATATTAGTTCCAGTTGCTACAGTTACTGTCAAAGGAAAACTAGAGAGAGAAGAGATATAGCCAAGCGCTGAGTATGACAGAATAACAGTTAGCTCGTATTGAGTCGGCCTTAGCCTTTAGTGCGCAACCGCCAAGTGTCCCGCTGCTTCAAATAAGTGTTTGAAAGAACGGGATACTGAGTAGTTCATCATTAAAGGAGATAGCTTTGATGCAAGAGCGCCATTGACTACGTGAATGAGCCAGGTCTACCAGCGTTTGGTTGTTTCCACTTAACAAAGGAATGGGCAAAAGCCCTGTGAGACACATGTGCGAAGTACACGTCCTAACTAGCCTAACCCATGAAGCAATCGTAGGTCATCTATCGCGGGAGAGTACCTTCTCCCTAAAACCATCGAGCATACCGCACCATCTCCAATCCGATGCTCCCACTCATTTTATGATACGCATGTATGTTTGTGAGACTACTTAAGTTGGACAGAACAACCGAAACACCTAACGATAACATGGTAACTTGACAGGGATTGCATGTATTAACTCAGGTTGAAACTACTCAATATCTGGGGCTGCCAGTTTCAACGGCGGATTGCAGAAATAAATAGATATATCCAGCTTGCCTTGGTTTCTTGTACATGCAAATTCTCGCGGAAGGAATGTCATTGGAATTAAGGATTTAGTGATTCATTTACTAAGGTTGCACTCAATAGGCTGCAGTGATGGAGGACCCCTATACAAAGGCTGCTCCCATTGGCGTAGAGTTGAGGATCCCCGGTCCATGTTCATCCAATAATCTTCTATAGAATCTCATGGACATGTTATAGGCCTGTGAATCATCCGACAGCATGAAGTGTTCCTGATGATCCCACTGATGATCTGTCCTCGATTTGTGACGAAACATTTGCAAGCTAACCGTCAAGCTCGGCGAACCACAAGCAGATTCGACCTCCTTCTGGATCTCTAAGCGGTTCAAAACTATGGAAACTTTAGAACCGTTACTTAGGTAATCAGCGGTTTCAAACAGGTGGACAGCATTCAAGAACAGAGTGCGCTCGCAGGTCTGCTACAACCACACTGGCGGTTTCCATAAATTCTTGATCGCAAAAAACCTTAGCGATAAAAATTCCACACAACTGAAAGTAACTGGTTCTAATGAAGATTATATATATATATAATATAAATTAATGTCGTAAACTATAACAGGCATTTTCACAAATGGCAGGTTTCAGAGGGTCGAGCAAGGACGCTGGGCGAACGACGGTATAACGCAATATCAGGCAGCATATTGCTATGAACTTTGCACACCAGTGCAGGCATGTCTAAGCAAACTGGCGCCGCCAAAAGAGAACCATTGATTAAGTCTTCTCTGACTGTATGGATAGCGTTGGAGCCATTGAGGCTAGATCTTCGAACTGTCAAAAGCAACATCATATTCACACATAACATACTACTCAAAAGGTTGCTGAAAACTCTTCGAGAGCCCACGATTGGTTTCACCCTTCTTGGGGCTCATCAGGTAGACACATTCTCCGAGTTTCCATTACCTTGTGTTCCACTTGAACCGAATTGCACGAAATTAGCGAAATACACTCATTTGCGAACCAATTTAGCTTCCATAGGAGACTAAATTGACGCCAATTTAGCTTCCATAGGAGACTAAATTGACACCCTTGTTTATGATGTTGTTCAACTGAATATGATGCACCCAGCCGCTTCATGTTTCAATTGGTACGATACGCCAGTATCACAAGACTGTATGGACGTAACACACTGCTGCCCGACTAATCACTGTAACATGTAAGTGAACGGTGGGTTTTTGCCCTTTTCTGACTAGAACAACCAAATGTCCCGTGATCGAGTTACGCAAACTCAATTAAGCCAGTTTAATCAGCTTTCAGTTTCATTGTACCTTTACTGCGGTTGCCTCCTTGAGGATGCATCTGCATAGCGTTTTTAACGATCAAGGACATTGATCTGTTACCGACAGTGCAGAAGTAGTGGTGGGCTTCTAACAAAAACACGGTCACCATAAACACGCTGTCATACGATATCCTTTTTAGGAGCGAGTACCACCTACTGGCTAACCAGAGGACAGACATTGAATAAAATATATCAAACGACACTGGTGACCGGAGTTAGGCATATTTGTCACGTTTTCATCACGCGACCTATCTGTGATGTTAATCATGTGACAGCACTAGGTACACAGATGCGGAATGGATCTCACTTGTCTTAAATGCGTGCTCTTTTTGTCCACGATTCCCACACGCACATCAACTTTCTGTTCCGAATAATCCGTCGTAAGCGTCTTTCTACCACGCCTCTAGTCCAAACGTGACCACTTTATGAATGAATGTATTTAGAAATCACGTTAAAAACTGACTGTCTAACTGGCTGTTTTTTGCCAAGCGGTGAGAAATCTGCCTTTGCTAACATGAATGGTCAAGTCCGCAAGAGACTATATTTCATTGTTGATGTATTGTCAGGATGGTAGTTCAGACACTTCGTTAACAGTGTAAGGGGGGTAAAAATCATAAGAAAAAAGATAATATTGCCTAATTCCGGTACGGAATAAGCTAACAAAAAAACAAGACGAACATTGAATTTGGACGAATCCATTAAAGATAAGAAGGTAACAGATAAAGTAGTGCGAGTGCAAATCCCATCCCTAAACGACGGCAGCCTAGTAGAAAACAACTCGAGAACCGAGAGTCACTGGTTCAGACGATTTAGGTCACGAGTGGAAACAACATCGAGGGAGAAGATGAAGACAGATGGTAATAAATCGAGTGAGCAATCGCATTCAGCCGCTGTAAAGTGAGCTGACTGTCAGCAAACCGAACATTCAATGCATTGAAATGATTTGTTCAGTGTTCACTGGTAACCTAATCCACAGGCTTGGAATGGCGAACAACATGATGGGTGGTGGCACCACTCAGGACGGCGACTTTAGAGACCTAGCATCTACATTCAGCTTGATCAAGCCGAAAGAGGACAAGCGGGACGATAATGTAGCTACCGTACTGTTCGCTGAAAAGTGAAAAGGTATCATTGTCACTCGAAATTCCGTCTCGAAATGAAGATCGCAAGTTCTTCTGGCAATATTAGAAAAGCCTAAAGCCCACGTTTCTCGTGTATCCTTCTGCACTTTAATGGAAACCACTCAAAAATACACGCACAACGTCAGCTGGTATCTTCGAGCAGCAAATATAAGTTAAAACAAGCAATCGCAGGCAGATTAAGCAAGAAGGCAAGAGTGTGCACGAGATTTCTACATAATCTGCAACAAAGTGCTATGTTCAAGAGCTTTAGAGATAAAGCAGCCTGACGAACGACTAAGTTAGCATAGAAACTTACGGATGTGCACAGTTTCTGATCAGAAGACTTTAGCACCGCCTCATCAACACTGACCACAGCAGGTACTGAGAACTTGCGCGTCCTCATATCCTCGGACCTTCGTTGAGTGCATGGTTTGTTTGTTGACGATTCTTGACAACCTCGCTCGTCAGGCTCATCAGGATCCAGTTCTTCATATTCATCCGAGTCACCACAGTGGAAAATGATCGGTGCAGCCCGTGTCGCCACCAGAGGGGGATCAGGCCCCTTCTCCTGCATACTGGTGGTGAACCTCTGGGTAGTTTCCAACGCGTCAGCAGGTAGAACATCGCACATGTTGGCGTACCTTAGAAGAGTCTATTGCACTTCAGTAACAAGAGTTAAGGCCACATTTCTGGTATATCACCTACAAAGAATGGCAAATCGTAGATGAAAGAACCGAAGCAATAAAACAATGTAGACCAGTACACTATTCTACATAGACCCATAACTAAACAACTCTACCTATTTCTGAGACTCGAAGGAAATCTACTCAACACTAAGTCCCGTCTTAAATTCCGACTGGCGACCATCATTGTCACCCGAATTGGTGTCCATTCGACTAACTGAGCTTACAGCGACTACCTGCTGAAACAAGTAAGTATCACATACAACGATTATCACCAGTGAGCGTCAATGCAGCTCTCCTAGGAGTCATTTTACGAAGAACAATAATGGAACAGACCAAAAGCGCTATCGCACAAGTTCACTGTGAATGAGATTCGGTCCTCTGAAGTAGTTCAAAACTCGTAAAGGAAACCTCACAAAGTTGCTCAAAACTGTTCGACAGTCCAAGACCGGTTTCGGCCTTCTTGGGACTCATCAGGTAGGTGCAGTCCCCGAGTTTCCGTCAACCTGATGTTCTAATTGAACCCAAATTGGACTGCTTTCGACAAATACATTCATTTGCAAATCAATCTGGTTTTCACGGGAGAATCAAGTAAATCTCTCGTTTATGGTATTCTTCAACTGAATGTGCCTAACAAAGGTCGCCTCATGTTTCAGTTGGTACGATATTCTAGATATCGCGCCTACCTGATGAGTTCCAAGAAGGACAAAACTGGTCGTGGGCTGTCGAACATTTTTCAGCAACCTTGTGAGTAGTTACCTTTATGAAAATATACTGCGACATCCCCATAGATACGTTAGCACGCAAGTTGTGCATCGCGGACTGCGCCACCGATCGAATACCTCGTCCATTCCAAACTAAAGTGGCAAGAACGACTACCAGTGAAATTCCGCGGAAAGCCTGTGATGACAGTGACCATCATCAGAACATCAAAATCAGTGCTGATACTGATGGTTCATTGCTGTACAACCACAAAATTTAATTCATACATGAAGCCTAGAGTAAAAAAAGGAAAGGATGGATGGGGAAGGGATCTGACGCTAGCTTATATCAAGCGTCCTGAGGTGCCGATTTATGCGGACAAATTGACAGCCCGAAAACAACTGACATCGGTTAGCCGCCATTTATTGCAACATCTCCAGCTAATCACAGGGAGGTAAAGGGGATCTCATTCTAGAAGACGGATCACAGTGAGATTCAGGAAAACATTGCAGCCTTTAGGGCTTTACAAGACCCCATTTGCCGGCTTCACAGGAAGAAATGATCAAAATAACCGAAATTTGATGGTATCCTGACGGACGATCCAAGCTCAACTCAAACTCCTGCGCGGTAGTATTCAGTGATAAATCAATTTTTATTCGAATGTAATGACGATAAGGATGTGCTAAGAAGCGTGAAATCGAGGACAAGTTTCAGCTTATTGTAGCCATTTCAGCCCGAAGTTTATGGTGTGAATAGCTGGACTGGACGAGGGGAATGCAGACCGTACTTTTTGTAAGAAAATAATTTTACAGGCCAAATCTGCTCAAATTAGAATCAATGTCTTAGGGGGGACCTAGAGGCAGATACCACAGCTTCAAAGAAAAAAGTCGAATAAACGAGATGCTATCAAGTCTCAAAATGATAATTCTCCACATTGTATTAGCCTTCCGACATTCTTCTGGCAATGCTTTCTCACGTAGATTAGTCGGTAGTGTTGGAAAGGAGTGGCATATAAAACACCCAGAATTGTCATTGGATGACTTCTTTCTAAGGGAGCATGTCGCCTGAAATCTCGAATCAAGGATAAGCACTCAGCTTCACATTAAAGTGATGATAATGGGTGCTTCGTTTGTGACAATGTCCGACAGCGTGATGCACGAAGGCCTCACAAGTAGGGGCCCTGGTCTTGTTTTCCGGATTAGCCTGCACAACTTCAAGGTCTGAACCAGGATGTTATCCTCGAATGGTCGTCAGCCGAGCACTGAGTCTTGCCAATTGCTACATGATCGACTTGGCTCCATGATTTCTGAGTAGTAGGGAGACGCCAGACACCACGACGGCGCCTACTGCGTCCAAACTCAGGAGTAAGTGCAAAGATTCAAAACATGTTTCCCACTAACATTACGCCTTAGTTCTAAACTAAGCAAGATATCAAGTTGTGCCTCACGTGAATGGAGAGGTCCATAACATATGCAGTGGATTCTCCAGCGATTAGGACTATTTTTAAACGCTTCGTAGCAGACAACAGAGTGGCTTTTTCTCCATAGAAACTGTCGTTGGCAGAAACAAAGCTAGTTTTTTTTGTGTATAAGTAGAAAACATTAGCAATTATAGGTGAGTATTTCAACCAGTACGAAACCTTATGCAACCGAATAGAAGAACGACGCGTAGGCCGGTGTTAACAACTCAGTTCAGCTATAAACCATGTGCCATGGGTATATTGGTTCTAGCTGCTGCAGTTTCGATCACTGGAAAGTGGGAGAGCCAGGCATGGGGGCCATGCCATGTTCAGTTAGCTCGATGACTAGGTAGTTAGGCATTGGAAGGTGATAACTTCGATGCATGACTGAGCCATGTGTACCAATCATCATCAGCTGTAAGAAACCGTGTACTTGTCGTACAGTGGTTGTAGCTGCCACAGTTTCCGTCCGCCGATGATTGTAGGTAGCTGCGCATTGAAGGCGGAATCTGATAAATTGGTGCGTAACTACACCACTGTCAATGGGCTGTTAAGTGGGGGAATTGGGAAGGGAGCTATGCATTGAAGACAATAGCTTGGATGCATTATCGCCATTGAGGGCGCGATTGGGCCATGTCCGACAATGTCTCCAACCACTGATGTGGCCCGTCCCGTGGTCCCCTTCGAGGATGACGGCAATGACCAGCGCAGCGGAGTTTGATGGTAATGGGTTTCACACCTCGCTCTCAAGTCATTGTTTGACCAACCCTGGCTCGCTTTTTTAAAAAGAACCCTACGAGGAAGTCGGTCGATTGGCACACACAGCAGTGGCCAAGCCAGCGCAACCTATGCAGTACGATCAGTTCATCTATAGAGGGGGAGTTATTTCTTCTGAATACCATCCGACGTACTTCAGCCTTGATGATCCAGTGTTCCAATCAGACTCGGGAAATGCTCCGAAGACATCGATGCTCAAACACCGAAAGTCTTTTCACGTCCTCGGCCCGCAGCAGCCAGTTTCTGATCCGTACAATAACATGGGTCGCACCGCACCATTGTAGCCTCGACTCTTGAAGGATGAGCTGATGTCACGCCTACGCCATAGGTGGGGCAGGTCCAAAAAACCTGCTCTAGCCTTCCCAAACCGGATGGAAATATCACCTTTCGCGAGACCACTGGGACTGATACGGCTGCCCAGGTACATATTTATCTACTATATCAATCGGCTCATCCGCAAGCATGAGGTTAAATGCCGAGCCCACCCAGTTCCGCAGTAGTACTTCACACTTTGCCGGTGTGAAGCGCAGGCCAAACCGTGAAGCGGAATTATTTAGATTATTATTTAATATTGTTTGCATTACCAAGGCGTCAGACAACAAAAAGAGCTATATCGTCCGCGTAATCGATACCTGTGAGCGGACGTCCCGGGAACACTTCGACCCCACAGACAGTAGAGGCTGACAACGAGTCTTCCATGACCGTATCAATGATGAAACTGAAGAGGATAGGTGAAAGAGGACAGCCTTGTCTGACACCACTTGATGTGGTGAACTCAGGCGAGAGC
>CM030369.1:183194715-183280807 GCA_003604175.2 Clonorchis sinensis | reverse complement strand
CCAGCCAGTGTAGCCCGCGGGATCATTGCAGCACTCAAGCCCGACCACCACGTCAAGGTGGCAGCTTTAGGCCATTAACCGTTTGTGAGTTGAGTCCCGGAGTTCCAATCCACGGAGGCGGAAGCTGCCGACCCGACTCAGTTCACTGGTTAGCATTTCCGTACTTCGTTGCCAGGTCACAGACCATCTATTAATTCTCGGTCGCTCACAAGCACAGCGTTGGGCGAAAAGAGCTCTGTGAGGTAGACAGTCCTCGGATATGCGAAGTACACGTCCCGATCGCAGCAATCCATGGAACATGAGCATTTCATTTGTCGTTTGGGATTTCCTAGCACAATCATTTGGTGTGCCTCAGCATTGCTAATCTGAAGTTCCCACCTGACTGTACTAAAATTTCGAAGTAATCGATGTATACAACTACGGACCGTGTGTTCGCAAATTGTCAAGTGACTACGTTCGATTGGCAAGGTTAGAGGCAAACTGGGAGAACCACCGCATATTCAATAAAAGATGCTTGAAGCACAACATAATCCCCACATCTTTATTGGTTAAGCCACCGGACGCGTCACTCGCTTCTGCTCGAATAGCATTCTCAGCGGCCAAGTCATTCCTCAAACAGAGGATATACTTGACTACTCGGCGTTTATCTGATATCCGGCACCACGCAAGTCGGCTCAACCAAGATCTTCAAACCGTGCTCTCGCCCGCAGACTTCCAGTTACTCAAAACCAAAGCAACGGAAGTTAAAGCCATCCAAGGACAACACTGCAAGGAGAGACAAATCCGTAAGTTCGAAAAGTTGCTTTCTAAAACTCAGAATGCTAGTGGGCCCGTGACTAACCATGATGCCCGTACTAGCTACTGTAGCGTGGTGAATTTATCAAACAGACCACTAAGTGAGGAAGAGCGCTGTCTATTAGAGAAAGGCTTGAATTTTGCAGTAAGCAAAAGGGTGATAAGGGCGGAAGAAATAATCCCTAGCGTTGAATCTGTGTTTCAAAAACTTCCGCCAATGGAGGCGGAGAAGCTACGGGTACAACTGGTCACAGTCCTTAAGTCCCAGCAGCCAGGAGCTCCAAATATTACACCAGCAGAGCGAAGAGCTTTAAACGGCCTAAAAAAGGTGGACAACATAGTGATTACAAAGGCGGAATAAGGGTAAGGCCACTGTTGTCATGGACAAGAGTGATTATCTACAGAAAGTCAATCAACACCTAGCTGAGGGTCCTTACCGGCAGATCGATAACGCGAATATTACTTCTATAATGAATAGGAGTAAAGCTGAAGTTGGCAAATATTTTCGGTCCGTGATAAACCACTTAGGACAAGGTAACTGGTATCGATTGTACCCCAAAGTGCAATTCAACCACGGCTTTATGGCCTTCCAAAATCCATAAACCAGACGTTCCGGTGAGACCGATAGTAGACGGAATAGGTTCCCCACCGCACGAGCTGGCCAGATTCTTGGCCGGTATTTAAAAACCCCTCACCGGGAAATCTAGTACTTACATTAAGAATTCGTATGACTTTGCCAACAAAGTAGCGGGGTCACCGTTGAACCAGATGACATGCTTGTAAGTTTCGATGTCAATTCGTTATATACAAATGTGCCAAGGGGACTCTCTAGAAATAGCTAGGCGACTGCTACTAGCAGACACCTCCCTTTCAGAACGGACACAGCTTACGGTGGATGAAATAGTGGAAGGCATAAAAGCATGCCTGAATCTCACCCACTTCGTTTTCGACTCCGTGGTTTACACTCAAGAACAAGGTCTAGCAATGGGACCTCCAATATCCCCGGTTTTGGCAAATATATTTATGGAAGAATTTGAACAGAAAGCTCTAGGCGGATTCCCATACCCACCCAAGATATTCTGGCGTTATGTAGATGATACTTTTGTCGTAATGAAACGAGACAAGGTTCATGAGTTTTACAACTATCTGAATGAACTGAGTCCACACATCAAATTTAGCATGGAGATAGAGTCAACCTCGGGTACACTGGCATTTTTAGACTGCATGACACACAAGATCGCGGTGAAACTAAAGACCACAGTATACGAGAAGCCAACTGACACTGGAGCAGTTTTGAACTACTCGTCTACCCATCCAAAGTCGGTATTCGCTAGTATTGCCTATTGTTAGGCGTGTAAGGGCCCTGTGCACAGAGGAAGTTGATCGGACAGCGGCCCAAATTGAAGTAATGAACAAACTTCGGGGTAGTGGATATCCAGCTTGCTTGATTAGGCGTCAATTGCGAAGGGTGCTGGTACCGGTGGAGAACCCGAACGAGAATGGCTGGGACAGCTGTTATTCCATATAAACCAGGGACATCGGAGATCATTCGAAGGATTCTAAACACGGCCAACATAAGAGTAGGTTTCCAGGGGAAACACTCTGCGCTCTGCACTGGTGCAATTGAAAGATCGCCTCCCGGCAAACAGAAATAGGGACTGTGTCTACAAAATCAAGTGTAACGACTGCATTAGGTATATAGGACAGACGGCCAGGGAACTTCACACAGAATCGGAGAACATAAGAGGAAAATAAACAGGCCGCCGAGAAACGCAGATGAATATCGAGCGTTATTAAAAGACTCGGCAATTGCAGAACATGCACTGGACACGGGGCACAAAATAGATTTAGAAAATGTTGAGGTTTTGAGGCGAGGACTACGGTCCACATCACAGAGACTGATGGCTGAGGCGGTAGAAATCGCCAAGCATCCTAGTGTTAACATAGAATAGAAGGCGTGGAACTGGCAAGAGTGTGGAGAACGGTCTTGGATCAGTCGAGCTGACACGTGTTGGTGTGCGGTCATCAGGAGGAGGAGGAGTAGTCATCATCTAATTCCAAACCTCACCCCACCCCCCCCAACTAAATTGTCGCAGCAATCACAAGCCCACGAAGACCAAGAAAAATCTACCAGTTGCCCCCGAGGTGAATAATCAACTGAAGCACCCTGAAGTGGAAGATTAAGGAACAAGAACTGATCGGAACTAATTTGAAACTCCTCCAACCCATCAATTCAAGGTTTTGGCAACCACTAGCCGACAAGAGCCATTAATTGACACTCATCACTGACCGATTGTGATAATCTGAAGAGGACTTCCTGATTGGTGCCCCGTCTGCCTTATAACCTGGCCAACTTGGTGACCTGTTCTATTTGATGAAGCTTTTGTGTCAAAAGCGAAACGTTGCCCAAATAAAAACTCCGATTGTTTACCAAGCTCTTCTGAAATAATCGATGTATACTTTTCGCACCAAGTTCTTGAACGCTTTTTGGAGGCGGACTACTATTATTCGATTTTCCCTCCAAATCGCCCACGGTAGGATCGTCAAACTGCACTACCGAATGACAAGTGATTTGCACTTGACCAATTGAAGGAAGTGTCTAGGTCCACTGACACTCTTTTATTTACTCATCAATTATATCAGCTACCGCCTCCAATGCGCAGCTATCTACCCCACCTTCCCAAATCACCGGTGAACGAAACTGTGGCAGCTAGAACCACTGTACGGCAAGTAAGTCGTTCTTACAATTGACGATGATGATTATGATAATTTTCGTTGCTTTGTTCCCTGAGCTGGGCAATCACCAATAGAGGTGACATCATCAGTGCGTTGTTCGGGAGCGTAGTGGAGAGCAGCGATGGGCCGGTGGTTGACACAGTGATGATTGATGGAACTTATTTTATCGCGATTTGATAGACCAAGTAGTTGAATAAGAAAACTTCAAGGAACAAGACAAAGGATACCGGATGAACATCGGCTATACTGTGGATGAACTAATGCGAGAAAGAGCGCTGCAGCTCAGTTGGTTACAACAGAGAAAATGAAATCCTAGTGGAATATTGCAAAAGGTCGATTTGTTCGTTGGGATCTGACCATCCTAACAGGCCACGTTCTTCGTATGCCAGAGGACTGCCTGCTTCGTCTCTTCGTCCAGCGTTGTGTCGGATGGAAGGGACCCAAAGGTGGTCAGTTTATGACCAAGCGTGACAGCCCCTATTCATCAACTTAGTAACGTTGGAGCTCGTGGGACCAGACAAACCGATGGTTGATGCCACTGACAGATATGGCTATCACGCAGCCGATGGCGGTAGTGCACCGAAGCTATCGCCTTCGCTGCGTAGCTGTCAATTCCTGTCACACCAGACAAGTGGAAACCGCCGAAGTCAATAAACTGATTGGGTCATCGCCTCCAACGCGTGGTTCTAGTTCCCTTATTCTCCTTATCCTAGGTGAATGGAGCTGTGGCAGCTGGAATGACCGCACTTCAGTGCAAGATTACGAGCTGAAAAGCCGAGCAGACTGCATAGGAATTCGTGACCAGGAGTATGAACGGTTCTTCAGATCTTAAGGTGTCGGCTAACAGTTGGTACATGTGATGAGGCAGTTGGGTGGTTAATAAAGGGTGGAAGAGAAGTGGCCCCAGTACCGAGTGTTGTGGTATTCCACATGTATTAGATGGGGGATCAGGAAGCACTCCAGTGACCTGAACCGTGATGGCTCCCTCTTTTGGATGACAGCGGGTTCATTGTAGAAGTGAACCTTGGATGTCGTACTCAGACAGATTTCGTAGGATTTTGTTGCACGCAGTCGAGGGTGTTAGAAACGTCCAGGCAGATAACGTCAATCCCGCATCCTTCGTTAGTCTTTTGGGAGATATGTCTCCTGCCAATCAGCCATACGAATGACCTCTGCTTGCGGAAACCGTGCTGCATAGGTCACAGCAAATTGCAAAGATCAAGATATGTTTGCAACCGATCGACCAGCTTAGATTTCACCCTTTTGGACAGGATAGGAAGGCGATCGGTTCGCAATTAGCCGGATCGGACCTGCTACCGCCTTCGTACACAGCAGTTATGATTCCAGTTTCCCGCTTGTTTTATATTTGCTGTTTTTTTCATAACGTTTGATCGTTCATTGCTAAATCATTTTTTCTCGCTTCAGCTCGCAGTATACAAGTGTTGGATGAACAAGGCCTAGCTTCTGGATCCTCAGTGTTTTCTGTTCTTACTGTGACTGTCGCAGCACTCTATCCCTCGTAGAATACAATTTATTCATCCAAAAATTTTCATCGAACAGTGGATCGATTCTTCAGTCCTGAACGGTTTGATACCGATCCCAATACTCAAGATCCGGCAGATATCTGGGAACACCGTTTTTGTACTTTCACCAGATAAACTGAAAACCTTGTTCAACTTGTATACAACCGTGTTCAACCTTGTTGTACACGAGTGAAAAATGAAAGTTTCGCCCGGCATCTTTTGAATACTTGTAAGAAAGACGCAGATCAGAATCTTGATCAGTTTGTACAACAGCTTCGTAGTCTGTGGCCAGATTTCCGCTCTACGTCTGTCAGTGCAGAACAACATAGCGATGAAGCATTGAAGTGGGCTTTATTCTAATACTATACGCCAGAGGCTGTTGGAACACAATGCTCCATCGATGTCCTCAGAGCGATTCCCGAGTCTGGTGGGAACACCGGATCAGCAATGCTGAAGTACGTCGAATGGTATTCGGGAGAAATAACTCACCCTCGATAGATGAACTGATCACACTGCATAGGCTGCGCTAGCTTGGCCACGTGCTGCGCATGCCAGTCGACCGACTTCCTCGAAGGGTTCTTTTCGCACAACCACGTGAAGGGTGGAAACGAGCCAGAGGCGGTCAAACAATGACTTGGCAGCGAAGTATAAAAGCCATTACCAGCAAACTCAGCTGCGCTGGTCACTGCCGTCTTCCTGGATGGGGACCCCGAGACGGGCCACATCAATGGTTGGAGACATTGTCAGACATGGCCCAATCGCGCCCTCAATGGCGCTCATGCATCCAAGCTATTGCCTTCAATGCATAGCCCCCTTCCCAATTCCCCGACGTAACAGCCCATTGACAGTGGTGCATTTACGCAGCTCGCGCCTCCAATGCGCAGCTACCTACCTCACCCCCCCAAATCATCGGCGGACGAAACTGTGGCAGCTACAACCACTGTACGACAAGTACACGGTTTCTTACAGCTGACGATGATGATGATCGATGGTCAAACACTGAAAGTCCATTGACGTCCTCGGCAGGCAGCGGCCACGTTGCTGACCCGTATAGCAATATAGATCGCACCGCGGCATTGTAAACTCGACCCTTGACGGGTAAACTGTCACGCCTACGCCATAGACGATGCAGGTTCACAAAAGCTGTTCTGGCCTTCCCAGTCTGGATGGAAATATCACTTTTCGCGAGAGCACCGGGACTGATACAGCTGCGCAGCTTTACAAACTTGTTTACTATTTCAATCGACTCATCAACAAACATGAGCTGGTAGCAAAAGCCTTCTCCATCTCCCGAGCTTTCGATATCCACCATAGCTCTAAGTCTTTTCTTGGGCTCTTCAGGCATTTGATGGATTTGCGTGCGCCGTTGTATTCGTTGCCTGCTGGTATGGATTTCCTAGCATCAATCATGGATAGCGGTCTCGACGACATCCAGAGGTCTTGTGGTCGAATCGAAAAAGTCTGACAGACAGCACTGAACGTTGCTGGCATAGCTTCTTTCACATTTTGCTATGCTTCACTCACGAACTGATACTAGTTCACCACTGGCTTCCGGTAGGCTTTGGCCAGTAGTCCCGCTAGATCGTCCCCCAGGAAGACTGTTTTGGGTGCAATGATGCACGTAACAGTATTCTTCCTGAGAGTTTCTAGTTTACATGTCATTATCAGGGCCCTCTTCAGTTGAAGTGCGCTTACGTCTGGATGCCGCAACAGCGGGCGAGTAAGTGGAGACAGATCCGTATTGTTCAAGCAGAGGGCCGGCGGTTTCTTCACAGTACACGTGAGACCAAAGCTGCTTTGCGGTGACGGCATACCCGGTTTTACTTTGTTAAGACTGCTGTACTTGTATGGTAGATTAGGTCTACCACGAATTCGGTCTCCAGTAATGGTTTGTCAGTTTAGCTTGTCTACGTGGACAAGAGACGTAGTGGTTCAGGGCACCTTGGTAGCCCAACGATGAAGTATCGGGATTTTTTGTAGTAAAGACAATCATTGTCCCGGTTGACAAGTCATTTCTTCGTCCTATTCCCTAGCTAGCTATGTAAGTTGATGGGGGTCTCGGAAGTCAACTCGGCAAGCATCGTGACTTGGCCTGATAAAGTCCGCCAGACAGTTGTCAACGACATTGGTTTCGCACAGTTCCAATCACTGTCTTTCGCCAGACTCTGCGGGGTATGCGAGTTCACTTTTGTTTGGATACAAAGCACGAGGGTATTTCCGAGTTGAGAAGGACTAATGATTAAATTGACCTAACGGTGCTTGTTTGTCGATGACTTCAACCAATAACTCTTCGCTGGTCAGCATGAAATCAAGTGGTTGTACAGTAGTACTCCGTTTATGCGTTCAAGCACGGCAACACTGAAGGCAATGCCACGGGAAAGACCATCCTGTAGAAAGTGAGCATGCTCACCTGCCTTAATTTAACTTTACGGCGAATTCCGGAGAAGAGTAAGCAGACACTAAGAACATCCTGGATCGCTGTCGGCCATGAAGAACAGACAGACACGAGCACAATGCTATCTGGTTTCTATCCCACAGTTTGACCCGGTAGACCAACTATATACCAAGCAGTTCAGCGTCAACCTTAACTGTAGACAGTCATTCGACTGTCGCACAGCATAAGAGTAGCGACAGGGTGACCTCGGACATTTCGGAGTCTGGTTTTCGGAAATCGCTCACTGTAGTCTGCGCCACTGGATGAATCCGAAGTGGTATAGAATATTTTTTTGGAAGTCTTAACACTAACGTTGGATAAGCTATTGTCCGGAGGTCAATGACTCAAAATAACTGCACACCTGTAGTGTACACGCTATGGAAGCAATAGGGGACAGTGATTCTCCGAAGGCAGGGGTTCACAACAATTTCTGTGGATGGAAAACAGAAAGGGAGCACATCAGCCGAAGACCAGTTGGGCGGCTGTGTCGCGGGCCGGTTAAGGACCGAACGCAGCCATGCACTGGTTGGTCAGCATGCGAGCCAGTCAGAACCGAGCATTTTCAACATGGCTATTTCGAGTATATCATGATAGCTCTATCGTGGCCTTTCGAAAAATCCCGCCCTGTAAATCTTCCCGTCTCTGTTAAAGGCTGTCTCCTGAAAGGTCTAGTGGGATTTTGGGGACAGGTTGGGTTGCGGCGGACTTAAATGCACTTCTGGTCATCTGGATTGTCCTCTCCGAACATCATCCTACCTTTTGTGATGCACTGTGGAGTCAAATCCGGTGCCGCGTGACCGATCCTCCTCTCCCCGGCTTGGTTTACCGTTGCCCCTAGTGTCCACTGTAATACGACCAGTTCCTCATACAAACACTTAAGCAGGTCTCCGCCAGCTACCTCTTCACATATCTCTTGCTGGTAGGTGATTTTAACGCTCTCAAAGCCTCCTGGATGGAACTCCAGCGCATCGGGTCTATCGAACATCGGCGCTGATTACAGTGTCGCTCAATATTCGCACAACTGAATGGATCTCTCGAGAGCTAGGACATTTTCAGGGTTGCCACCTCATAGTGTAGAATGCCTATGTATAATGAATTACTAAGTATCTACATTGGTGACTGGTTTAAGTGAGTAAATCTTCAAGGTCATCAAACACCGCCGACTATGAACACGTTGCCTAACGCAATAAGAAATCGCGAATTGCGGAAACAGGTGAATCACTTACAATGAACGGAACTTGCAGATGGTTTTGCAGCTGAAACAATTCGCTGGAAATTCTAGAAGCTACATGGCTGACGTGGATGCAAATATGCGGAGGCGCCACTCTTGCAAATAATTTTTGCTCCATACTTGGCGTTACGATTTAAAATCGCAGAAGCCGCGTCCATTATTGCCGCAACAACCGTGCATGTTTGTTGGTAAACAGCAGAGTGCTCCATTATAACTTACGGAATATGCCAGGACGACCATGACGTCGATCATAGCGGATAGCTGAACGAACCTAGCTGAAGCACACGACTAACATGCGGCTAGAAGACCACGATGCCTAATCAGCTGGCCGGAGCGCACCCATCCATCTCTACCGGGGAAATGTCAAAAGTAGACAACATGGAAAGTTGAATTTTGTTGGCCGTTTTGATGGGCTCATATGTCCTGCCAGGAAGCATATGGCTTTCTTAGTGTGCAGTGTTCATTGAGCAACTGCCGTCCCGAAATGAGCAAAAGATAAAAGTTAGTTCAGCGGAGTACCACTGTGAGGAAGGCGGCCGACAAACCAGAGCAATACTTACCCTATAATGGCAGCACTTCACCACCTACATTTTCCTAGAGACTTATCTACACAACACCATCTTCAGTGGCTATTTCTCATGTTCACTGACTGTAACCCTCAAGAACTAAGAGACTTACGTGAAAGGCGTTGAGTCTCATTACCAGACGAACTGTTTGGAGCTAACGGGTTACATTAAATCATCACCCGACATTTGTAGCTGGCGCTCTACAGCATTTTCGCAGTAGTCATGCATTTACTCACGGCTATCGAATGGTTCCTCCTTGGACCCGAAAATACGGGGATAGACAGACTTGTGGGACACATAGTGCTGGGATTCTGTGCTTCGGTCCAAGTCAACATCATAAGACGCCAATTTTGCATACCAGATAGCAAGTCCACTTTTGCGTTTTCTGGATGTGCGGGAGCTAAGAACCAAAGTCAATTGTTCTTCTGTGGACTCACCTTTGGGACAAACCTGAAAAGAATCTTCGCACAGTGGGCAACGTTCACTATCACAACAATCGACGCGATATGATACGCGATCCGTTGCACACCGCTGGTCACTGGTAGCACCGGCCGGCCACAGTGCACACAAATGTCCAATAGTGACCCTGGACCGCCAGCTTGGTTGAGGTGCAATATGCTTGTTCACAGACAACAGGCCATCAGTTGCAGGCGCTGAGCCTTGACGCAGCAAGGCCGCAAACAATCAACCGCATAATGATGGCTTGGCCCTTCCAGGTCCCGGCCCCTGAAGCTTATTTACCACTCGGTTCACTTATTTATGCAGACCGTCCAAGGTTGTCAAAGATTTGAGGCCACAATTGTACTGCAGTTTGTATAGCCGATAGTAACAGGTAAGCTTGTCGTTTCTACTTTGTTGACCACATGTGGTGGCTGAACACCACCTGTCCAATCTATTTACGCACAATTCCGGCAGTAATTTTGAGTTTCGTATTACCATTTATCCGTACTGCATATTCCCCCACTTCACCATCCCACTCACGCTTATTAGTGACCCTGGCCATACTCCCAACAATCAAGGTAGGCTTATCCATTTTGCTGCAAAAGACCTCAAAGTTTCTCGGAGACGGATGCGCAAAGCCTTCAACTTCTCTCTAGATCTTTTATTCCGGTTCCACATTTTCAGCCAGTTGACGTTTTTTCACGTACCAGACAAGAAGCCTCTTGCTATGCCCTCTCTCGTATTGTTTTTGCCCGCCACGTTCAAATCTCAATGCTCATATCTTGCCTCAACTCATATGTTCCCCATAAGAAAGGAAGAACCTTTGTGATTTTGTTTCCCTACCCATGCAGCCCTAGGCATGACCAAGTCTTCTTCGGATAATACCAACTGTTTATGTCACCGTTCACCTTCTGCGAAATTCCCAGTACCCAAAAATCCAAATAGCCACCTTCGTATTCTGACTGTAACATTATGATCATGTCTGAAGGTCCCACTAGTTCGGCCCAGGAAGACAATGTCTCCCAGACACGTGAATGCCGTTTTTCTTCCGGCTTTTTGTGGGTGGCACCTTCGTGGCTACCGGATAGCATTGTTCTGACATCTACACTAACTGTTTACTCCGTCATCTTCTGTAGGTCGACTACCGGGCGACGCTCGGTTGGAAGTTATGCTGTTCACTAATAAGTTATCTCAACTCTACGAGAGTTTCTCCCTTGCACTTGTCAAGGAAGGCCAGACGTTGTTTACGAAACCCTCAGCCACACAATGGATGTTGACGCACCAATATGCTTAACGGTGTGTTGCTAGATGACATCACTGGGTCTGTGATGTCAAACAGGTACTGGGACCGGCTACAGCAGAACTTGGAAGGCCGAATACCGGAAATGGATCAACAGGCTTACTTCTTCATGTGAGGTTTCTCAGATGTGACTTTTGTTCACTCACCAAAAGCATCAAAAAAGAATCAGAAATTTTGCCCGCCAACCGACCCAAAAAAGTCGGATCGGTGGCTCATGCTTTGCCAATCACTGCGAAGGCTGTGGTAATCATCGCCTGACAAATTACTTAGTGGCCGCTTACGGAAAAAAGCTTCAGTATATTTGTCCCATATGTCCATCCATAAATTACTAAAGATTACTGTGCGCAAATTACTTCAGGTTGTTAAACCTTGGCTGCGCACTACGAAAACGAACCCAGAACCCTGGTGAGATGGACGCATAGGTCAGCAACAAGAATGAATTCATCGACAATAAACGTTGAATTTCTCGTTGAAAGAGTTCCTGAGGTCCTATCAAAGAATAGATCTTGGCCCACTTGTTTGGCAATACTCCACACCTCCCCTTGGTGACACCACAAAGCACGCGAGGAAACACTTGCTCTTAGTCAAGTAGACTGCGAAACAATTATCCTGTTTTGACAACATCCGCTGCCGTTGCTGCATCCTCATATCGCATTGCATGAGAATCAAGCAAACCCAGAATCATTGTCTGTCGTATGTTTTCATTCGAGGCATATTTTGTCGTGAATTGCGGGAAAGTATGACGGTCTTCCCCGGTCAAAAACCGTGCGGAAGCGTGGGTAAGTTGGTACCAGGTGGATTCGGCTGTACCATATGGTCAGCACTAGGAGTGAGGTTCAGAATATTTACTCCTAAAGCGATGGTCAACGATGTTTTCAAAATGGCCTTGGTTTATTTTGCTGAGGCTGGTAATCTTGGGAGTCGCCATCTGCGCACCGTCAGGCTATGACCTCAGCAATTCCACGGTTCGACGTACCAATAGCGATGGTAGCAGGCGGTTTCGGATTTGAGCGCGGAGGCAGGTGTTCGGATCGCGACGGCTTTTACCCGTTCACAAATACAAGCAGGCGTTTGCGTAACCAATCTTGCCGAAGTTATTCATCAGGAATTGCCCAAAAATTTTATTTTACAGATCTGTCGGGAACTGGGGTGGTAACTATTCATCTCCCATGATGGCTTGAGTGAATAAACCCGGGATGGCAAGAACAGTGTTTATTGCAGTGGCACTGGACTAGAGCAAATTTTGCTGGAACTAAAACCCGATTACTTCAGAGAATTCAGCAAGAATTCGTACTTCCTTCGTCATCCGCAGCCCAAGATCGTGGTTCCGTGTACCCCAGGCATACAGCCAATGATGCCATCATGGTGTGCAGCGACGTTTTCTGTAATCTGCTGAACGATTTCTGGAGCGCTTTTGTTCCGAACTGTAACCGCACATGGAATATTAGGCGCCTTACTTATATAATTCAGCTTATATCTGTACCAGGACCTTCAGGCATTATTAAAAAGGTGCCACTGTTCAACTTTTTAAAAAATATTTTCAGGTAGCGGCAGTGGGTGCTGGCGGCTGTCCAGGTGTTCGTGGAGAAATCGACACAAATTAACTCAACACTTTTCCGCGTTTTGCCTACCACCACTGGCGAAGTCAATGTGCGGCGCCTTCCAATTTACAAGACTCCGGTTGCTTCTGACCTTCCAGTTTGGAATCGCGAGTTGACGAAGTTGAGCGTGCTACTGACCCTGTTGGTATGAAAATTGGAGTTAACGAAGTTGAGCGTGTTACTGACCCTGTTGGTATGAGAATTTGTCTAGAATTTCAATTCAGGGGCATCAGTGTTGTTTGTAAACATTTCACGCCACCGCTGAAAAAAGTTTTATTTTTCGTGCGTATTGAGGATTGCGTCATCGCCATAATTAATGGCTCCTGACACTCAAAATCTTATGCAGCATATAGTTGCAAGCTATCCATCGGATGTGCTGAGCGTTGATATGTGTTTCGGTACATCATTTTTCCCCAGATGCGACGGCGTTGGACTGTAATATCAGATCTATTGAGATGTAGCCGGTTCGTACATGGTTTCGCTCTCATTGTTACATCCGGTTTGTCAGGCTGATCAGGCTGGCGTTGATTACTGCTTGTGACCAAATGCCGCATGAGGAAACTAGCCGCTTAAACAGGACTTCCATTGTGAAATTTTTTTGAATTTCATGCAATTACTTTTGAACCCAGCGCCGCTCCTTTGACGAATACACGAATTTGCTCCAAAATCCTATTTTGGGCCAAGGGAATTTAAACAGCAGATTAGTGTTTGATGGTATGTGGTCGAAATCTTAAAATCTTCCTGAACATTTGTAATTTTGGGACGTTGTTTAAATGTACCCAAATTTTGTCGGGCTCGAAATTTAGTTTTTAAATGTTCCCAGGGCTGAGTGGGATTAGTTTTCACCCGCGGAAGAAAATCTTGTATCAAAATTGGTTCCTTCAGGGCTAATCATTGGTTTAGACTAGAGAGTGGTGGTTAGGAGGTATAATTGGCAACGCAGATGTGTTCCCTCTCAGCAGCAATAAGGAGCCAAGTTGAGCAACAACGTGTACGGCCGTCATAATCAACGGTCCTTGTTGGCCATTTGGTCAGAATACTGGTTTCTTCACTCTTCCTGTCTTCCTGGACTGACCCATGGTCTATAGACGGTATGGTTTTCATTTGGAAAAGTCACTCAAAGTGTTGAGACACATGTGCAACCGTCCTGGAGAAAACTGCGTGATCTTCTGAGTGAGTGCGCTTACATTAGATTAGACACGCCCGGTGGAAGTAGATAGTTGACAAAATATCGCTATGCAACAGGTGTTTTTTGAACACTGGGCCTAAAAAGCTTAGGCATTGTACACGTCAGGGCCGAGGCCCATTTCCGAGAACAAAATAATATAATTTGTTACAGTCGGTGAGTAGGCAGAACCCGAATGCGATTCAAGCGTGCGGCTGAGCGGAAATGGATGGTTAAATTATGTTCCAGTTATCCTAAGATTTAAACATAATGTTCTCCATTAAAACAAGCAGCATTTTGGATTACCGCTTCATTATTCAATCGCCAGAAGCAAACCAAAATTCATGTCACCGAAGCTACAGAATTCTCGAAGTGGAGAACTTAACAGACTTAATCTCGTCCGAATGCGCACTCCACTGATATGTTGCTCTTAGCATTTCTCCAAGTGGGTGAACATTCACTGTCGCATAACACTGCTTGTTTATAAGTGACAATCGGTTCGCGATCAAAACACGAATCTAAAGCGCTTCAGAATTTAATGGTCCGCGCTGCTCTTTAACTCGGACATAACTTTCGCAGTATTTTCAATGTGAATTCTGCCCAAACCAATGCTTGAGTAAAGTCTGGGTACAGTCAACCAGTCACAATTAAAAATAGGATGAATTGGTCCACACAATTTCGACACGACACTGTTAGTTTTGGCCTTTGCCTTGCATCAAGGGTAATGTTATAATATGGTTGATGTGGTGTGCAATACTGACGCAACTATGCTTCTGATTCAGTTACCTCCACATTCAGCTTGGCGCGCCTAGACACGGTAAAATCTCGTGTCCCCTGACGGGCTGTACGCGTGTACCAGTCATTTTGGCAAGCGTTCGTTCCAGCTGGAGAGCATGAAGTCATTAACCTTAATTTTGTGAGAAATTACAAAAAATTTGGCAGAAGAATGGCCGGCGATGAGCCCTCGTCGGTATATCTGAATGGATTGTCGGGTTGTCCGTAAACAAGGGCGATAATTCTGAAATGGAAATAGTGTAAACAATTCGTTCTTTTTATCTCTTTGGCGCAAGCCTTGTATATCTTATTTTATAAATGCAAACATATCAATGGCTCATTTGGTCTCGGTGTCAACAATGGATGCTGGGTAATTGCAAAAAACAGCGATCCCAATTTTCGCTTACCATACTCATTAATGAGCGCACACGGAGTAAACACTGAAGACGTGTTCAGAGCACTCATGAAGGCGGTATCACTCCGAATACCTTGATCCCCAGGTTTCAAGGGCCATTCGCTCAATTAGTCCCGCTGGTGGAATGAGGGAGCCGCGTGTAAATCGATGAAACGACGGTGGGATTCAGTGATCATATGCATTGTGAGAAGCAGCTAAGTAGAGGCTAAAGAATAAGGTGTAGTAGTTAAGCATACGACCAAGCGTTAGGGGCTTCAGCCCAAGGACCGCACGCGTCCACGAACGAGCACCAATTGTGCAGCCGTGGCAGAGATCTAGTGAGTGAGCAAGTCCTTGATGTCGAATCTGCTCACTGAGGGCACTCAATCCTAACTTCACTTGTGCTTTCCGATAACAACACAATATAGCTTAATAAGATCTAGGTCTCATTCGCCCTCGATATAACTTGTAACCATTCTATAATCAACCGCAGTAGCAGTTTTAACAACTAGGGGCTCCATTCTGAGAAACCGATTAGCTAACGGGCTTGCGTTTGCAGGCTGTAGTAGTCTGGACAATCAAAAGCTATTTTACACGGAATTTGCGGGAAAGAAATATTAATAATAAAGCTAGATCGAGTAGATGGAACAGACTCACTAAGAATTGTTCTTAAAATAGTTCGTCTTTGGCCCGGGTCATTGAGTAAATAACAGTCCAATCATGTTTGTCCAGAAGTTTTCTTTTGAATGTTTCTCACATGATAAAATTCGGAGATACTCCGAAATGTTTTGATAGCAAATTTAGTACATGAAGCGCGCGAATGACCGCCGTAGGCAGGAGAGCAATTCGAAGCACGTTACCACGTTTGCATTGCGTGAAAGTTTGTCAAAGCACGTATTCGGAGTTCCACGTGCTCAAACAAAAAACGTTTGTGCAGTTGACCAAATATGTAGTCATAATGGAAGCAAAATAAAGGTACACAACACCACACTACTCCCCCACTAGAGCGTTGGCCGTGAGAAGAGAAAACGCTCGAATAATGAAAACAATGAATCAAAACGTTGCTCAATTCAGGTTTCGTCATCAGCTAAGTGCTGAGGGAAACGGACGCATCATCCAGAATGACTAGTGGAATGAATTAGGTTAACGGTAGTGGTATCCTGAATAGGTGCGGATACCGGCTGGATAGCAGGATTGTTGAATGTGGTCGTGGAGGCTTCGGTGAGGACAGTCTTCAGACTATTATGGGAAACTGTATCATGCTTTCTGGTTCCCTCTAAAACGAAGTATTTCGAGTGACATTCGATGACTTTGCAGGTACAACCATAACACGGGTGAAGTGGTTACCTTGTTGCGTCATATCGAATAATACAAATGGCTTAGAAGGGAGATCAGTTGAGACTTGCTGTTTTCGTGTTGATCGTTTTGTCGGCGACGCACAAAGTTCAGACCTGTGATGATGCAGACGGCTGACGAATATGACGGGTGAGTCGGGCTCTGCGCCAGAATGGGGAAACCAGTTCATTAGGTAAACGTTAAGTTGTACCATATACTAGTTCGGTTAGTGAACATTAAAGGTCCTCCTTAAGAATAGAGCAAATAGCAAGCAAAATGAGGGATAAAGAAGCAGAACATGAAGGTGAGTTCATTTGGGCAGCCAATGCATCTTTGAGTTAGCGATGGAAGCGTTCATCGATACCGTTGGAACAGGGGTGATAAGCGGTTGTCGAAATGTGGTGAAAACCGATTGGTGTAGAAAACTCACGAGAGGTTTCGCTGAAAGTGTGAACCGCGGATGGTGGCAGTAATTCTCTCACCCAATGCTGAAAAAATGAAGAGGCTATCGTTTCAGCTACTGGCCAACGCGTAAAACGACCAAGCACGGTAAGGATATGTGTAAAATCGTTTGATAGGGAAAGTGGACTAGCATTATCATTATGAAGATGCGTGAATCCAGCATTAGGAACAGCAAATGCGCCGAGGGGTGAGTTTGTGTGGCGAGCTACTTCACTGCGTTGAGAGGCGATACACAGTTTGGCCCAGGCTGTTAGATCCTTATTTATGTAGGGCCACACAAAACGTTTCCTTGATTCCAGGATGAAAGTGGAACCGTCGGGGACGGTTGGGCGAGCTGCGCTGGTAGACATATCACGAAAAGTTGTTCCAGGCTGGAGGGACAAGGGAAGTGAAGAAACTTGAAACGAAGAGAAAAATGGAATGGACCCAAGCTTAGGATCACAATGTAATGACCGTTTTGATTTCTTGAGCAACGAGCAGCAAAGTAAGCAATCACACACGCAAAACTCTGAACGAATGGTTACGCAAGCGTGCTGTACTATAAAAATGAAACTACACAGACACAAAGTTACAACGCTCAACGGTTTTCGACAAACAGTGGGGTACGCCAAAAAGCAAGCAAAGCCTACATGGATCAACAGTCAACGCGTGCTCGAGACCGAGTCTCAAACTGATGCATTACAACAAATTTATTACTGACCAAGCTTTTGGTAAAAAAAATTGTATAACAGAAGCGGTGAAAACGATTTGCATAGCAAGAAAAACGGAAACTACAAGCGTCTTCGCTAAAACGAAATAGATTTCAATTATACCAGAAATAAAAAGGGCAGTCCATTTAGATTGTTAACAGGGAAGGCAGTCATTAAAGATGGGAGGCAATTTGAAAAATTTTCAAAGTTGCAGCACAATGCTAAAGCTTCGCTCTCTTGGAAAGGTCTAAATGTGTGGAAGAGTGGAAAATGTTAATGCCTGGGCGAAACGAAGCGTATTCAACTACATTGTCCGGTCCTGGACTGCACCGAATATCGGTAGTGAATTGGGAAATATAGTCCTGATGGCGTACCTTGCGTGGTGAATACCGATGAAACTTGGTGTTGAAAGCATACGTAAATGGCCTACGATCGCTTTGAATGGTAAATGATCTACCTTCTAGCAAGTGTCGAAAATGGCAAATAACAGGGTAGACTGCGAGCAATTCAGGACCAAAAGTGCAGTAACGCGTTTGGGCAGCCAGCACCTTCTGCGAAAAAAGGGCTAATGTCTGAGGTACATTGTTAACAACCTGATGGAATACAGCTCGGCAGCAGCGTTTGAAGCATCAATCATCAAAACTAGCTTTGCATTTTCGAAAACATCTGGAAAAGGTGGTTTCGCGGCGTGAGCGATGGTTTGCTTGATGTCTTAGAAAGCAGTAACGACGGCAGGAGCATGGTAACAGATGTTTCTTTGGAGTCAGTTAAATCGGTCACTGGCTGCAAAATACCTGCACAATGGGGGATGAACCACCGATAATTGTTGGTGGCAACAATAAAACGACGAATTTGGGTGGTGACAGGGGTGTGGGGAAAAATTTTAGGCCAAAATGCGATCGGATAATAGAGGCGGGTAAATGTGGCGGCCAGGAAAATCTAGGCTGCTAACATCAAACAAGCATTTACCACTGTTCAAACGAAGGCCGTGGGTAAAAAGACGTTGAAATACTTCCATGAGTTGATTTTCCTGCTTGGATGAGGGTGTTAGCAATTAAAACGTTGTCTAGTAAGCATAGACAAAAGGCAAACTACGCAAAACTTCTATTAAAAGCTGAAACGTTTTAGCAGCATTAGGGAAAACAAAAGAGAGAGACCAAAGAGACCAAACGGTGTTGTAACAGCTCTTTTAGGGATGTCATCCGGGGATTCGGGGCATAGTAGTACACACGCACTAGATCGAGTTTGGGGAAAGTGTGTGGCTTAAGGTACTTGCGATATCGTGGATGTGCGGGATGGGTTACCTGTATAGGATAGTGACCTTATTGAGGGAACGGTAATCTCCGCAAGGGCTACAATCACCTTTGGATTTCTTGGGTACCATATACAGGGAGTGATGATTAGTGATTCGATGAATGCGGATGCTGCCGAGTTCGATCAAGTGTTCAAACTCGTGTTTCGCGATCTGGAGCTTATCTGGATGAAGTCGATGGGGATTGGTGAGGACAGCTGGACCTCTCATCTGGATGCGGTGAACGACGGAATGCGTGACCGGTTGAGTGTACTGACAAGGATGAGTAAGGGCAGGAAAGTTCCTTAGCGTGTAGGCAAAATAGGAATCGGGTAGGATAATTCGGGTACATGTGGATGGATTTGGGGCACTAATTCCGTTGACTTAGAAGGAAGTTAGCATGCCCAAGAGACTTTTGCGTCGCACATCGACGGACAACTTGTGGTGGGCTAAAACGTCTGTGCCAAGGATGGGTGTTTGGACGTCGGCCAAAAGGAAAATCCACTTGAACGCACGTCGCAATCCGAGGTCAAGGGTGAGGGAACGTTCGCCGTATGTAGCGATGCGAGTACCGTTAGCGGCTTGTAACGGATAAGAAGCGGAATTGGGAAGTGGATTTCTATGTGGTAGCACATTAACTTCAGCCCCAGTATCTACGAGGAAACGTAGCCCACTTGAGCGACCGGTGCTGTTGAATAGGCGACTAGTGCGTGAAGGTGTACAGACTGTCGTCGCCGTTACTGACTTGCTTGGATGTTTAAAGGACTTTTGGAATACGGCTTGAAGAAGCAAGGTGGTTGATATTTGCGCGCTTTGGGACCAAACCATTGGTGATACCGGCATAAAGAGGGATTGGAACGTGACAACAATCAGGATAGTAAACGTGTTCGATGCTTGTTAAACTTCGGCCGTTGTAGACGATCGGTCAAGGTATCAAATCTGGTTTGTAGTTGTGAGTTGGCAGAAAGTACTGGATCGCAATCTGTGGATGTGGCGGGTGTAGGGTAGGAGACGGAACTGACGTGGTGACTAGGGTAGGTCTCGTGGATTCTGTCCGCCAGTTGAGCTAGCTGCTCCAGGCTATGGTCATCAACGAAAAGTAATGATGACGCGGGAAATGGAGGGTGGAAGCTTATCGTGCCATAGTTGTGTCATGATTACCAATGCCAACTTAAGATCGCAGAGACTGCGCATATGGCGAAGCACTTGCGACGGCGCCTGTCATCAAGTTCGATTGTGGTGAATAAACCCCTCAGCAGCTTATTTTTAGATTTTCCTGTCATACTAATGACAGCCGCTCGAAGAGCGTCATTTGGATTTTCTTTGAGGATCTTCCAGTATATCATCTACTTCTGTTGCCACATCACAAGGAAGGTGCTAGACGACGTGGTAAAAGCGAATGGCTTGGGAAGCGATAGGTTGAGCAGGGAAAACAGCCTTGACTTGGTGAAAAAGCCCTGGGATTGCGGGGATTATAGTCTGGTAAACGCATGCTAATCGCATTCTCCACTAAATCCGATGAATCGAAGTATGCATCCACAATGACCGGGCAAAAACTTGAAAGAAAAAGAAAAAATATCAAGAAAGACTCAGGCTTACAAAATTTGTAGTGGTCTGGCCACCCAAAAAGCTGCTTTATCAGGAGTGTGTGGCAGTTAGTGGGCAAATAAATGATCCAATTATCATTTCTTCCTATCTTCTTGACCCGCTTTAAGCTAATGTAGGACTCAAATGCCTACTTGATCTAAATATGCTGTGTTACCGGCCTAGTGGTTTTTTTTGCCAACATTCACCGTGTTCTAGTCTGGTCCCTACCCCGGATTACTCTATGAGCTCTGTCTAGTGACTGGTGCCCTCAGCCTAACTCTAATTGATAAAAAACTAACCGAAGTCACCTTTTTTCTTCATTACCAGAGCGCATTCTGCGCTTATATATATCCGTCTGATGATTCACCCCACTATGCACTCACACACAACATCGCATTATCTTCTGCTCGACATGGTAGCTCACACCAACGCTCCGATGCCGTTTAGTCACGGTGCACTCGCCGTGATTATCACCATTCCATCCCCACTGTCTCATTGGCAGTTGTCATTTCACTCCTCCTCTGCGACTTGCCTCTACCAGCGTCTGTATGCTCTTTGCTTGTTCGAATTGACTGAGTTGTCTTTACTGGCCTTCTTCTTCGCGAAAAAAAGAGACTCTATGAGGCACTCCGAAATAAGGGCTACCCGAAGAATTTCATACGGAGGGCTTACGAAACCACCACCAAAAGTATTTGTCAACACTATCAGAAGAGAAGAAGCTTGCGCTGCCATATATCAGAAACGTCGAAGAGATGACTGCACGACATTTACGGCAATATGGGATTACAGTCGCCTTCAAGCCTGCAAACACGTTGAAAAGAACTCTTGAAACCAAAGGGAAGTTTGGGTGCATGAAGAAAACGAACGTGGTCTACAGACTTAAGTGCAACGACTGCGACAAACACTATGTTGGCCAAACTGGAAGAAAACTGGCTACCAGAATACATGAACACAAGCTTACCAGCAGAAGGCATGACCCAATGTCACTTGTCTCAATCCACGAAGACAGAGAAGGGCACATGTTCAATTGGAACAACGTTCAAATACTTGCTCACGCGAGAACAAAACGGGAGCGAGAGTTTGCCGTGGTACTCCACACAAAAGTCGATCAATAAACACATCGACATTGACCCCGTCTATCAGCGGTTACGAGCAAAAGAACTACACGGTCACGGGACTCTGTGCCACATGGACAATCAAGAAACCTAACGACAACCAGCGGACTAATGGCTCCAAAGGAAGAAACCCACGAAAAACAAGACCACTGGATCAACCAATCAGGGAGACCAATCCAGACCTCAAAGCAAGAAGAGAAACGACCGAATCACAACAGAACAATCACCCACAAAACTGTCGAATTGAATACGCCCAATGAACCAACCAGACACAAGAGATTGACACCAGGTCAGATTCACAAGGGTCCAATCAAACTAGGCGAAGAACCCCTTCAGAACTACCAGATGCTGTTTTAGGAGCCATATAAGCACAGGTAGAAGAGGAGGAATTCACCCACTCAACCCCTCACTGATGATGTCACCTCGATTGGTGATGAAACGTTTGCAATCCAACTGCCAAGCTCGGCGAACAGACCAACAGCCAGAAAACGTATTCGTATACAGGTCGCGAATGGCCGATCCATTTTGAGTTCGCGCGGACTTAGAGGGTGTTATTATTGTTCATGTAGTCTTAAAATCGTTTCCAAATCCAATTTAAAAAACACGTGAAAAAACTGCTGCTCGACGAAATTTCCCGTCTTCATAGGATATCATGCTAAACGACTGACAGCCCTTAAAGTATGAATTCTGCCCCCATGATGGACCCAGAGCACGTTTAAAAACCTTAACAAAACTGCGGCCGCATAGGTGAGGTTAGGGATTTCGAATAAATACCATCAAATTATAAAAATTTACGGCTGTCCCTCGTTCGAAGTACGGTTTCATCGAAAATTAGGGTATGCTTCTAAGCACCGGCGATTTATGCAAGATAATGTGTGCCGCGCATCAAATCAACGTCGGCGATGTCTGAGAAAGGTCGAAATAAGGATCATTATAGTGTGCGGGTAAAAAGCACGTAGCTACCGGGACCACCGCCAGATTCCGCAACGGAAGCACGGCCGACATGGCGGAATTTAACTAGAACTGACGGTAGGTCATCTAACTGAGTAAGCAAACCTAACAAGGAAAGCCGGCGCTTGGCACGACAGTTGTAGAAATTTTGGAGGTCAGCATCTTCCCGACTTCATTTTCGATCAACCGCCGCACCCCCGAGGACGGAGTCCCGAACTTCAGCGGATAATTTCATTTCTTTTATTCGTGGTTGCCAGTACAAACATGAACCCAGCCCCCAAGGTAGATCTTGGGTGGGTTTGAACGAATTTCAACAAACGTGTGAAGGTTTAGGGTGGCTTTTGGATTTCGAATAAAAACCGTCATGCACCACAATTTTTCATACGAAAAGTTACTCAATGCGAACTGTGGTTTCGCAGAACTTTTGAGTGTGTCTAGGAGCCGGTGCTGCATTTGTGAGCCACCATCTGTCTTCGAATTTGGGGTGTGGTGAGCTCGATCTGTTGCTCACTTCCACAAACAGCTAGCCATAAGGCACAAGCGAACCACTTCGTCCCACTGCTCTCGGTTACCTTAGAATCATGAGCAAAGACGTCTGCCTTCCGGAAATTGCGGGGTGTTGCCGCAAGTTGGCCTGTAACCTGAGGTCGCGTGCTTTCTTTGACAGTATGGAGTTGGAGCTGTGCATGTTCCGTTGTACCAAACTTCTTGAACAGAGCTGCACCCCATGGAAGTAGTTTTAGCGCTCGATTACAATATTCTGTATGGGTTGAGCCATCAAACAATAATCGAGTTCGTGACGGAACTCTGTGACCCAAGTTAGCAGAATTTGTATCTGGGGTGGAATTTAGTAACGGATTTGTGAGTTCCCGAATCAGTTTTCCCGCCGATTGTATTTGTACAGCAGGGCCTGTTTTTGCAGCAGGATGTTGTTGTGCGCTGCAACACCTTTTTCCAGTTTTGTGTGGTCCAGTTAAAACTTGGGCGAAAGCCTCGCTCCTGTGTATCAATCCGTGAGTCCGTGAATCCGTGTGCGCTGCAACACCTTTTTCCAGTTTTGTGTGGTCCAGTTATCACCTGTCTGTTGTTACTGATTGCCGGATCAGAGTTCAGAACAATAATGAGGTAAAACCTCACCACTAACCCAACCGCTCTACCGCGAACTAGCGAGCAAGAATTTACATTAGTGTCGCAGTATTTAAAGTCTGAATTTAGGTCATGCTGGCGGCGTAGAGTGATTGGTTGGCGTAGCATCTAGGGCACGTCGGAACACATGAGCACCATCGTTCGCTGCTGATTGGCTATTCGAGCGGATGAACGGCAAATGGATTTTCTTAATCGGGGGTCAACGGCCTTGCTGAAGCGTTTCGGCGGTGTAGTGTGCACGCTATGGAAGCACCGGGGATCCCTGGTACTATTCGAATAGTGATTACCCAAAATTAGAGGTTCACGACAAATTCTGTGGATGGGAAACATGAGGCCGGCTCATGAGCAGAAGACCACTACATCAATCCTTACATGTACATGTAAATGGACCACTGGGTACTGCAGCGGAATTGGCAGTTTCCAGCAGGTTTCAGGAAAACTGGCCTGGTTAGTCTTTTGAGCCATAGATTTTGGTTGAGGACCCTAATCATCCTCTTATGTCATCATCATTTATAGTAACACCTGTTACTCCATGGTCATAAAACCATATCAATTTATGTGAATTATGCAATAGAGGCAGTATCCTGACCCACAGGTAACAGTGAATTGCGCAATTACAACTGATCTTACGTTACATCAGCCGTTGCATGGTGTCATCAGCTGGGCCGTCTTGTTGCATAAAACAGAACAGGTAAGCTAAGTATCTCTACTGCTATGGCCTCCCTTCTTCATCTCTCACCTATTCATCCTCCTTTCCCTCCTTATCTCGTTGCCAGTGGCCTCTCCATAGGCCCGTTCTTGGGGACTGTCAAATCCTTTTCCCACCCATTGTCGTTGCAATATCTACCGTTAACACAACCGCCCCGATCATAGACACGTGAAATCATCCTCGAAACCCCGACGCTCTGTTCATGTGACACTTAGCGTTCGCACTATGGAACGAGCTGGACCCATCTATTGCTACATGTCGTCACTGAAACGAGGATTGAAGACCCTGGTACGGTTGTCCAACTAACCTCCTTGCTCCTGGTGATCTAAAAGCCACTGGATGGTTTCCTGGTATTGGCGTTGTTCCATGCCACCGAGCTTAGGGGTCTCTGCTTGGATTTTACTGGTTGCTAGTTAACTCTGCAGTTTTTTGGCAATATCCGCAAGGGTAAGGGCTGTGTTGTTGTATGGTTACTAGACGTGGCCTCCGCGGACAGGTGATCGGAGGCACCTTCAGGTTTTCGACCACCGATGCCTCATAAGCGTGACCTGTTTTGGACGGCGTCAGCGTGTTAGTAACGAGTTGATTGGAAAACGGGTATTTGGTTGTGCAGCAGGTACTGCAATCGGGAAGAACATCCACCACCACCGGCTACGATGGCTCGACTGTGTGCTACGCATGCCGGAACACCGTCTACCGAGATGAGTGTTGTTCTCCGTGCCTCCTTCAGAATGGCGTAAACCGCGAGATGGACAACCCATACTTGGCAGAAAGGCGTGAAAGAGGTCACGACGAGTTTGAGTGTTGTTGATGTTGTACGACTTCCAGGATGGGGTTCCCGTGGCTCCACCTGTGCTTGGCTGGAGACGTTGCAAGCAATGGCGGCTAATCGATATCAGTGGCGTTCATGCTGTCAGTTTCTTTCCAGATTGTCTGATTAAGCTCTTGGCGGTGTAAGCACCTCAGAAAGCTTGACATAGGCCAGCACTAGGTCGCTCCATCACCCACTCTTTCTCTTCTTTTCACTCTAGGGCTTTAACTATAATTAGTCGAACCTTGTGGTTGCACGGCAATGAAGCATCAATGTTAACACTGATGTTGCTGTCTTTGATGATGATCCCGTAAATGCGCCGATAATCGTTGTCTGTTTATTGCATCTACTTATGCCTCAACAGATTGTAGCTTTGATATTCTCAAAGATAATTCATTGCGGCCGGCTAAGAGCTCCGACATTGTCGTGCTTGCCTGGAATATGGATGCGCGAATAGTTGTGCTTAGCGCTGCTGAGGCTCAACTGGGTGGTCGTCCTCGACTGGAATCGAGACGCACAGACAACAGTGAACGCCTGCTGCAGTTATTTGCTGACCACAGACTGTTTTTCATCACTGACTTCCGAAACAAATGAAACAGCCCGGCCACATGATATCCCACGCATGCTAGTCAACCTTCACAATAGATGGACCACACCACTACTAGCTATACGTGGAGTGCCTCCATTACTGATTGTCACTCGTTCTGGAACATCTATGTGGACTCCTATCACGCGGTTGTTCGTTGCTGCTTCTCTTCGCGCTTATCAAGGGCGCACATGATGTGCACTTGTCAGTTGGCCATTGAGAAGCTCTCGCACCATGATTTGAAGCAAAACTACCTACTGAACTCTTTCAGAAAACGTCTTCTGACATTGCCTCTTACTAGAAGGTACTGCCCACAACCATGCAATAGGCGAGGCGCTCCGCTGTGCAACAGCGCAACCAGATCTAAGCGCCTGATCTTGAGCAGGAATCTAAAATTGCTCCTCCTGGTCGAGAGTGCCACACAGTTCGATGAATCATCGGGCATCAGGTGACAAAAAGCATCTGAGCAGGTCGAAAATTTATATGCGTCCAGAAAGCTCAAGGGGTGGATAAAGCAAGAAACTCGGAATGTGCGTAAACTGCTCCAGCTGATAAGCGTAACCAGCCAAAGAGAGGCCTCCGGTGAGCCAACAATCACTGATAACAGCTGCTCGCTTATCCGCAGAAAAGGTGAACACATGAGGCGTCCGGTTGAGTAATTCCAAGTGCAACTCAAGTGGCCTGCAGTTTCTCAGCCAAATTCGCACCTCAACGCAGCCATGGACAGTGAACTTAGAACCCCCGATGACTTTGGAAATGAGTGAATGCCTTGTGTCACTCAAGCGTCACGGAGCTGCTGGTCCTGACGAACTCCTGCCTGCTCTGTTCATAGGTGAAAGTGAAATCCTCAGTTGATGCTCGTCTGACTTATCTGTCTCTATCTGGGGGGCAAAATACTATCCGGACTAATTGGGGTGAGTCAATAGCGCTGCCCATATTCAAAAGGGGTGCTCGCACTGGGGCGATCATAGAGAAATTAGCTTGACCCCCGTTGTAACTGGGCTGTTTGCGTCGCTTATTTTACGTCGTCTTACGAAGGCGCGTGCAGAGGAGCTTCGAGAACAACATGCAGGATTCCGGTCGGGAAAGGGGCTGCGTGGATAACATGTTAGCACTTCGTCAAGTTCTAAAGCAACAGTATGCATATAGGCGCCCTACAACCCTGATGTCTCGTGAATTCAAGATTGCGTTCAATTTTATCGATCAATACGCTTGCACAACGGGGTATGTCCCAGAAGTTCGTGCACATCATGCGCTGTTCGTATTCACATACCTATATGGGGGAGCTCTCCAGAGGTCTTCCTGCAAGCGGTGGTGCCTGAGGGTGTTCACTCTATCCACTTTTGTCTAATTTCGTTGTTAATGAAGTAGTGAGGCGAACTCTGGAATGCCTCGAAAACCCTGGCGTTCAGATCACACGTGAGAACCTTGTGGATATAACTGTTCATCTGAAGCACCCTTTCGATGCCTAGCTGCCATGCCACCCGAAGGAAGCACGAGGGCTGGGATACTGCCAGGTTGCCCAGGCCTAGACAGGGGAAGTCGAGAGACAGAGGTCGGGATCGAACCACGGACCTTACGGTCAGTAAATTCGCGCTCTAACCACTTGAGCCATCTCGCCCCTTGTGGATGTGGAATATACGAACCATATTGTTCTCATTTTTTGAAACGGCAACCGGAAGCACAAGCACTGTTAGAAAAGCTAACGAAAGACATCCATTCCTTTTGAACATACAAGAATTCAGGGAATATCATTGTCACCTGAGGGGAGCAGGAGGGATGAGATACTGGTAGATTGTCCAAGTCTAGACAGGAGTATTCGAAATTCTGGGATTTGTTTCGAAGCACAAACTCCCCAGGTCAGTAATTCCGTGCCTTAACCACTGAGTTATCTCGAACCACCCTCTTATGGAAGGCAGATATTAACTATCTCTAAAACAACATATCGAAAACTGCGCACAACGCGGTGCAACCCCGCTAGTCTCTCCTAAACGTTGGGTCTTTTTATAAGGTTGTGGCTTTGTTGGAGACTCGATAATGGATTCCCTCCTGTCTTAATCACAACCAAACTCGACGCATCATCTGACGCCTGGTAAGACTAAGTTGAAGCGCATACTGGGAAGCCTGATTTTTCCAAAAACCCAAAGAAATTGGTAGCGGGAAATGCTGGAACTGGTTATATGTTGTTCAAGTTGATCGATTCAGCAGGTCTATGGAAACCAGTTGCCAGTGAAACCATCAAGGGTCACAATGACGCCTCAGTATCCGGCGAAGGAGAATACCTGGACTGGTGAACAGTATATTTCGGTCAACGATTGAGATCGTCACCTGATTCCCTTATCATCATCAGCATCATTGTCGTCATGGATAGCAGTACACCATCAGTGGAAACTGGTGCTTAGTTCTCATATAGCCATGGGAAGACGGTCATGGTAAAAGTCGAGCAAGAGAGGGGTTGCAAAACTTTATGTCCGTCGACAAAGGTGACGTGCATACACAATCCAAAACATTGAAATTAACACATCAAAACATCTTGTTTGAGCAGTGTATCATCAGCGGGATTGACCAAGAATTTTTTGTGAACCCCATCCAACAAAATCTCAACACACAACGACAGATAAGCGTTAGCTAGGAAGTCCGACCAGGAACTGACGACAAGTTTACCACTGGAACCAGTCTTATGCTACGCGCTCGATGAGATCCACGTGAACCCCTCCCAGGAAAGCACGAAAATCCTGCAGCACTCGACTTGACGGTATCCGTTTTCACTTCGCGTTACAGTTTTATGGTCTGTCGTCCACGAACTTTTCTGCAACAAGGGTTTAGAGTGGGAAGACGGTGGTTATAACAATAGTAATAGTAACTGTAATAATCGTTCGACTGTAACACCCTGCCATGCCACCCGAAGGAAGCACGAGGGCTGGGATACTGGCGGGTTGCCCAAACCTAGACAGGAGAAGTCGAGAGGCATAGGTCGGATTTGACGGACCTTCCGGCCAGCAAGTTCGCACTTTAACCACTGAGCTATCTCGGTGGTCAGATATGCATGCTGCCTACCTGATCCTTGTCTGCTTCTCGAGTGACCCTGACTCATTACCTGGTACTCACTACTCGGAACAGTTTCATTACGAATATGCTACTGCCAATTAACATCAGCTTTACTACGGATACAGTGGTGATAAAATATCTGAGGAGGTTTGTGGTTTTCAGATCTTGGAGGGGGGCAATTTCACAACCATAGAGTAGGTCTACTGCCACAGTGGTTTTGCGAACGCTGCCATTTAACATCAGTGGTATTTGTTTCAGACGCCAAAGGTGACGGAAGTTGAAACATAGTGTTCGTGTCTTGTTGATGTGTGTGACTCACAATGCAGTCACGGTTTATGCAAATAAATAATGTAATATAAGTAATTGAGTAGGACAAGTAAACCTGCCAACAAACTGAAGCTTCACATTTTGAAGCTCCAAATGGCTCCACAGAAAAGGAACTGTTGAAGCTAGATTTCGCTCTTTTGAATTCCAAAGTGCATATCGAAACGAAGAGTTCCTTTCGCTGTTCTGTGTACTGTAGTTTGTTCGGACACGTGATGGTCAAATAACAGCTATCTCAACCCCATAACCTAAGTCGACAATCTTTTTCCATACGTGATTTCGACGTTCAAATTCACTGTCCCTTGAAGGTTTAACCAGGGCGCTGTCGCTGACAGAAATAAAGAGTAATGTGAACTGGAGACTGCAATGGCGAAAATCCAACATTTGTGGGGCAAGTTTTTCAAACTACTGTTGTTTGCAAATTGTAATGGGCAGTGATTTTACTTTTCCGGAACCAGTTTTGTGGGTCGTAATGTACTAGGTTATTTTGGTCGCAGTCAGCTGGCCTACGTAGTTTGCGAACTAATTAATGTGGTTTGTTCAACGGGATGGTTTACTCTATACCTAAATTCACCAGGGCTCTTTTTTAGGTTTTCTGCTTATTTTATTTCTGAATGGAAGTACGCTGATTCCTGTGTCAATCTTACCACCTTGCGCGAACTACGATGTCGGTTGGCTATGCCAGTGGTCTCTCCGAGTATGCGAACAAAGGTGTTTGTGGTTTGCCAGAGTTTTTCGATGATACAATCACCCTGGAATCGAAAATTGACGAACTCCACAGGCTTATGGTTGAGTCGGCTTATACCGTAGTCCATACTGGAGCCGGCATCAGTACACCGGTTGGAATTCCTGATTTTCGAGGTCCTAAAGGTAATTACCATTGTTTGCTGACAGCTCTAACTGACAGGGGTTTGGACTCTGGAGAAACTGGGAGAGAAACCCACCGTGTCAGTATCCTTCGAGAAGGCTATGCCTTCTTTGGCCCATCGTATTCTTGTCGAACTCGAACGGAAAAGTAAGTGGAAATTTACATCGAATACGACTTGTCAGATCTGATCCAATATCTTATCACGCAGAACATTGATGGGTTGCACTTTCGTTCCGGATTTCCTCGGAACCGTCTGTCCATCTTGCATGGTGACATGTTTCTTGAAGTTTGTGACACCTGTGGTAGTTTTTTTGCGAGAAGTACTCCGTCAACCACTATGGGTCTACGTCGGACTGATGTGTTTTGCACCTACACCAAACCTTCTGGTCGGGGATGTAGGTAAGCTTCTCATATAAGTGGTAAATGCGGTTTTCCTAGGGGAAGGCTGTGTGATACGATACTGGACTGGGAGAGCGACCTGCCTGAACTGGACTACCACCTTGCTATTGAACATTCCAAGTACCTCCGTTTTTATTGGTTCTCACGATGACTCCCGCAGTCGAGCTGACCTACATATTTGTATTGGAACCTCTTTGCAAATGTATCCAGCAGCATCCTTACCATTGCTTCCTCGTCGCTCTTCTACCTCCGCGTCAGCCTGCAACAAAATCCGCAAGTGTGATCCTGAAAATAATCTTTCTTCACACCGGTCCAAGCTGGTTATTATCAACCTACAGAAAACTAAGCTTTCGAAACGGGCAAATCTGAATATTCATGCTCCAGCTGACGTGGTTCTCGATGCGATCGCGAAGAAGTTCCACTTAGCTATCTCCTCAACTGTTCCCTCCTCCGATATTTTCGTGCCTATGCTTCTATTGAGGTAAGTGTAATGTTCGCTTATCAATAGCTCTTTGGGGAACAGCATTCACAGCATATGACTCCCTTCCTCAGCACATCGTTTAGAGTATCGTTGTGCATCTGAGTCCCAGGTGAAGCAACACGGTCCTGCAAGATAACAATGTAATTGAGAAGTAATCATTGCACTTGCCATGATTGATCTCGGTTCAAAGCATTCTGTTGTACACGATGCTGTATCAGTATCAATTTGGTTGCGTATTTGGCACTTTTCTTGGTTTATACGATTCTAAAGATGGGTGTCCTCCATTTCAGTCATTTTATCCTATTTTTTTCTTGGAAAATCCATAGCAAAGGCGATCGGCAAGATTATTCGAATTCTGGAGATGTCAGCTAAGATCTCGCAATCTTTCTTCTATGTATACAGATGGACTACTGAAAGTGGCTGGGAGATCCATAATTCCGTGCCATTTAGTGAGCTCTAGCACAACTCTCTTGTAGTTACCAGCTATGATTCTCGTGTGATTTTGACTGAAAGTGAAACAAAGTTGTTTGGGTGTTTTTGAAAATGTTTTCGTCGTCTTACTACCGTTCTCTTCAACTTCTGTGAAACAGATTAAAAAAACTGGCGATGTTGAAAAGTGGAAATTACTTTTACATTTTAGTTGTTTCTGTTTGGATAATATTTTGCACATCCTGGTTTAGTTTGTCGGGCTTTTCTTCGTGAGCCTCATTTTTAGGCAGAACGAGGGTCGGAAAATCCCAACTTGTTCCAACAGGGGCTCCCTCTAATGAAAAGGCATTTTCTTTTGTGGTTTAGAAGTGTGCTTAAGGTAACTGGACGCTTTTATACAATTTTTTCCCGTACAAGCGCCGAGTTCCCGCTTTTTCCCAAAAGATTTACTGTTCAAGCCCGTCCATACTTTCAAGCTTAAACAACTTGGCACTGGTTCTTGTCTTGTGGTTTGTGCGGCACCCGTTTGCTAAAAGGTCGCCTCGATAGGGACACGACCGGCTCAGTCTCAAAGCAGCTGATGCTCGGATGAACCATTGTTTGAGCCCGTTGTGAACGCATCGATTTCTACTGTAGGCATCTCAGGATATACACTTCTCACAGTTTATAGCACCTGCGTACCGAAGAAAATCGTTCAGCTATAGCACTTTTTCGGTGCCTAACTGCCTTGCCACCTGAAGGAAGCACGAGGACTGGGATACTACCAGGTTGCCCAAACCTAGACAGGAGAAGTCGAGAGGCAGAGGTGTGGTTCGAACCACAGACTTTCCGATCAGTAAGTTCGCGCTCTAACCACTGAGGCATCTCGTACCGAAAGGATGCAACGATTTGCTTTGTTGCTGGGGATTAAAAATGAGAACTTGAATCAAGGCATATAGATGGTCTATTTTTTACACAGCTGGGAAGCATTGCTTGAGGGCAGCCGATCTTTTAACATACATTGGTTCGTCGAGTCCCGGATAATCATGGAAACTACCGCACGTGTTCAGACTTGGTGCAGGCTCGTAAAATTTACAAGTAGGATATAAAGGGACGTAGTGTGAAGGACTTTTATCTTTTTTTATGACGCCCCTGTACAACAATTCATATGGGCCCGCATGTATTCTCTCGTTTCAGGTCAGTTCATTCCACACCTACTGACTCAATACCTTGGCGGGTTTTCCCCCACCCAACAGCCGGATCTCTCGTTCAAATACTTGAGTCTCTAGTATCACCCAAGACAGAGGCAATACATTCTTCTACAGATCCTGTTAGAAAGCCAACGGGTAACGCTGAAGGGCATGATCCGAAGGGGTCAATCAAGGTAACAGACCAGAACCTCGGTATCAGTGATTTAAAAGTTGAATCAACTGCCAAAACTTCCGTGTGAACCTCTAAACTTTGTATTGTACCTTTGTTTTCGTTTGCTGATACACCATCGCCATTATCAGGACTTTTTATTTTCCCAAGGTCATTTTGTTTCATTTCCCCACCCAACGTTTCATCTTCCGTTTCCATTTGCAGACTATTCTTTCCGCACTATGAAGCAGATCTCGACTGTTCTACGTGGTACTGGATGGGCGTTGTATTTTTTCCTCCTTCTACTGCGTTTCGTCCTTGTCTGGCGTGTTCAGCCGGGCTACATACATCCTGATGAATTTTTTCAGAGCGTAGAAATTTCTGCCGGCGATGTTTACGGACTAGAAGTATTCCGTTCCTGGGAGTTTCTTCCTCATGGTAGTGGACCCTTGCGATCAATTGCTGGCATTGGACCTATGGCTCATCTACCCATTTGGTTGTACAAACGGTTGTTGGACGGAGGTACTAGCGGAACTGGTTTTTATCGTCTTTCCATGGATTTGCCATCACGTTGTCCTCAGTGTAGGATACAGATAGCTGCACAAGAACAGTGTCTTGATCTCAGTTTCATCGAGTGACTTCTCCGATACCAGCACGTAGTGTATGGCTTGTCGTGGCTAACCCCTCCGGACGCTCCATAGTTCTCATCTTTCCATGCTGTAGACTTCACAAGGGAAATCTTTGAGTGTATGATCGAGGCATAGGTGATAATTATATACCGTCTTCCGAAGCTGCATTTGTTTCACCTATACACTACGAAGCGCTGTGAGAAGACGGTCACCCACTAGACTTTTGCGAACCTAAGTACTGGTCAAACCACCTAGGTTCCAAATGAAATTCCGTTATCAGGGCCCATGTCTCCGACGTGTGCTGTTAACGATGGTACACATCAGCTGTTTTCTCACTGCTCATAATGATTTACATCCCATCTGTACAGGAGGTTTATCGTTTCTAGAACTGGTTCATTTGTCACCTATTCTATATATATATATATATATATATATATAGTTACGTATGATTTGGCGCACCAGTTAGTTCGGTTCTGTTTTATATTTGTAGTTAAATCATCTTAAAGGGGCACTATTATTTTTAAAGGTGATTGAGCTAGGGGCTCTTTAAGGGTGTCCTGGAAACAGCAGACAGACGCTCTGAAGATTCCAGCGGACAGCCAGCCGTGGATTAGTTTTTTTCCACTGATTATTCATATGCTAGGTGATGTGCACTCAGACCAGATTGCTTAACATCAGTTTCCTTACGGTTCTGTCAGGCACCCTAACTTCCACTTTCAGTGGATATGCTTACATGGGTGTGGTTGTATCTTCAGAGGTTCTGAAAGCCGTATTGTTCTAGGTACCCAGTTCCTCTGCCCACATATTGAATTCGGACGTTTTTTTTCGAAGATACTCCCAATCGTCATCCATCATGTACACAGGTTAGCACACCTCAAGTTTGCCTTATGTACTGTAGGTTAAATCCAATGTGGAACCTCGTTCTTTGTTCACTTAGCTGTTTGAGTTAACCACGGAACACTAAGTTTGTGGTCATTTTTCGAACGGATTTTGTTGACAGTTTTTTTCACGTAACTCTATTTCATCATTATGTTGGGTCACCTTTTCATGTTGAACTTTTTCCGCCCTTCATCTTGATCTAACAGCCGTAAACCTTACGCATGTATCATACGGAGGTTCGGATTTACTCACTCGGATTCTATTTCCAGTTCGTCTCATGACTGCGGTAGGATCTCTCTGGGTCGACCTATTTGTAATTTTTGGGAGTGCCCATTTACGCAGTCCTAACGGGCGAAAGCGCCGTTGTTTTCTTTCTGCCTCGCCACCGATCGCTCTGATCATCTATGCTTCTTGCACATTTGGTGGTCTCCTATGTGCCGGAAGAACCATCGCAAATGCTTGGGAAACTGCGGCTGTAGCCACTTTCGGTTTGTTTTCTCTTGTGATCATACGCAAAGCCCACCAGATGACTCCGACTTCCTACACCTGCGATGCCACATGCATTTGTATATTGATGTGCTTACAAGCTGCTTTTTCTACTTGGGCAATTTTCCTACGTTTTACTTACCCACTATTCATTTTACCATTAGCTGTTGCAGAAATAGTTGCTCTTTGGAGAAAATCCCGTGTGCTTTCATTGCTTCCCTGCTCGTTTGCTATCCTGGTTGCTGCACTTAGTCTACATCTTTGTCTACTTGTAGACACTGCATACTACAAGAATAGATCCTTCTCTCAGTTGTATTCTAATTGGTCTTTATCGGATCTCGTGTGCGTGCCTTGTCGTTTTTTTGCGTACAATTCTAACTCGACTCATCTGGCCGAACATGGACTCCATCCACGATACCTTCATTTGTTGGTCAATTTACCCCTTATTACTGGCCCTGTTGTGGTTCTACTGGCCCTGTATCCCCCGAAGCAATTTTTCTCTGTGCACTGTTTGTTTTGGCTATGTGCCCTCGTACCATTAGCCATTTTATCCACCGTGCCTCATCAGGAAGCACGATTTTTGATGCCACTGATACCATTTGTTACCATTCTGGCTGGTCACCGGTTAGAAGCTTTACTGGCCTCACCAAGAAAGAGCAACTTGTTCCATCTTTGGAGGTCAAAGTGGGGCACATTTTTCTCGTTTTGCTGGTTCATTCAACAGACCATTTTGTTGCTTCTGTTCGGTACGCTACATCAAGGTGGGCTGGTCCGATACTTCAAATCCCTTCAACCACCAGTATCTTCTGACTGCCGAAGCTATATTTTCTACCACACGTACATGCCACCTCGATTCCCATTCGGTCTTTACTCACCACCAATCCCTGGCAATCACTGTAACACAGTCACTGACCTGATGGGCTCGGATGCGAGCAGACTGAGGCACGCCTTACAGCAATTACGGAATTCAAACGCTTTGCAAACTTCCGGACAACACTTGGCTAATGTGGTAAGTTTTTACCTGTCTGACTCATATCCAAGGCTGAAACGGTACCATCAGCCTGTATTGAGGGTAGCAGTATATATATATATATGGTGAATACATTGGTTTTTCTGCAGAAAATGCGTTTGTAAGGCGTTCATACTAAGTTGACTTTATCGCAGAATGACGGTCTGAGCTTCGCGTGGATTAACCTGATTCGCAGTGTGTTTTGATGGATTGAGCAGAATAGTCCTAGCAAAGTTAATGGTGGAAAAGAAAGACGGTACAGAATGGGAGCGACCGGAATAGTTATTTTTTTTCTCGGGGGAATGTTAGTTCGTTATGAATCACCGAGAGTTTTTCTGCTTCTAACGGTCGTTTTGCTAGTATATTAGTCTGGGAAGCTTTTCTAAGTGTAAAGATATGCAGGACCTTAATTAGATGATGAATCGCCCTTTGTTCTATCTGTGTAATTTCCACCACATTCACATGTTAGCCCTCATCAAGAAGGCCAGTTCATGTGACGGTAGGTTATTGGGAGTTTAATACGGGTTCTGTGGAAAATCGTCCAACAATTCGGGTACTCTGGTCAAATTCAACTAGCTGCTCCACCTTGCCCCAACTTCTTCTGTTCTTTTGCGTTCACATCTTTCCAGATCTATCCTGGTTCCTTGTCTCCATTGAACTTAAATCTAACCGAGTTCGGATCCATTCTGGCAACCCATTTGTTCTTCGGCCACCTATCGCTTGAAAATTTACCCCATTTACCGCCAACCAACCAAGTTGGGGACTATTCATATTGGTATTCACAGTTGTCACTGCATGTCGTATCCCTTGTCCTACGCTGATTCTTTGTTGTACTTTGCATTCCTCTTTTTGCATTTTTTTTGTTCGACTAACTTTCTAACCAGTGTTTTTTATTGGGTTGCCTTTTCCTGAAATAAACCAATATACTCGACTAATTCGTTTTGTTTTTTGTCCTCTATTTTGAACGTATGATGCGCAATTGGCTTATTTGCCTACTAGGATGAGGGTTGGTTTGTTCCTGTAATTTGCTTCCATACCTTGTCACTTCGCAATTAGGAGCCTCAGTGAAGCGGGACTATTGCGTAGTACCCCTTTTCAGCCTGATTTCATCCAAATTTAGATAATATATAGATTTCTTGCATGACGATCCTTCATGTAACAAGCCGAGACCACAGGGATGTGCAGCGTAATCACTGGAGACAAGCATTTTGTCCCTCTGAAGTTTGACCAGACCTTCTGAAGTATTTGATTCAGATCCAAAGTAATGATGGGTCGAGAGCACCAGTCATCGGTTTAAGCAAGCGAGCAACCTGAGGGTATTGGTGATATGTTATTTCATCGTTTTCTCTTCAGTCTGGACCCTGAAGATAAGTTACATTGAGACAATTCGTTCAACATTTCAATACCATATCACTAACTATCCGGGAAGTGTATGGCTTATGCTATTTCCTATCGTGGGCACTGCATCCCTCAGCCATTATACTGTCACCTATGCGTATCTTTGAATGTTGAACCGGGCTTGCGTGCTGTAGCGATCCGTCTAAAAGCACATGCTGTAACTTGTTTATTTAAGGCTCATGTATTCCAGTGGGGCTCTCAGTGGGTGGCCGGCTGAGGCATAGCAAGTCTCCATAGGACGTGCTTTTCCGGGATGTGTGGTGTCATCAGTACAGGGTTGTTAGGGTAGTACGGTATGTTCCTTAGGATTCAGTCACCTAAGCTGGACACCTCTAGTCCACTGGACCAGAGTGTCGAATAATTTGTCTGAGTACGGTTTTTGAAATGAATCTGTTCTCTTCAGACTGCTCGTGTTTTGGACTTCTGGATCGGATCGTTAACATAACCCGTCTGAAAAGCCTATCTATCGTCCTCCGTCTAACCTCCCGATGGTTCCCAATTGGCTTTATACTATGTTGTTGTCTGGTAGTCATCTTGATGTTGTACTCCTGTTGGGGTGGATAGTATGATTAATATCTTACGCTCTGTTCGGTTCACTCTGTAGCTTCCCACTGTTGACAACGTACCAGCTTCCTGTCTTCCTATCTGTCCTCCATGTCCTCTGGTTCGAATACCAATGGCCCACTGAACAAAACCGTGGATCGGATTGATGATTGCCCTCCTCTAATCCGAGTCAGGTTACCTCCGTGCTCCAAACCTTTGGTAACAACATCAGCGACTCATATCTCCGGTTGCCTTTCTGAATTTACGGTGTCTGAAACATCCGCCCCTATTCGGCCTCAATACTACAAGGTATTTTACCGCCGTCCGAGAAGATTACATCCACTCACTCCTGCACAATTTATTAACACCTCAGTCTCCAGCAATACCCCGTCTGAAGTGAGCTATCGTTTTTTTTACTGCTCGTCCAGTATTGTTGTTCACTACTTTTAAAGGCATTCTCGAATTACGTTGCCTGATCCTTTGTACCTCAACGCGAACTAATAAACATTCACACGCGGTGTGCCTCATCGCATGACGCCTTTCGAATTCATCCGTGATTAAATACACTGCGACTGGTGAGCAGGTTTGTCAGAATAGTGGACTGGTGACAGACGGCAGCATCTAATCGTGTTGTATTTGTGGTTGCCTGCCCGGTTCCATAGAGCCCGCGTTCTTAGGTGACGTATGACCCAACGAGGTAGCCAATATTTCTTTCCTTTTATCCGAAGCTTGCTTAACGGTCCCGGGGTATTCAGCACTATCAAGTCACTCCATGTTGAAGTCATATAGATTTTCTTCAATTTTCGGCGTTCCCAGTTATTTTAGTTGTTTTCATTAGTTCAGCTGACTAACTTATCGCTTCAACCCCTCCCAAAATACATGAAGCATGAGTGACAAAGGGTTATTTAAGGTACGTTCAGAAATACCACTAAAGGGGTAATGGACGTAGATGCACTCGTCATACGCGGTCAGTTTAACCGAAGCTTTCAACTGGCAATATGTCTGAATATTGGTAGCTGGGTTGAGTTTATTGGCCGTCGGTCGGGTGACAGTTGATCTGCTGATCGAGCTTGGCAATTGGCTCGCAAAGGTCTCATCACCATGTGAGGAGAAATCGTCAGTGCACGGTTGGGTACGTGATTCGTACATTTCCGCTTGTTTTCCTGTATTCCCTAAAGAGTTGTTAACTGTAACATGATTATTTAGAGATTGTTTATCACGTAATTTGATTGGTCTTTTCGAGGTTTGGGTTGTGTTTTGGTCTGATTACCTTGCATTTGGTTGCTACGTTGAGCACCTTCACTTCAACAGTTCCTATCCTTTCTTCCCACTGATCCATCTCGCCTTCCTCTTATGTAGTGTTCCTGCTGTCATTTACTTGGTCGGCCAAACGCCTATTTTTAGTAGTTTTCTTTTGGTTTGGTTGGTCCATTTTTGTTGCGTTGTGGATGTTGACGCGTTCACAAGTACCTCTTTGACGCAACTTCCATGTGTTACCAGTTCCGGCCCTCTGACTTACCGATTCATCTTCGGCTTGGGTGTGAATTCCAGGGGTCTTAATTCTATCTAGCGTTTTTGTTCTCTCCTCGCTTGTCTCCGTGCACGAAGGTCAGGAGTGACGGGAATTCGACTGATCCAGTGTCTACATACTAGCCTAAGCAAGAGCAGAACTAACGTGAATTTATGGAGGCGTGTTACTCAGCTGAGAACATCGACTTCTCAGGACTAAAGAACCTCCGAGAACGCAAGCGCAGAACTGCCAGAAAAGAAACAAGTAATGGCCACTAAGGGATCGCAGAACGTTGGATAAAATCAAGACTACTGGAATGCGCATCCATGATGAAGAGGAATCAGTGATTCAGAAGCCCAAAAGGCGAAATGAACCAACTAGGATGATGGAACAGGACTGTTGAAAGAAGGGTACTCAATGAGATAACCAGATGCGAGCTAATCGATCCACAACACAACCTAAATCTCGAAATGGTAGATCGAACCACGTACTAGCCATTCATTAAGCAAGCGATCACGTTGGAGTTAGTAGCTTCTCTTTAGGAACTATATAATTGATGATGTCCCATCGCATGGTGACGAAACGTCCGCAATCCAGTCGCCAGACTCGATGAACAGATCAACTTCCACCTGATAAAAAGCCAAGGAGCTGCCAACTCGTCGCGTCAGTCGCAGGTTAACTTGCTTACTATCGATTTTGATCCACAACAGATCTTGTTCATAACGGAAACTACTCACAAGGTTGCTGAAAACTCTTCGACAACCCACGACTTTCGCCCTTCTTGAACCTTATCAGGTAGGGGCAGTCCCTGAATTTCCGTCGACCTGTCCAATTTTGGCTCAAGTAGAACTTATGTTGACGGAAACTCGGGGACTGCGCCTACCTGGTGAGCCCCAAGAAGGGCGAAACTGGTCGTGGGCTGTCGAAGAGTTTTCAGCAACCTTGGAAGTAGTTTCCTTCATGAAGATGTACTGCAATATCTCGAATATTGTACCAACTGAAACATGAAACAGCCTTTGTGCAGCACATTCATTTGAAGAATATCATAAACGAGAGATTCAATTGAGTTTCTCGTGAAAACCAAATCGATATACAAATGAGTGAACAGACGAATACGAAATTTATGGCACAAAAGATAACAATTCCTCAAAGCTGTTGATCACAAACCGGTTTATAGTTGGAGGGATACAAAAATATGAATTGTGTAGCTTAGTAAAGCATCAGTATTACGAGGGGATCTATAACTGATGAGTCGCTGAACCGATAAGCACGATCGACCGGGGATGTCTGATCCACAGGAGATATGCTTGGTCCTGTGTCCTGGAAGCTTTGATGTTGATTAGCCACGGTTCATGTAATCTCCAGACTTCCCGGTCAAACGGACCGGGGCAATGATGTTTAATACGGGTGGGACGAACTCTGTTGAATTTATTGACTTTGTGGCAATTTCGCATCTTTGTCATTTTCCGTTCCATCGTAAATGTGTCAAAACCAACAACCCGTACACGGTGTAGGTGTAAATTTAAAAATTGAATTCTTAAACCTTTGTAACTGTCCGCTAGTCACCGGTATTTACTGTATAGTACACCAAGGAATTTCAACCAAACACTAAGGAGTGATCGCAGAATGCCCATAGGATAACAAGAAGCTGAGTCTGGTTCGAGTATCATTATTCAAGCCGCGAGGAGTAAGCCACTACAAGGTCGCAGTTTGAACTGTGCTGTCTACCGTATCCAAATTCAGAGCATCTTTAAATAATTATTAAAGGATAATGTAAATTCAGGGCTGTAGCCTTTAACTCCCTTGTTTGCCAGTTCACGCGTAGCGTGGCACTTGACTTCTGTTGTAGTCACCCGCATCCGAATTTCCGCCAAGAAGGCGCACACAGTCTGCAGGTTTCACCAACTGCTAAAAGGTAAATAATTTGTGCCTAATGTTATCATCGACTTCGGTCGTTGTTTCGTTCACTACTTTTGACGGCCGCGTTGCAAACGTTTCATTACCAACCTAGGTGATGTCATCACTGTTTGTGGGTTGATATTGTTCGTCGATCTATATCAGATTCGCTCATGCGGACTTTCCTTGGCTTATAACTGCTGGTTTGGACAAGTATTCCTGCGGGTGTTTCGTTTGGTGGCCTCGATCAAGTCAGTTTGTATCCCTTGCCTGAATCGCATTCCCAACTATGGTAGCACCCTCAAGGAAGACCATATGGAGAGTGTGTCTGGTTTCATCCAAAGCATTCTATGAACAGGCAGCTTGCTTCATTTCTATGGGTTTTTTCGGCTTTTAATTCAGGTTCACTTGCTGCGATGGAACTGCCTGAAAACCCTGTGTCAGCTACCGTGATCATCGACTGCCGCAACCGTAGAATCGCTGAATTCTATTTACGTGTGCGCTTTACCATGTGGTGCCGATTGAGAAATGACTGTTTTGTTAAAATGTGCGATTTGTAGTTATTAAGGTTTCATATCGACCAAGCCACCTGACTCATCTGTACGAAATCTGGATTTCCAATGTGTGTAAACTAAGGCGACGGTCACAGTCGGAAATCCCCTTGTCCCTGAGAGGCAACATTCATGTGGACATTTTAAATGTGTAGAAAACACTTATTCGGGAGCCCTGACGTTGTCCACAGCTTGTGTTACCCACTCTCACTAAAACACCTAGTAGCTAGTCTTAGGAAGATGAATGGTCTTTTGTTTCTGATCAGAGTGTCCTTCAGGAGAAACGTCTCACCGATCGTTTTTGAATTCAGAGAGTTTCATGACTACCCGTTCTGCACGAGATTTTCCTAGATTTCTAGTTTCATTAAACAGATGTGGAACCATTAGGCACAATCGCTCCAGTGGGACAATCATGTGACGTACCGATTCATTAAGATAGCTTACGTTGTTGATCGACTGACCAGCAGACACGCACAGGCGGTCATACATGTGGAGCGAAAGAGGTTGCTTACTTAGGATGGCGGTTATAGCCACCATATCTGTGCATGGCGGATTTCGGGTTTGGATCAGGGTCTCCCTGAGTGACTAAGGCGACCTTGGACCACCGTGTGTCTAATCCTAATACTGCTTTCAGAATTCTCAACCATAACCGACTATTTGTGCTACTGGGGCTAGTAGACCATTCCATACACATGACATCAATGCCCACCATCTATGCGGTCAAAAATGCAAGCGATCCTAATAATCCAATAACAGTCAAATGACCATTTCATTGGTATTTTTCGATCGCGTCACATTTTTACGTTGCTCACCTCTCGCCATGGTCCTTACTGTATTTTCATTCTCCTGTTCTTATCAGGTGATGGATCCAAACACTTTGCCATTCCAACTGTTTGCTTTATCGACGAATTCTTCCCAATTCGTCGTTAATAAACAGCCTAAACCGTTCAACCCATCAACGCAGGCCCAATCCGTTGCTCCAAAAGTCAACATTTTATTCCCGTCAGCAAGCTGCTATCAGCCGATGGTTGTGGATCCCACTTTATCTACCATCCATTTGCAACAGGTGCCACAGTCAATGACAAGTCTCGGTTCTGTGATGACCACATCATACTACACTGCGCCTCGTCTACAAAGTACAGTGTTACCAACCCCGTGTCAGCCCCCCACATCCAATCAGGTGCGTTGATAACCGCTTATTTTGTCAGACTATCCCAGCAATACTCACAACCGTTTCATGCCTGTGATTTTGTTTTATATGCTGGGTTGTTCCCCATCAGGATTTGTCCAGGCATAGTGCACGTGTTTGAAAAAGATTCGTCTTGTTGTCTTGAATATCCCATACCATTTAGCAGTATGCATTTGGTGTTCTTTTGTGTTGTCTATGCAGACCCATCTTTGATCAAGGTGTGTAAAAGGTGAACCAAATGCACCATTGGCTCTTTCGCAGGTACATTCTATCGGAAATGAGTAGCATCCATCTACTTATTTTTCTTTGATTGTAGTATGCTTTGAAACGCACACACGTTTGAACAATCGTATTCTATTCTCGCTCCCCAGCCTTTGTCCATTCTTTCGCACCGTGTGTACAGAGGTCCCTGATCGAGATTTACCAGATGCACACATCAGCCTAATCCAATACCTGCTGGATTTCTAGAAAATATCAATGCCCGGCCCACCGTGTAATTTACCAGTGTTACTGATTGTCTAAACCACCGCGTGGCAGGTGACCCTGGGCGATATTCCCTGTGACAGCTAAAGTACTGCGGTATAACATTCCACCTTTACTAGTACACCTTGCATCGGTCTTTGCTAACCATCTGTAAACTCCCTGTTTTCCAGCAGGTATCGTACTTCCAATGGTCACTATGTAAGTATTCTTACTAATACAGATTATCGAGAACAGAGAAGCGACGATCAGCAATTACTAATTCAGGGTACTTACTGCAATAGTTCTGAATTCACAACACGGTAATAAAATCTCTCTACCGAGCAATGATTTCTCCAGCACAGTCAGAAGGCACAAGTTGCGAGATGTTAGCATTTCAAATTCATTCCGTCGGTCGCAGATGCAAAAAATTAACGAACATAGTAACAACCAGATAATGAAGTCGAACGACACATTACTCAGAGAGGAGGTAATGTGGGTCCGGTCAGAGGACAGTCGGACGGCTTGGATGAATTTACATCTGTAGACAGAATTGGGGTTGCTGTATCGCTTCAGAGGAGGATGGCATTTTCGTTTTTTATTGCGTAACAGCATAGTGAAAGCACGAGGGGGTCAGCCTTCAGGCCTATTCTAGAGGTATGTTTGGCAATCGAGGACCTCCCACTTGATGTGGCTTATAGTGACGGCGACTCGTTGTGCCGCAAGGATCACAGCAACTGATTTAGAATTTTCCCCCAGATCCTTTGAGATAAATGTTGATCAGCTCTGTCGATATAGCCTCACGGGAACTGCAAGTGACGTGAGGTAGAATGATCCCACAGACTGCGATACCTATTTTGAAACAATACCCCTCGGGTTGTTGGGATAAATGCGCTTCAAAGTGGACTAAGTTTCTGCTCAATGTTGTCTGAGATATGATTGTCCTCGAACTGTGGACACATCACTAACTCTTAAATAATAATAAAAAATGATCATTCAGCTGTACCACCCTTTCGGTGCCTGGCTTTCATGCCACCTGAAGGAAGCATGAGAGCTGAGATACTGCCAGGTTTTACAAGCCTAGATGGGAGCAGTCGATATGCCGAGTTTGGGTTCGAACCACCGACCTGCCAGTCATTAATTTCGCGCCTTATCCACTGAGTTCTCTTGAGCTCTATCTCTTTCCTAGTCGTGGTGGCCAGATTACGTGGAAGGTTTGGTATGCTGTACAAAATAATGAACTTTTATGGGTAGCCGTTGACTAACAGAGGCCTTTTCAATAAATCTCCACTCGATGGTTGATCGGTTGTACAGCTAAGTGTAGCTTTGCAAAATAGCGTTTTGAGTAGTCCTCGGTTTTACGCTATCGGAGAAAAGTCACTGAAACGGAGATACTGACCACTCCAAGTAGCCTCGAGATGGACAGCACGTGACACGTTCCCATCCGGATGTCGGATAACTAGTATGTTAAGGAAGTCTAAACTGTCATTCTTCTTGCTCTCCCGGGATACAGAAAAATTCGGGCGAATATTAGTTGAAATGTAAAAGACACTGAAATGCTGATCAGTGGTAAAAATCGCTTATACAAAGATTAACTCGAATCTCTGGTCTCTATGTTTACCAAAAAGACATCAGCTATGTTGAACCTAATGGGCTACCCATACCGACAACGTCTAATTTTTCACAAGCAGTTCCTTCATATTCATAGTGAATGTTTTCTGCACACAACAAACGATCCCTATCCAACGCAAGCGGAACACCCAATAAGGTATCATCTGCATTGCATTGCAATCCGACAACTAGTCAACTGTTTCACGTAGAGGGACATTAAGAAATAGGGAACGAACATCGACAGAAAACATCTTTCGGGAACATACTGGCAGGTTGTTAAGTATTCGGTATAATTCGAAGGAATCTTTCAAGCATCCCAGAGTTAATGCTGCGGATGTGAACCAGTATGTCAGCCAACCACCAAGCAAGTTTATGGTAGGCACAGTTTTGTATGTTTAAAATTGGTGTTAATGTCCCGCCGAGTTTATGAAGCTTTGGAGAGCTCCTCATTCAAGATATTTGTGTTCCAATAGGATGAATAATTTTGTGCATGCCTAGGTCGTGGGACTATGGGACCGTTTAACCGAGTGGCAACATTCATTGGTATCATGTCCAGGAAGATCCTTATACCCGGTTCGTTTGCATTAGCAAAGAGAATCAAGACTCAGCCCCCATTTTCGCCGCTTATTTATCGTTTTTGATATGTATCTTTTACACTTTATGCCTCCTTCCTGCTTGTCTACAATCGTCAGCAGACGTTACGCATCCTCTCGGCCGCCTCGCTGAACCAACAAGCGTTGAACAATTCTCGAGATTGCGTCCCACCACTCGTAGACAATCGCTATGCTGCTGCCACTCCTGGTACGTGTGTTGAACTGAGTTTCCTTTTCTGGTCATTTCCTCTTGACCTTGAGTATTTTTCGACCATCTCGCTCCTCTGCCGTACAAATTACGGATTACAAATCTCAGTTTGCTTCTTTACAGGTGCTGGCACATTCTCAGGTCGCCCACGTATCCTTAGTCGGATGCACACCTATGGAGGGTCTAACAGTGTGGTAAGTTCCTACAATTTGGTCCCTTTTTTCCTCTCTAGCTTCCACATAGCCTATTCCTCAGTTGAGAAGGCACCCTCCGTCTATGCAGTTCATTTAAGTGTTGTGGAGTTTGGTCATTTTCAGCTATAGGCTATTAGTGGGTCACCGTTGTTTCACCACATGTTTCCCACTCCAATGACTTGTACGAAAATCAGTGACCGAAAGTATGTGACCCATGTCGAAATTAGTGCTCTGCCGATCAGGACAGGTTTGTCGACAAGTTGGTACCAACAGCACAATTCGGTTGATCTAGTTGGTTATTTATTTTTAACTCGGATGCATGTTTGGTTGTTCCTTACTGAGACATTTTTTCGTTCGACCGACCTTAGTAAGTTGAACTTAGCCATTGGAAAACTGGCGCACCCATCAGCTCAGACCTACAGAACGGAGCATTTGGATTCATTTACTTCGTTTTACAGGCCAATAACACTTAATTTCGACCAAAAGTACTCAGGATAGGTTGGTTCCGCTGCTACAGATTCGTTCACCGGTAACACAGAGAATAATGAAGAGGTATCCACACCTTGGATGTGGTGGTTCGGTTACTTTGAATTCGCTGGGTGCCAGTATTTCCCGACCAATGTAGGACAATCACGCATTGGGGGCAACAGCTCCAGTGCAGGAACACCACCTGTTGCGTAGTCGGGTGGTGTATTCCGCTGTGTTTTGTCCCGAGGTCCCTATCAGGGAGACCGCAGTCGCCAATGCGACAGAGTTTAATTTTCAAGAACTTCACGAAAACATCGCAAACGGGAGATTCAGCTGGGTTTCAGGTGAGTCGCTCGTAAAACCAGATTGATTTGCAAATGAGTGTGTTTATCGAAATCAGTCGAATTTGGGTTCAAGTAGAACATAAGGTTGACGGAAACTCGGGGACTGCGCCTACCTGATGAGCCCCAAGAAGGGCGAAACCGGTCGTGGGCTGTCGAAGAGTTTTCAGCAACCTTATGAGTAGTCCATTACGAATATACATGTATCGCGATATCTCGAATATCGTAGCAACTGGAACATGAGGCGGCCTGGTGCAGCACATTCAGTTGCCTGAAAACATCGCAAACGGGAGATTCAGCTGGGTTCCAGGTGAGTCTCTCGCAAAAACCAAATTGATATGCAAATGAGTGTATTTCTCGAAAACAGTGCAATTTGGGTTCAAGTAGAACATAAGGTTGACGGAACCTCGGGGACTGCGCCTACCTGATGAGCCCCAAGAAGGGCGAAACCGGTCGTGGGCTGTCGAAGAGTTTTCAGCAACCTTATGAGTAGTCCATTACGAATAAACTTCACGCTTAGTTGGTAAGTCGCCGACTGTTCAGCTGTAACACCCTTTCGGTGCCTAGCTGCCTTGCCACCCGAGGGAACCACGAGGGCTGAGATACTGCCAGGTTGCCCAAGCCTAGACAGGGGAAGTCGAGAGGCAGAGGTCGGGTTCGAACCATGGACCTTTCGGTCAGTACATTCGCGCTCTAGCCACTTGAGCCGTCTCGCTCCCTTGACTGACAACTCTTGGGTTCTTCCTGCCCTGTGCACGGTAAAATGAGCTCTGTGAAGCAAATATTCTTCTGAACTATTAAGTAATTGATCCAAACAGCCTAGCTCCTGGTGTACGCCAGTTCGTTGATCAACAATAATTGGTCAGCATCTCAGTAGGTCGATGGAAAATCAGTCCACTACTACTCTCGCCCTTCTTGGATCTCATCAGGTAGTACTCGAATTTCCATAACACTCATTTTGTACCTTGAACACCAAATGGAACATGTTTGGCACAAAACACTTATTTGCAAGTTCAGTTGGTATTGATGGGAGACCCAGATGAAACACATCTGAACCCTATTTTTAGTGTTGCTAACACCTTTGCTGTTTTGAAATACGGCAGTGAAGCATCAGTGTCAGCATTGATGTTGCTGCCTTTGATGGTGATGACGTTTTGAATATCGTTCTAACTGAGATGTCACGAGGCCTTTTTGCTTCAAATTCAGGCGAATGATATGAACAAGGGATTCAGTAGGGATTCACTTGACTCACCAAGCTAAATTGCAAATCAGTGTTAATCGCAACTTTTTCTTTCAATAAAATCGCACCTTAATCTGATAGTCATCACCCCGACACTCACCGGGTTGCACCAGAATTTCAGCTACTTTTGGATGAACCGTTTTACTCACCGTAGTAAGCACTTTTCTGCCCGTTACTCCTGCAGTTCAACATGGTCTAATGTTGACTCCACTAATCCTGTGTGAGTGGAATTTTAAAATCCTGTTCTCAGTTCTTTCGGTAGACATTCATTTATTCCTGTCACAGAGTTTCAGCGTATTTCCTTATACCCGTTTTCTCACAGTGCTCCCAACCACCCCGGCATGTTACACCACCGACTGCTGCGAATCCAACAAGTACGTACATATCTGCTAGTATGCTTGTGGTTAGCTAGTGTCAGGAAATTTGTTTTACTAGGACTGATGTCGTAGTCCTCTTTCCATAACAGACCTTCCATATATTTCATAGGAAATGAATCGAAGAATGGAATAACGGTTCTTAAGGTTGGCCTATCTCTTTTCAAATCAGATCTTATTGGGGTGATTGTATATGGCACACAAGAGCGTAACGTTAAATAGGCTGGTGTATCCTAACTCGTGAGGTTACCTGTAAAAGTGTGTGTGTAGATAGTGAACACCGAAGCAGTATTGAAATCTGATGAAAAAGTTTTATTCATATATTCATTCTCCTCATGCAGCTTGCGTTGTCGAATCTACCTGTGGCCTAGATTGTTAACTAATTCTGGAAACTGAGGAGGATATCAGAGTCCAGGTTTCTCCGACCCAATGATTTAGATTTCGGTCAGAATGTTTGGTTTGCCTGATTAGCTACTACTTCTGGTGGAGTCCTAAAATCGGCGTCCATTAGGACTCAACCAAAAGGTATTCTAAAGAAGTTCGAGTGAAATTCATGGCTGACATTTTGATACCTGTTTATCTTGGCATGAAACACTCTTTCGGTTCATTCTCTTCGGCCCGAAGCATGCACTGGTGATGAGATATTGCAAGGTTACGGTGAATTGGACAGGAACAGTCAAAAAGCCAGGTGGTGTTTGGAGTATCAGGCTTTGTGGTCAGTAGATTGCACCATGATCTTTGAGTTGTGTCAACTCATTCCGTCAATTTTCCCTACCATTTTTCGCGTTATTGTTTTTTGATTCTTGTGATTCTCGGAATGTACGGCAGCGAAGCATCGGTGTTGAACACTGATGTCATGCTGTCGATGATGATGATGATGATCCTCGGAACCAATCTGGTTCACTTTGCTCATTTCATGTGGTGTGCTTTTTTTGTTGCTATTTCAGCCGTACCATGCCTCTCTTTGGTCAGCCATGTGCCCACCCTGATTACAACAGTCGCCACTACCGAAAAGTCACTGGCTCTGGTGAGTTAACATTCGCCTTTCAACCTTTTTCACACCTACCACTCCGCTAACTCTTGCCTAAATCTGTACTCGAAGTTATGTTGCATGAAACTGATTTGCTGCGGAGAGATTGTCTTGAACCCAACGTGATACTCCTCTATCACATATGTCCTCACTGCGTCAGTACTCAGCATGACTTAACGAAATTATATACACAGTCTGCAACTGTCGTACTTTCAAAAAAGTGGGCTAAACATTTGTGTCGGAAAGTCACCGGGATGAACTGTGGCCATGTTGTGTGGTCACCCTGTATGCGCTTTGATAATGTCAGGTAATGTGTACTTTTTCACCCGTAAGTTGTTGCATAGCAGCGTACATTTGCTTTTTATTTCAGCAAGATTCTTATCGATTTGTTAAATATCGTGAATTCCTATTGGTCTCACCCATCACGTTCGTATGATTAACGTTAGCGGCGAGCTTGATTAGATATCCATATACTTAGATATCCCATATACTATTGTATCAGCATCGATTGGCCACATTTTAGGCACTAGTCGGATCGCTCATTGACCTGCGATGGTCCAGTTTATCGGTTCATCCTCTTACACGGAGGAATATTGAATATTGCCTTGCTGCTCGACAGTGCAGATGACTATATTTATATTTGGCTTTACGCCGCGTCTATTAATGACCCTGCTGTGACGTCACTTGTCAGGAAACGTTCATTTGATTAGAACGACGAGAAACTGTATGATAACCTGTTTGCTTGGAGCATCATGTAGCTCAACTGAAAAGTTTACCCCCTCTGCCAGAACGGAAAATGAATTTATTAGGCTCCATATCATTCGAAATTCCTCTAGGGATGTCCCCTCCGCTCTTTTTTTGCACCAGCAATTGTGCGACCTACATTTTGGGACGAATAGTGTGCTAAGTCACAGCAATGTCTGATGAACAATTCATGTACTCAGTTTCCTTGCATTTTGGATCATCATCACGAAAGTGAACCTTTAAAGGGATTTTTTTTCCAGTTGACCGATTTTCTATTTCGCATGAATACCTACATTTGGCAGTCATTGTCGGTCTCGTTACGAATAAAGACTTAAGACGACACAAATCAGTTTGTCCGATCTCTTTCTTCGTCATCGTTAATCCTCGATGAGCTTAACTCCTCGTTGACTACGCGACACTCCACAGTTCCAGTTGGCAACAACTACACTTTATTTTTATTTCACAGTTTTTTTAATGCATTTCGTATCAAACGAACATTTTTTGGTAGATGTTCACTCTCCGCATGCTCCTTTCTTGCATTTTTAAAAATCTCGCTTAGGTTTCTCATAACCGACCGACCGCAATATCTCCACCTAATACTCCGGTGAGCACGGCGAACAACCAAAGTAAGTTGTTCTGAAGTCTCATGAGCACCCATCATGTTTAGGTTGCACCTCTTTCCTTTACTGTAGACCGCGGACTGTCTGAATAGTACAGTCGAGAGACACGCTGATTAGTATGAGCTTTCCGTATGGCTTCTTCGGCATCGGTCACCAATAACAGAACAAGACGTTTATATGATGCGTGCACTCAGTTGCGTCTTCAGGGCGAATTCTGTTTATTTTGCTCTCCCTCTTCAATTTTTCTCCAACTGATCTTAACATCCGGTACAGTTAATCTGGCGATGGGTTATTGTGCGGCTTCGGTAGGAAATTCACATCCAGAAAGCAATCAGTGTGAGCCTATTTGGTACACTGTAAGTTCAGATCTTCGAACCGGATTTGACACTTTTACGTGCCTTACTGACTTCATTGACGGTAGGATATTAGAGCCACTCAATAATTTACTCTCAACGGATGATACCAGTTCCTGAATCCACCTTATTCCTTGTTGGTTCTAAATTTTTGTGTTTTTCGACGCTCAATCGGATGATACATTAATAGTGTGGTTTGTGGATGAAAATCGTACTGATCACCGCTATTGAAACTACAATCAGCGATTGTCTGTTTTTTTTTTACTTGCCCGTCACAATTTCTACAGTGCTAGTTGATTTGGCTAAAGTTGCTTGGCCGTATTGCTTGCCGGTGGGTATGTGTTACAGAGAGATGTCCGTGATTATAGCCCAAGGCGATGAGTGCGGTGATGACAATAGAATTCAGGTTTTCTTCACAACGACTGACGACGAAGTGGCGACAGTTTTTTGGGGACATTGTCTATTTCTGCTTGAAATGGTCACTTTTGCCCTGTTATTTTCCTGGTAAAACTTCGCATAGGTTGCATTGCGATTATTTCTGGTTGCGGGAGAGGGAGGATGAACCCTGATGATGGGAGGTCTCGCGTAAAAAGTAAAAAAGAAACGAAAGACTACACCTCCAAGTTGAAATACGGATGACAAGTTTTCACTGATCCGTTCTTCGATTCGTGGCGTTTCCTGGCTTCCTTAAGGCCTACTAAACTCAGAGGCTTAGAACTATATGAGGGTTGGGCGGTTCGTACCATAAGTCCTCGGTCTATGTTCACTCCGTTCTCTCCATTCGATCGGTACAGAAGGCATCTACCGCGATCTGAGTCGGCTGCAACTCTTCTCTTCAGTTTTCAGCATCAGAAGCGAGCTATTTTGAATGTTACTTCATGAGTTCTGTTCTATCCATCACTTCGGGATGAACTTAGTTTTATCTTGACCTTTGCACAATTTCGATGCTTATTATGCAGAACCACATCGTAATAAAACAATGGCTGTTTATGAGAATTACTGCACGAAATAAATCTATTTTTGCTACTTCCTTAGTGCTTTGCATGATTCTCCTGGAGGCTACCAATTTAGCTGGTTGCTTCAGATGACCCGTGAAGAGGAGCAACTGTTTACGCATGTCCAAAATGCCTCGGTCTGTTTATTTTCGGCAATATCGCCAAATTATTTAGACAAAGATCACATTTGGCATTCTTGAAGGGTCATCCTTATTTAAGCGTGACGATGCCCATCATTGGTAAACCAGAACACGCGTATTTGAGGAATCAGTCGCTCCAACTCTTCCAAGGTTGCCAAGTCGCAACCTGCAGTGTTGTGCTTGAGACACAGCGGTGAGTATAACAAATCAAAAGGCGTACGTAACGAACGTAAATCAGCGAAGCCGTGTTATAGGTGCTGACCTGAAGACTCATGCTTGGCGTAGCCAGAATAAACCCAGTACAAATGGTGTTGTATTCCAATAGACTGCTATCAAACGATCGTTGTACAAGACGGTGCTTCCTTCTTTGTTTTGTTTTGGCTTGTATAATGGTACCTTTTTCCGAACAACTCGAAACAGGTTTTTACTACCAGTGACAGACAGTTTATTTTCTAATGGCGTGATCCTGATGGTATCGTTAGACGTGCCAAAATCGAATAAGTTCTTCAAACTCTGTATTAATTTAGATATGGGGTGGGAACGCTTCAGTCCCGAATACCCTGTCGCTTAACCGGTAGTCAACGTATTCTGGGCAATAAAAATTTCTGTCCCCTTGTCAGGCGACTTCCTGGCTCCAAGCCTGCATCCTGATGTAGAGCTCTCGTTTAGAAGTTTGAAACGGACTGGAAGGATAACATTCCTAATTGATCCGTCTTCACCATAGACTCCCTGTATTCAGCAAGTCATCTCGCAGAACCACTCCGCTTAATATATGCTTCAGCGGTGTTCAGCTGCTAACCTAAAAAAACAACTATTCTGGGTCCTGCCCCAGGACATGTCTCGACGTTTCCCCCGTTTGGTGATCACTCTACTGTGGATACTAATCAGTGCCTTGTACCTATGAAGGTGAAGAATAACACACCACAGCTTACTGCCTCTCAGACCTCACTGCCCTGCTTCCATTGCAAGCTTAAATGTATGAACTGTTGAGCAGCTCGGCGAAAAAACTACTCTATTGTGTACCTTTGGCATCAGTATTTTGGTCGGTTTAGTTGTGATTCAGGACGTAATGATAATCGCGATAGTACTCTGACCAGCAAATGTTTCTCATTGGTTTAGACGCAGTAAACACCGTGTCTCTACCTGGCGCCCCGAAATGTTGATGAACAACAACGGAGGCAGACTGACCACATAGCCATTAGCTAACGATGGGCAAACCCTATTCCCAACGACCAATCATCCTGGAATGCTCACTTTGGTCCAGATAATACTACCACCCAATATAAATTCTCGAATGATTTCCTAGGTCAACCTAAAACCCACCACCATTTCACCATCGGTTAGCAGCAAGTTAAACCAGCTCCTCAAAGCAGCCAGTGCGGATCTCTAAGTTTGCATTCTCTAGCGACGTAATCCCTTGTTGTGACGCGTACCATGTAGGAGGCAGGAAATTCGGCATATGGCGTTTCTGAGCGTCCACCAAACAAGTACTGGATTTCGTAACAGTCGCTATCGCTCCTCTCTGTAGCGCTATATCCGTCTGAACGCTGAGCACAATTCACGTATAAGGCCTGTTAGATGTTACCACAAGTATCGGTTGTTTGCGGATAAAGAAACCTGTTGGAATCAAAAGGCTGTAGTAGCGGAACTGAGAATGTTCCGAGACTCATCTGATTCATAGAACAGGATACGGAAAACCGTTTGTTACTCAGCTTATTAAAAATAAATTTAAACCACAACCAGAACTAGCATGTGATCGCTGGGCTGAATGCTTACAACTACGATTTGCGTGATCACCTACCTCTGTACCTTTGTCCATCGTTTGACCCACTCAACTCGAGTCGTGTTCCGTGAATTTAGATCCTCCTCCTCCAGTTTCCCAAGTAACCTTGCGTCTTTCTACCCAAAAACGCCTTCGGGCCGCAGGACCATTGGAGGGGTTATCACCAGTATTGCTAGAGGCTGGTGAATCTTCGTGTTTTGCCTTGACCAGGGTGTTCAAACTACTTTAGGAACAAAAAAAGGTTCCAGCTAGTTAGAATCAATAGTTCATTATACGTTTTTTTGGACAAAGGTACTTATAGCGCCCATTTCCATCATAGGGGCATAAGATCTACCCTAGTTGTAACACGGCCGCTAACTTCAATAATACTGCGGCACCTACCTTCATTACGATAGACACAAGTCTGAGAGCACCAGGCAGGATTTGGACCAACCAGATGTGCACCGACCACATCTTCAACTTAAGTCAACTGCTTCAGCGGCGTCATGCGTACCACCGCCCAGATGTGGCCGTTTTCCTTGGCTTCAAAGGAACCTTTGACTCTGTGCATAGGTTACTTCTTCCATACATTATCACCTTGGAGTGCCCTTGAAATCTAATATTCTCCCTGTTTCCTATTTTTATACCTCTGGCCACGTCAGCGTTTTAAATGCTCTTTTTTTGAAAGTTTCGTCAGGAATGTCCACGCTCCATATTTTTCTTCATTTCCGCCGTCAACATTATTGAGTGCACCTACTGTTGTGTAATATATGGCTACTCACCGTACATCAGTCGTTGTACTACTCACACATCCCCCTTTTATGCTTGGTTCCCTCACTATACTCATCGGGTGCTACATCGCATGTGTTTGGTAGCAAGTTGAACACGGAACTAGCATCATCGTATGTAAGCCTTCTTCCTCGGACTGTATAGTGTGCAGCATTCCACAAGGGTCCGAGAATCTGGTTGTCAGGACGACACTATTCTGTTAGTTGTCGGTCATGCATCCACACAGATTAATCTAACCAAGGCTTCGGGTGTTCGCTTTGCATCTTGAACATGCAGGGTCTTCTGAATTTCCAGCTCTCGTATACCCATATGAAACTTCAGAATGCGGAGCTTCAGTTTGTTGACAGGTTAACCTATGTTGACGGCTGCATAGGTTGTGAATATGCGGTTGTGGATGAACTCAAAGCACACATTCTCAAAGCATGAGCAATATTCTCGCATTTGCATCTTTGGAGTCGAAAAGGGATTTCCTTGAGGTTAAGTGATCATCATTAGAAAGCGAACGTGAAGGTGGTATCATTTTATAGCTATGAAAATTGGTGTGTCCGATCTGACGATCACAAATATTCGGTCATCAATGTTTTCTCACCTGGCCACAGAGTGTCTGTGATGAAATGGTCCGTGAACTTATACTCGGTAGTGAGTCTATCCCGCTGGAGCAGCAGGCGAGGCATCTGAGCCATGTTTCATTATGACCGACCACCGTCAGCCAGAAAATATTTTTTTACTGCAAATGCCTGTTGGTGATATGTTTACGGAGCGCGTTTGCCGCGACGTGACACCTTGATATGCACACGGATATTCTCCAGTTAGGCCCTTCATGTTTGAGCCCACGTTGTTCCCCTTGCGCGTAGTTGGAAACCTTTCAGAACGCGTCACACAGCTAGAGCCAGTGGCAAACTTGCAATCACTTCCTAGCGCGGACCGCGTAGCTGACCCTTGTCTGTTATCGTGAGCTAGGCTTTTATCGGATGATATTTGTCAGAGATCCTGACACACTACCGTTGATAGCGCCTTGCTGAAACGTGATCCTCCAATCTGTTTATTCCAATGATTTTAAAGGTGTTTTCACGTTTCCCTTAATCGCTTTCCCTGGGGATAATGTTGTTTGCACTGGGCCCCTACTCCTCTCCATTATTTTTGCTCTTCACTATGACCTTATCCCTTCGTACTTGTTTGGAAGTTTAACGCCAGCTTGCATTATTGGTGCATTACTGTGTGATGATGATGCAGACAGCACTTGTTGTGCCTTTTTAGTATTGTTTTCAAGTTATGCTGTTGTGCACTTTCAAACTATCAGCGAGGCATTTCCAGTAGCTGGCGAAGAGGCTGACGCGGATTGGATTTGCATGCTAAATTTGTTTCTGGTACGCGGCAAGCGTAAACTTGATTCAGACCACGTTTCATCCACCCATATTTGACATGTCCGAGTGTTTTTTTGTCCAATTATGTACGTTAGCATTAATCTTGTTCTATGTCTTTTTTGCTCGACAGGCCCGCGTGGCAGACTTAGGAAGAACCCTCACCCCACACACATCGTAAGTGTTTTCCATAGACGACTATCACATTTGAAGGTGTTTTAGGACTGGTGTTGATTTAGGTCGTATTGCCTCGCTGCCCACTGGTTTCTGTTAGCCTTTACACGATGAGCCACTGAGGTCTAACATATTCCCCCCTACAAACTGTACGATGTTACTTGTCTGTCGCCAATCGATTGCCGCATTCGAATAAATCTGTATTGAGAGGTTTAATCGTTCTCTTCCCTCTTGAACACGTAAATATTTCTGACTATTTTGCCTGATCAGCTCCATTCGTGTTTACTATTGGTGTGTCGGCCGTCTGCTTATGCGTGACTCGTCTTTCGCCGACCTGTGTTCCTACTTGATATGTTAAGGATGGTTGCAGAACCACTTGGTTATGTCATTCACATTTTTGTGCCCCTTCTCTTATGTAGTTAACTGTACACATGCACAAGGATGCCTGATTTTTCCATAACAGCATCTCCTCTTTTATGACCTGATAGCTACGGGTCACCCAGACTCAACTACCAGGACAACTCTCCGTCCACAGATAAGGTTCGAATGGCATCTCTGGGCGCTTTCCAGCTAGCTTTTCGAGTATTGCATCGATTCAGAACTCAGACAACAATAGTGTTTGTAATTAGTGGTGTCGCTGGTTGCGACAATCCACTCTGTGTTGTCTCGAACTAGCCCCCATCTGCCTCAAGGCTATTTGCTTGTTACAAGTGTGACTTCGAGTCAAAACCTCGGAGATACTCTTTCTAATCCGTTTTATGAAGTTTATTTCGAGTAACGTGGCTACGGCACGCTAGAGGAAAATGTAGACTGCAGGTACTGTTTGGCTGAGCGGGGCATTGAGGCCATCGAGCAGACATTTGTGCGACATTTTCTTGTCTACCACTCAGTTAGAGTAAACGCCCTTGTTAAATTTTGTGACTTAATATACTGCTTGTAAGGGGGTTCTATGTACGGTAGATTTAGCTAAATGCCCCGTGACATTAACGCAATTTACCGATGAGTGTATTTCATCCCAGAAACCTCTTCAGCCTAGGGCCTTAGGTCCTGGCAAATCTGTCTACTCGAGTTGTATGTGTTCCTTGGAAATAGTGCGACGTTGTGTTGGATATGATCAACGACTATACGCGACTTGAGGACGAGCGCACAAATCCCCAGCTATGACGCGAGCCCAACCACTTCTGGTGCAGAGGGAAAGAAGTAGACCGGATTTTCGGAGGAGAGTTTTACTGACCCAACCAAAGGCAAATTTCAGCGGGAGCAACGTTGAACATACATATTTTTTGAACGATCTTGGGGAACGCTAAATTCGTTAGCACACATAAAGTGCAACTGGCTAATAGGAGAGAAGTGCAGTCCATTGGGAATGAGAGAGAGAATAACTTTGGCAATAACTCAACAACTAAACGGTTTTTGGGGATGATGATGTATCCAACGGTCTGATTCCTTGTGAACCCCATCCCATAGATGCTTATAAGATCCACACAGAAATGTGTATGAGTTTCAGAAATGCTAACTCTTAGTAGGCAGTGGAAGTATCCGTTTGTTTCATTTGTCTTGTCCCCCAAAGCAGTTATTATTGTTCAGCGGTATTTTGTATGTATTTTATTTTTCTTCATCACCTCTACTCCCCATGAAGCCAATGGATCAGCTGTCTTCTGAAGCTTCAGCCGAATCTGGTGTACTATCAGGTGAGCAATTACTCGGGCTATTCGGCCATTTTTAGTTTATTGTTAAGTTAGCATCCCTGACCGATAATTTCGTATTGTTAGCCTTTAGGGTTCATGCTTTATGGTTAAATACGTTAACGCTGTCCTTGTAACTAGATCATAAGATATCAGGAACTAGAGATAGCTTTAGTTTAAATGCTTCAACGTGTGACGCGCGTAGCTGTCCGCTCAACTATAGACCCATATTTTGATGGACACGTCGCAGACCTCTTAAAACCGGAGATCGACGTACACCGTATTTGGCGTATGTTTCCCTCAGGCTAAAACGCCTTTTAGACCATCACTCAGGGTGAATGATTTTCGAGTTCTTGAAGATGTCCGCCCCTAAGGGAAAACCAGTATATATAATTCACTAGGTTCACTTTTATGAACTTTCCTCGGAGCACGTACCACACATTCGTTATGATTCCACTACTTTGTGCGTCGTAAAATGCCTGTTAGGTTAAAGGCATAGTGGATGAAATCAGAAAGCGTCATGTATACGAGGTATTATGACAGTAGCACGTCTACTCATTTCTAGATTTGCATTTGCGTTTTACAACGTTACTACCCCTTTAAAGGGCATCCTTTTGAGTTCTATCTCGCCGCGTAGCATCAAGTTACTGAAGAACGATCCTCGCTTTGGTCTCAATTGATATCCAGAATTAAAACAATTGTTGATTTTCCGTGGTTGGTTTCAGGCCAAGTCGGTCAAACCACAGGATATGGGCGGTTCGCTACACGGCAACCATCCAGTCCGTAGAATTTTTGTTGCCAGCTCCAATTCGCATTGTTTAATATGCTGTCCAAGATGTTTCTGGTAACTTGGCACCGGATTCTTTCTTCCCGTTACTTTTCGTTTCCACATAAACCGTTTTTTTTCTAATAAAAGAACAGCGGGACTGTGTCAGTGAACTGTCACAGTTATCGTCGCTTCTGGCAATGAGGAATAAACCCTAACTATTACAATTTACCAACCTTCAACCAGTTTGACCCACCCTCACCAGAACGAACCTTCACCAAACTCCAAATAACACTTCCACTTGAAGTGCCACTATCCCCGGTTCTCCTTGGGTTATGTTTAGGTAGCTAGCTTAAACTTCGACTAACCTGACCCATATCGCCGTAGCAGAATTGTCCATCAAATAGCGCTAAGACCTTCGATCCATAATTAAACGATCATTTTATACGTCAGTTTTAACTTCTACTGGGAATCACCCTTCAATTTCTTACTGAACTTCTGCCATTTGCCACCTTTCAGAAGAAACTAGCATAGTTGTTGTTCAGTCGAGATTATTGTGGGTACCTATGAATTCATTTATTGGTGTTCTTCGAAACTCCTGATAAACGATCTAGAAGAAGAGTGCGTCGGTACCTCTTCCCGTAGCTATCCATTCTTCGTAACCGTTTAGGACCGTCAGTGACCCCTAGTAGTATGGTGAACTATTGAGACAGGAAATACAACTGCCATTCGGCTTGGAGTAATTCCACCCGATTGCGTTGCATAGCCAACCGTATTTGCACATTTTCGAAATATTCTACTCTACTGATTAACAACCGGTTTGCGATACTAAGTAGTGCGACTGGGATGACAGGGAAAAACTGACGGGGCAAGCTATCTCTGTGCTAGAGCCAGAGAAATCGCTGCGTAAAAGTTCTATCTGATGTTGGCGCAGATTTCACTGATCGATTACTCATCAAGAGTGACCTAGAAACTAGACTAGATGCACTTTTCGGAATCTCGATTGTGTAGACTCATGACTGACCAACTCAGCTCAACGATGGAGATCCACATATACTAGACCAGTTCATACTGCTGCTTGTTGGATTGAAGGATAACAGTCACATTTCATCATGCTCAGTCTTACATCAGCAGTAGTATGATCTTAAACAGAAACGTGCACTTGTGTTATATGACTAGAAAGCGCACTGTAATTCTGTTTAGGATAATTTACCGAAGTTTGTGCTGGACCCGGTTTACTGTCCACGAGCAACGTTCTACGGCATGACAGGATTGTAACAGACCTTCCGTGAATCGACTGCCTGAAGTACACAACCAGCTAAAGACCCAATTTCCCGCACGAACTTCCAGTCAGTACATGTTTACTTTGCGTGTGGATAGATCGAGTAAGACCATTGAGTTTGGGTAATCAGGGGCTACGGAACGAGTGATTTCAGCAACCTTTTTTAGCATTCCCAGCAGCGTAGGAGTTCCGTTTTTTAATTATACTTATTGATTCAGGGAAAATTAGTGATGTGCTACTGCATATGAAGGAGACGAGAAAGGAATTATTTCTCTCGTAGGTTTTTGCCTCGAAACCCTCACTGTCATCGCTGTTGTCACTTGTTAGCTTCGGTAATATCAAATTCGAGTTGGGTTGTCCCAGCACAACACTGCAATTGGTTTACCTTGCGAAACGGATTGGAGGAAGAGCAAACAAAAGAGTTCGAATATACCATTTTTCAAATACTGTTGATGGTCTAACATCTATCCGTCCAGACATAAATACACGATAACGTCGCCTACGTTTGGTCTGTTTGGTGCTCAAAACTGAGGATTGTATCTATCCGCTTGGGGGGGGGGATGTAATCAAGTCATAAGTGCGTAGAAGCGATATTCTATTTATTGGATGTGACAAAATCAGTGGCTGAAGCATCATGGACACAAATCCACACAAACCCTACGAGTGCTCAATCCATAGGGAAGCCTTTCCTCCATGTAAAGTCCCCTTCTGGATAGTGACGTTTTCCCCACCTTTTTGGGAAGGGATATGACTCTCGCTCAGTTTGTATTGCCTCTTGCAATATTCCCTTTTCTCTTTCTCCTGCGATAGCTCCTTCTCCGAAGCAACCTGTCTCCGAAGGTGTATCCTTTAGGCACCGTTTGATGAAAGGGATTCAATCACCCAGTTCATCATCGGTTGCCGTTTCATCCAGCGGTATGGAAACCGAGTGTCCAGTGAAACTAACTGGAAATGCTGTTTTAATACCCCATGTACAAGTCAACACTGCCGATGGTGTCAGACCAAATGAGCCAGGCCCAGATGTTCTACACAATTATAGCTGCACACAATGCGCTTTTACGTAAGTTTATGAATACTACTGTTGGATACTACTGTTGCATTTTTGGCTGACCTTTTTCTATATAACACTCTCCTAAAGTAAGACAATGTAATATGAGTGAACTGGCTAAGTCATTGTCTTCTATATTTAGTTTTTCACTGGTTACTGTTTAGCATGGACAACTTTTTTTAGCTGACAGGATGATTAAAAAAATCCCACATGCATACTTGCTTAGTAGTATTCCCACCAGTTGGTGTGAGTTCTCCAAAACTTTTGTTCTTCATTCTCTCTTGAAATTGGTCAATAGGGATGATTGCACCTATAGTCACCTCCTTCCATCCAAAGTAAATCGTGGGTTGGCATCCGGATTGGCTTGTTACATGAACGACACCGACGGACCTCCACGCACAGTGAATAGTGCCACATACTATTTGCCCTGAGCCACATGTGTATCCTGCTGAACGTTTTATACCCTACGTAAGACCGAAAAACGAACATAAGAGGGCAGTTCTAAAGCCGTCAGCATGCCCAACTTGTCGCGTGTGGATAACTGAACAGATGAGGCACAATGTGGCCCGGTTGCCCGCGCCACTCTTGGGACTCACCGAGGGCTACCAAGTACTAGCCACCATACCGTTTGATCTGTACAGTAATGGTCACAGAGTCACCTGTAGCACCGGTGTAGTCTTGGTACTCCGAATGGCCAGGAGTTAGCAAAAACAACTGCACATCTCTAGGGCAAATTGACAAGGTTTTTCAGGCACTCCGTTTAAAAGATAACAACATGCTCAACACTGGCTTAAATGCTACATCCATATGTGGAAGAAAAATTATAGTGCAGTGCATTTTAAATATGAGATAGCAGTCAGTGCAAATGCACAACCAGGTAATCCAAACCAGTGGCATTCAGCGGCAAATCACATCACAAATCAAGGAAAACTTGGCGATTATAAAGCCATATACACTCGATGCTGTGTGTATATTTGCTGCCTAGGCCTCATAACACACGCACCCAGTAGCTACCGAACAAGACAAGGTCGGTAGAAGCAATGCGCATTGCTACTTTTAAAACAATCACCGCTCTGATGCCGACGTTCATCATCCTCATCATCAGTGACAGTAATACGCCGGCGATGAGCTCCAGTGTGGCATTACGTTCAACCTTATCCCATCGATCTAGGATCGTGTTACTTATAGCATAAGGCGTAAACACTGAGCTTTTAACAGCTTATTCGACCTATTTGTTAGATTCAGATGATTGATTCTATCGAACTCCCCTGGTTGCTCACATACTACTCATATACCCTTGTCCTACGGAGTGGATACATCGACCTGGCCCCTCATTACAGACAAACAGACTCTGGGTAGAACGTCGTTAACTGCGAAGTTGGGGGAAAAAGGGGAAAAATGGAATGAATGGAATCAAGATAGCGAAGAGCAATTTCCACTTCTCTACGGTATCTCTTCCGCTTAAAGGTCCAGTTATGTTGGACCGTTTTCTCGAAATCCCAGATCCGTTCTACTTTGTGGTTTGCCTCAGTAACTTAATGTTCCTAGTGATTTTTCGCGGACGATTTGCTAGCGATCCACTTTTGGGTAATCTGAAACATCATTTTGATGCCATGCTTATAGTTTATCTCATTACTTGCTTGTTGTTCAAGGGCTTCCCGGTTGGATCGCGTTCAGAGGCATATGAACCGTCGTCACTCGATCGTTGGTGTGTCACCGCGTCTTGTACCAGCTCAGCTGAACACTACTTCTAATTTTCAAGGGCACCAATACCCTGCACTGCATGCAGCCTATACTACTCCAGGACCTGCAATTAGTACCACACCCTCAACATCTTCAGCGAACTGCCCTCAGATCGCTTCCTCTGTTAGTTTGTCTCCACAAAGACGTGTCCGAATCCCGCCAAGTATTTCTCCCGCTTCAACCTCCTCACACAGTGCACCCCATTTGTCTCTGTCGGTTGACATGAGCTTTGTGCCACAGATTCGAAATATCGTCAGTCTATCTCCGCACAAGGCTGTCAACCTAACTCCGATGTCCAAACTGCCTGCTACGAATCATGTCCAACCCACCAGTTTTTACCGCGAGGTTTTAGGTATCCGCATCCCCATGGACCAAAATGCTCCCAATGTGATTCCATTCAGAAGGGAGTGCCTCCCACGAGAAGATGTAACTGCACCTCCTGTGGAGGAAGTGTATGTGAATCTGGACTCTCCGGACGATAAGCCCTCACAGGGTGAGCAAATTGTTATTGCGTCAACTGCATCAGGGCTCCTCGGTTCACCTTCTCCCTCAATAATAATTCGCTATGGAGAAGTGCACGGTGTTGTTGCATCTGGGGTGCAGCACCAACATGCAAGATCTATTACTGAACCCAATCTCGATCAGCAAATAGACGTTGAAGCTGCTGCACAGCCTGTGAGTAATGCTCCTATCATTGCCTACCGAACTCTCTCCAACAGTCCTCCTGTCCCAGCTGTGCCTACCCCTCAACTCCAAGAAAACGCTGCTAGTATTTCAGTGTCACCAGGTTTGTTTCATTGTTGACTTCGTTATTGCGCTGTCAAGTGACTCGTGGATCGAATGCATACTGTTTGACGTATTGGGTCTTTATTCATCATCATGAACGGTCAAAGATACCAGTCCCTCGAAATTCAGTGCCTGATATACAACCATATATAAACAAGTCCTTCACCTATAGGATCTCCTGCATATGTAGCTGGCGTGCTACCCACTAGAAGCACTGGGTATTACCAAGTTGCCTGGACAAGAGCGGTGAAAGTGACTTTGGACTACCAGTCCGTTGGTTTCATCATTGGCCTAACATGATCTACAGACAGCTAAACGATTAGGGAACACTTAACTGCTCTATGGTGGTAATGTGAGAGACCCGTGGATTTTCACTGGAGGGTTTTTTCTGTATGTGAAGCCAATCTGTGCTGAAAGGTGGAGAAGCATTGGACACCTTTTTTCATCCTTATTGGGAATCATCAGCGGAGCTCATCTCACGAAACCCCCGGTGCTTCAAACCTACAACCTTCGGATTAATAGGTATCTGCTTTTCAGCACAAATTGACCTCACCCATAGGACAGAATCTCAGTTGAAAATCTCATTCTGCCAACAATCTGTAAGTGACTCAGCAGGTAGAATAATTCACAGGACGAATGAAACTTCCATCTGAGAAGTGGTCACTCGATGAGCCATCCAATAGCTTTGTATGCTGTATTACAACACAATTTTCGTGTTGGAACAGCACAGCTTCTTGCTTCGTCTACCGGATCGTCTTATCGGATCTCCCGCTAGACATCACTCAACACGCCAGTGATGGGCAAATCTTAGGCAGTAGGCTCAGGTGATAACATGCTCACCCAAAAATGAACGGTCACAGTGCATGTTCCAAGGGGAAAATTACCGGAATTGCGGTTTAGAAGACGCCAAACCCTTGCTAGAGGTATCTACCCAACTTTCCTCAACTTCCACACTTTAACATTTTGGTAGGCCAGATGGTCTGGGTGAAGACCGCCGTTATTTTTTAAAGGTCGTCGGTAGGCCTACATATGTATTGGTGCTTCTTCTCGAAATTCGAGTTCCACCATCTATTGGTTGGTTATTCCATTGCAACATTGCTAATTCCTTTTTCTAGTGGTGCTATCAAGATAGCAAATTCGGCTGAATGTTAAGCCTTTAAATCATTGTATCAAAGGCTGTTAATCATGAGGCGGGGACAATATTCAGTACACCGCCATAGTTTTTTAAGGTCCTTCGTTTCCAACGTCGCCGTTAATGCAACTACCAATTTGGCCTTCACCGTAAGTAAATAACTGATCGTTCGGCTGTGATAACTTTTAGGTGGGTAGCTGTCATTCGACACAATGGAAACACGAGGGCTGAAATACCTCCGAGTTTCCCAAACCTAGACACGAACCGTCGAGGAGCTAAGGTCCGGTTTGATACAACGTCCCCTCCGAGCTTTAGTTTCACGCCTTAACCACGGAGCTGTCTCGTGCTCTTGGCCTTCGCCTTCAACAAGTTCAAATTCAAATAATCTCGGCGTTTATATGTCGTTCTGAGTTTTTCACTCCGTTCTGTTGAATAACGGCGTCATACCTTAAATTAGACACTTCGAATTTGAGCCGAACGTAATTGAGTCTTTAAATTATTGAAAACGAAGTCATCCCTGATGTAGCTGACGAAAATTCCTTCGTTGGTTTACAACAGATCTGAGGCGGAAAACACGTCGATAAACTACGATATTGCCAACCGGATAGCATACATATAAAGCCTATGTTCAACTGGACGTGGCTTCAGAGAAGAAATGCATGCTCGGCCTTGGAAGAATGCCCTGATAATCATTAGCTGTATCTCTTGTATCGTGCTGGTGTTAGTGTTTTTTTGTACGATAGGGTGCATCCATCAATACAACACCGGTTTTGGTCGTTCTAATGTAGTTTTTACGTTTTTCGGCAAAACGGAAAAGAAACGGTGATCATTCTCATATTTGCCTCAAACTATGTCTACTTCGGTACAATGTATGTACTCAAGATTGCTTGTGTCAACGTAAGGTAGTGAAGCAGAGTACAGTTAGTCGGGGGGTTCCTTACCTATAGTTCGTAAATGTTATTCGGATGTTGTGTTTTCCAGAGAGGTACGACAACTTATCTACTAGCGCAGCTCTTGTTTGTGATCTATCGATCCATTGACGCGGTTGTAATTGATTTTTCTGTTCAAGGTCAAGGCCGTAGCGTGGAATATGAACGCAGTAATAACCCTGTGAAATTAGGCCGTTCCTCTGGAAAGTCCATTTGAACAGCGCTCGTTGTCCAGGGAAGACCAAATAATTTTTTATCCGTAATGGAAGGATCGCTTTAGTACGTACGCATGATCTCTATGGAGAGGATTTTGTCCCAATCATAACCCAGATTCTTGTTCATAATTGTGGCTGAAAGGTAGTCTAGCTGAGAGCTGCGATCTTCAGTCCAAGTGTGTGTCCTTACTTGTATTCGTCATCTTTGACATTACTCCACCCAATCAGTTCTTAATCTACCTTGAACTTTACTAAAGTTCATCACTATAACCTCTCCGTGCTCGCCATTACCTGGCGTTTTCCTTAGCCCATCTGGTCGAAACGGAACAACCTGCCGTCGAAACTCTATGCATGTCTAGTGCATCCCCATCTCCTCGTCATGGCTGGGTCTTCGAATCCGACTCGCAAGAAGCAACACAGTGTGTGTATCGGATCGTGCGCGAAGGTGACATTTCGGTAACAGAGCAACCACTAAAGTGAGTGTATAAGCTGCATTTATTAGTGTACGGAGAGCACATTACCCGGTCGCCACTGTTCTTATTCTCCTTATTTTACTATTTGACGCTGATAAACTGAACCAAGAACGAAGATCATATTATGTTAGACTGGAGATCACTATCCCTCCTTTAGTCACATTGAATGCACTTGTGCACATTTTTGCTCACACACGGCACATGCGTATTCGGCTCGAAGTTTCTCCATGGTTTATCGTAAACCCATTTTCCAAGGTTGGTACAATAACTCCACCCAACTGTTCTAGGGTTTATGCAATTATTGAGGACAAAGTCACTACCCATTCAGTTGATGCTAACAGAGATCTGAATCGGAAACGAAAACGAAGGGAAAAAATCGCCTCAAGTCCAGATTGACCAATCTACCGTCGTATCTTGCCTGTTTGCAAAACCTAGCCGCTGCGCTTTTCGGTCATTCAAAAGACGGGTTTGGAGAACATTTTCTAACTGCGCCTTCAAGATTCCGTAAAAGACGAAGAGGCCCTCTACCCCGTCAACTCCAACAATAGAACGTTGAGGTCGCTTGTTTATACGTGGCCCTTGGGGTTTACGTATCAACATCATCAGAGCAGCCTTTGCACACTAAATCGTGCCAATTTTTAGCTTAACCCCAAGGAGCTCAACTAAAACTCAGGACGTGCCAGCTTTCCAGTACAGATTGGCTTCATCTAAGAGCCGAAATCCTAATTTAAAATCGCAAAATCTTACACTACAATCCACTTGTAAGTGGCTTAGAGAGAGAGAGATTTCACAAGGCGAGTGAAAGTTCCATCTGAGAAGTTGTCACTTGAGGAGCCGGTCAGTACGTGACCACGTGGTATGGTTTATGTGATTGAAGGATGTGTCGCTATATCCTGTTAAAGTGGGAGTAATGAAACATTAAAAAGAATCATTCAGCTGTAGCACCCTTTCGGTGCCTAGTTGCCCATGCCAACAGGAGGCACGAGGGCTGAGCTACTGCCAGGTTACCCAAACCTAGAGAGGAGCAGTGGATATGGTGAGGTTGGGTTCGAACCACGGTCCGTAAGCTGGCACCACTGAGTTATCTCGAGCTCGGTGGGAGTTAACCACACTACTCATCAGCGGCTGGTCGCTGAATAGTTAAACGTTCAACGACTGACCGGGAGGTCATGGGATCGACAATTCCGAGGGTTCCGTGATGTGAGCGTTGCTAATGATTTTCAATGAGGGTGAAACAGTTGTACAGTGCTTCTTGACTCTTCAGCTTAAATTAGCTTCAGTGACAGGACGAAATCTCAATGTTAAGTTTCGAAATCTCCTCGCACTACCATCTATTCTGATTGTGTTGTAGGCCATTAAGCAACATGTTCGTTGGTTCGCCATTACGCGCCGGTGCTTCGGTAGCATTTCTAGTTGGTCATTTCTTTCTTATTCGAGTATGGACATCCCGACTGACTGAAGATCGCTTTCGCCAGCTGTGATCCCGAAATGCCGCGCAAATGTCTCCTTGCTTTAGCTACTTATATATAGTAAGTAGCATATGATTAATTCTCTTTCAAACAGATCGGCTGTTCGCGACAGTAAAACAGTAAGCCGCATGCCCATTCTAGTATTTAACATCGCGCCTGTTGAACAGGTATATTGATTGTCCTATGTGGGAGACTCCAGACGGGAGGAAGCCCCAAGAAACATGACTTATTTGAATGCATAGTGAGGTTGCTCCGTCCATTCAGGCTATAGACTTGTTCAACTGGAGGTGTAGCGTTTCTGGAGCTGTCGATTCATCCTTTTTGAAAAGTCATGCCATAAGTTCGAGGATGCCAGCGAAATTGAGCAGTGACTGAAAAATAAATGAAAAACCCTCGATAAATTTGTGACGACCGGATTGGAGGCACGTGTTCTAAATATATTCATTGTGAAAAAGAATGACTGCATGAGAGAGCCCTGATAGTCAGTCCTACAAACGACCCCTTTAACGAAGTATAACTTTATTTTATTACTTGATATATGGGCCGTCTAGCCAGTTTGATTTTCCCTTGTATAACAAGAAGATTTTTTTCGAAATTCAGAGCACGGTCTTTCTTCAAAGACAACTTCTCTGATCCGATTATATGGCTATGTGCTTTAGCATAAGCTATAAGTTTTCTTATTTTCAGATTTGAAAACCTCTCAAATACACCCTAGTTTTCTTTTTTGCAACGTGTTTCTCAGAATAGGTGATTCTGAAAGCGTGTTGGAACGCGCCTTCTGTCTCTTGGTTTAGGAATAAACAACGTAATTGAAGCAACACACCGCGACGTTATGTCTGTACGTGGGAATCTCCAATCTATAGAACGAAAAATAGGATTTGTTAGCGCAGAAAACGGACTCTGTGTAATAATTGTTCTGTTTTCACTCCAAGGAAATCTTCATTTTGTATGTGTATGTGCAATAATATGCAACTATCGTTTAGGATGAGCCTTCGAAACCAGATCATAACTTCTGTAATGCACACATATTCCGGGTTGCGAACTCCGCTGGAAGTCCACCAGATCACTTACTATATATCATATGACTCAGCAATTTAGTTGCATTCAGACCCACTTCCCTCGCTTCTATTGAGTCTAACGTGCCAGCGTGATAATTCCCCCATTGTTTTACTTACTCCTGTGTGCTTATTGTTCTCTACCTATTTTGCTCCGTCACGGCCTCCGCAACTGTTATTCACCGTGCCGCAAAGGTTGCTCCGTCCGACACTAGTATGCTAGCATCTGGTGACCTACTTACCCATTCGCTTTCCTGTTCCATCTGCTGGACTTGCTGTGACTTGTCCTGTCATGATACTTGTCTGATCGCACCGCAAATGATGTGGGTCACGGAGGCACTAACCATAACCCACACCCGCAAGCCAACTTCCGCTCGGCGTTGCCTGTTGTTCAGACTTTGACACTGCGCTGTGGAGTCAGTGACAGACTTGCGCACTTATTGATGCCACGAGCGTAGGCAATTGAGGTTTCCTGTATAAATTTGCTTACTTGTGTGCAAACAGTCTGGTGGGATTCCCAATCCAACTCTTCCTTTTGAGGTTCGGGATCCTCACACTTGTGCGTGATAAAAAAATTCCAACCGGGCCAATTGGGACCACAATTATTTCCACACAAGACTTCGGGTGCGGAGACTGATGGCCACTCGTTCTCGGACGTAAACGAGCATGGGTATTGGATGGAAAACTTCTAAGTTAAAATTCCCATCGTGCACCAACCAGAGTTGTTTGAAACACTTAGACGGGTGGATTATCTTGATTCAAATGCGTTCTGCTTATGGCGTATAAGGGTCCTCTCTCCTCCTCCGCATGAAAAGGTGAAATTCTGGTTGAAAACACCTTGCCCCTTCCCCTGAAATTGACCACTTCCGGAGGGACTTGCTGACCTGAATGTCCCTTAGGAGAATCTGGGTTTGGAAATTTTTCTGCTCTGTGTTGACTCCCCTTCCGAAGAGAAAATACCATGTGGAGGGCATTCTCAGAATATATAAAGATGTTTTCTTGGAAAAGAACTACTCGGTATCCCATTTTCCCTTTTTTCAAATGAATTAAGAAAAAACTGTCCAATGAAGTAATAACGGAGAATCAATTATAGTCAAGTCGCTTATTTGTCGCCTTGGGAGATCGAGAAGTCAAACCGAAACTTGACCCACAGAAAGAACCTAGATTCTTTACTTTGCTTCATCTTCCGGTCGTTCTGTTTTTTGGTCTTCCTATCTAGGTAATACCTTAAGAACGCACATCAAAATTACTTGGTCTTGTCAGCTTTGTCTCACTATATGTCGTGCTTTACCCATTGGTGAACGGCGCTACTTGTTGGTTGTCTGTTTAGTATCCAACATAGCACAATGTGCCACATGTCTTCTGCGAGTTTTATGCCCACTCATTCTTACTGTTCATACCTAATATTTTCCTACCATTCACAGTACGACAGTTGACAATGCAGATGAGACACGCAAACAGACTTCTGGAATGGGACTTGATACTGCATTTGCCGTTGAACCACCGTCGGCACCCGTCCACAAGAGCAGAGAGCAGCAGCTCGAACGTGCGGATGCATCGGCCGACCTATCACAGTGCTGTCAAATAAACCATGAGTCTTCGGATCAAGCGATTTCTAGACAAAATACTTCCTCCTCTACTGCAGTTGATTCCATCGGTTCAGATGAAGATGATGACTTAGTGTTTGTTGGATTCGATCTTGCTGGAAAAGTAGCGAATAAACGGTGAGCTGTGTTCTTAGCATTCTGACTGTGAAATCGGATGACAGTTCAGTTTAGCACTAGCCCGTCTTCTATTTACCACAAAGGAATTGGCAGTCAATGGAGTTGCTGTCAGTCTCTGACATACACCCTTCAATGCAAGACTGAGAATCCCTGTTATGGTATTTCACACAAAGTGACCTCTTACTACATAGCGAGTATCTTGTGGCCCGTAACCCGTTCTCTTCGTGTGGGCTATGAAATGAAACAGTACAATCATTGTGCTAAACAGGTGATAGATATAGATCATACGTCCAGTTTATACTCAGCTTTCCAAAGGTGATCCCCACCACTATTAACCTTTCTCACATTTTTCATTCAGTTCAGTCATTGCCACATCCATGGAGTACACACTCCAGCAGTCAAAATGGTAGCCGGATTGTGCAGAAGACGCAATATTTTTCATATAATATAGGAGGATCATTTGTATTCGCACAGACTCAGAGGGATGACCTTTTGATGCCCACGGACAAATCGTTCAGAACTCAAGTAGTCCCTGTAAAGGCAGCGCCATTTGGGAGCAGCGTAACTATTTCTTACTTTTTGCGGTTGCTAACTTGTAGGTTCGGCCCAAAAGCGATCAGAACCAATTTTTATCCACCTTTTTGCCCATTTTCTTGTCGAGTGTATGCATAAAATGTCGATATTCCGCGAAACGAATTTGAGTACAGATTTCTTCGAATGTGAACGTGCACAGCTGGTTCGTAACTGGGATGCCCGTCCTCCATTGCAAAGACTTCGCTTTACCTCCGCCCACTTGTGAACATCTAGGATCGAAATTGCTCCAAATCCATCTTGTTCATCCTGAACGTATTCGATAGTATCTGATGATTTTTAACGGTCTTACAGTCAGTCTTTTTAGCGGATGGTCCGCTTCGCTAAGTCACACGATTTTGATTGCTTCAAAGGGTGGTAGAGACATATGTACTGGGACGCGAATGGTAAAATCACGTTCTCCCAAACTAGTAATACCTTCTTGTGCCTTGGCCTGTGTTCTGTGGAGAAACAACTTTGAACTCGCTGAAATCGTTACCTTAAATAGCTTTCTTAGATGGCCTTCACCTTTGAGGAGGAAGGCCCTAATGTGCTAAGCGATGATGTCGAGCCTCTACAGTGGCAAATCTGACCGTTCACTTCGTTGCCTAGGACTGTACAAAACCCAATATATTTACGGTTTTTGCTCTTTCTTCTCTAGACTCTTTTGCTCTGGGAACTGCAAACCGGAATATGCTTGCACACGTTGTTCCAGTCGGCCACCTGTCGTGGATACCTTCAAGTCGTCGTCATCACAGGTACCGTTTCGTATTGTCGTATTGTTATTCTACTTCAGATAATCCCCAGGTTGCAAGAGGAGTTTCCTCTTCTCTGTTTGTTTTTCTCTACCCTCTCTATCCTACACTGTCCGCTGTCATAAGCTGCGGCGATCCGAACCATCCACACACTATTCACGGTTATGAAACTGAGCTGAAGTCACTGACATTTGCGTGACCTCACTAAACTATGTTGCCCACCAGAAAATACGCGTAGGCAGTCGGATATTCACGTGCACTTGGAGATGTTGAGTATTCGACCAGAGATGCGAGTCGCTATTCGGTTGTATACTTTACCTAGCTACTACACTGAGATTCTGTTGCTACCCTTCCGTAACAGATAATGCGCACTTTTAGTACCGGAAGTCCACGGAACCAATTATTCATGCCTATTTATTCATACCTAATCGATTTCTCTAGATTCAACCTACCTCCTGAACATAGGAAGGTTTCCGTTTACACTCAGTCGATTCTGAGGGTGTGTGAAGAGATCAAAATTCTTGATATATTTCAGGATCGAACCCATTCAGCTTGACACAAAATGTGATTTTTGTGAGTACTTTTGAGAAAGTCAAAAAACAGTCACTGGAATACTTCTCATCAGCGCTAGCATTCCGCTAAATATGCAGTAAGAACCAACCTTTCTGCTCCCATGAGGAAAAGTACTGGGAAAGAACATATCTGCAAGGTCGACTCCTTTTGTACCTAACTTTTACGTGATGGAGTCTATCACAATAAAAATGGTTAACAAATTGGGTGTACATAGACTGGTTTTGAAGGTCCCTGCATCTGCTGGAAGGAAATTCTAAAGTATCTTTTACTACACCGCAAGTAGGCCGTTCCATCAACAATGGTGAGAACTAATTTTAAGAGTCGCTTTGCATTTAATTGTCTAAGCATGCAGTTTGGGGAGGCCTTGAAACCGTCGCGATTCAAGCCAGAACAATTATTTTGTCTCCAACAACAACAATCGTCAGCTTGTTGGTAGTGCCATAAGGTTGGGAATTTTCAACTGAGATTTAGTGTTGTAAGTGAAGCCAGTCTACTCTGAAAATTCGAGAACCACTGTACAGCTGTCCCATCCTTATTGGGAATCCTCAGCAGTATGCATCTCACGATATTACAGGGGGTCTCGAACCCGCGACCTCGCGGTTAGTGGTTTGAACAGTTAGCCGTTCTGCCACGAGCGGCTGATCAGCAGCGTGACTTAAACGGAATATGGTGCTACTTCTACTTACGTCATTGGATCCACATCACGTGATCACGGTTAAGTGCTCAACTACTACCCAGGAGGTCATGGATCTCAAACTCCAATCATCTTCACGAGATGCGCACTATTGATGGTGCTGCACAATGCTCTTTGGCTTTCCGGCATAGCTTGGCTCCACTTATATGACACGATGTCGATTGTTTTCAACTTTGGGTTGCTTAATACAACGGAATAGGTGAGCAGGATCAACTTCTGAAATCAGAGTGTATTTAAAAAATATCCTTTGCTGATAGTCGACCGATCTCTCTTTTCGGATATCTTTCCACTCAAACTCACTCTCCCCATCGTCAAATGTATCTAGAAAATCACATATTCTACAATTCCTCACTTATGGCACGTCGGCATCTGCCTCAACCTGTTGAAGCCTAAAACGCACTGATTTTTCCAGGCAACAAATCCAGATGCTAGGAGCCTTAGGTCGTTACCGTGTGAATATTCCTTCAGTTTGGACAAGCGCGTTCATCGCACGTACTAACACAAACTTACACTTTATTCCTCGTCTCAAATGTCATGATGGCGAAAGAAACCACTATGTTAATCTGGTCCTTCGCTGTGCGCCTTTGCGATGGCACTACCTCAAAAGTTAGACAGACTTATAAGAACCTATTGTGATTGATACAAGACGACCACCATCATGCCTATGACAGAAAATGCAGTGCATTCCTGGCCACCCACTCAATCCGCACCGGATCTCAGAGCCGTAACCATCTCTCCTCGTTACTTAGCTGTGTTTCCTTAGAATCACTCAGCTAGGGATTCTGTTATACATCAGCGTAAGCGTATTCCTCGTGTAGATAGAGAACAAACTGATAGTAAATAAAGTACAGCGGAAATGGGTGCCTGATCCGCTGGGTGCAATTTTCTCAAGCTCATCATGGTTGGCTGTCTGCCTCTGCACCTGCATCTTCCATTCGTACCCATCAGCTCGGTTTGTAACGTGTTGTGTTGGTTGTGTTGGTTGTGTCGGTTTTGTCCCTCCCACTCAGTTTTTGAAGTACTAGTACTTCTTCTTGTCTTAAAACGCCACCGGGCTACAAGACCAAACAGGCTTTCACCAACATTGCCCGAAATGCTGGTGAGCCTTTTTCTTTTGCTCTTACCAGATTGTTTCAAATTATTTGGGGGCAGTGATGTGTTACTGAAAAATTGAGTCAGTTATTCACTGTGCCTTTATTGAAGGAAGTACCCGGAGCAACTATTTCAACCACAAGAATGAAAGCATTACCCCAGTTTCAGCATGCCTTCAGCAATACTACAGCCCGAAACCTGAGCAAGTGACAGCTAGCCAGAGAATACTGGGGTTTCAACCAAATAGGGTGTATATTGATCACATCTTCGCAATAATTTAAATGTTTGAATGGCGTCGTGCATACTACTGACTAATATATGAATTTTCCCTGACTTTAGGGATGCATTTCATGGATATATTGGTACTTTTATCTTAATTTTGTACATATTCTTGGCAACTTATATTCCCATACCTCCAGTCTCATTAGGTTTTTGATGAACTATCTCAGACTTTCCTCATAACTGGTGGAGTTCCTCAGGGATGCCGTCTTTTCACCTTTTTGTCCAGTTTTGCCATCAATGTCATAATGGATTACACACCTGGAGGAATCGCGAACCTGTTTATCGAAAAAAATATACCTAGATAGTGCGTAGTGATCTTGTGTTATGCGGGCTATATATTTTGTTATTCACCTGTCAGCAATGTACACAATCTACGTATAATATACTATCGATAGTGGTTTTTCTTTCACTACGCATTTTACGCGTTCAAACTGTTAAGTCTTACTTTCGGATTCCGATCCCCTCGAAACTCCCGAATAAGGAGCTCTAGTCTGTTCATCGGTTCACTTATCTTGACAGTTGCATAAACGGTAACACGAATTGGATGCACGTACCCTCAAGGAGCGCACAACATTCGTCACTTCGTGTCCAACGAAGCTTAAGATCCTACATTCACAAAACAGCTTCACTTTGTTGTTGTCAGACCTAGTCCATCATATCTGAAGACCAAACATTTTCAGAAATTTTATCATCGATGTCTTCATGCCGTAGCTGTAACATACCGCTAACTGCAATGTGTCCATAGTGAAGTGCTTCGTAGACAAGTGCTTGCTTGATTCGGATTCGCCACCTTAACGGATAAAGTTTACCACGTTACAGTGGTCGGGTCATACACATGTCCAACCGCCGTCGGCCAAGGGAACAACTGTTCTGCATTCCGAATCCTCGTGGGTGAAAGGTTTTTGCGAAGGTCGCACGAAACGTAAGCAGTTGCTATTAAGCTGGGCGCAGTAGATCCTCCGTGTCTTCCGAACTGACGTCCGCAAGATTCATCTCACACGTGGTTAAAAACCCTACGGTATGTGGCATATGACTGGTCCCGGTGGCGAGTTAGCCCGGCTGGCCGTCTCTGGTCTGCCTGGTGTCATCTGCGCTTGTTAATTGAAGTCTGCAAAGCCCCATTGATTATAAGATAGTCAGATGCCATCCAAATGTCCAAATACCTTCAGTTCTCTCTCTCTTCTTTATAAACGTAGGGCCTTTTTCAAGCTCCTTTCTTGATTGTTATGTCATACGGCATATAAATACTGTTGACTGTGTTATCTGGCACTGTGAGATGATCGGATTTAGTGGACTTTTGTCCAAACTCTACATCACTGAGTGGCGTTGTCCTTAGATGGAAGAAGAAGTGTCTAATGTTGGCGAAGGAGAAGCGGCTTTGAAAGGCTTGTGAGCCATCCTAGCAAGGTTCCATTTCGGTTGCCCTATTTCATTTTGTGGGGCCCAGCGCAACAACTGTACGTAAATTTTCAATGAATGATGCTATCGACTGTAGTATATGAAGGAACACGTAGTCCGGCATGGTATCAGTGAAGCAGGGTCTGAGAACTAGGTCAAGCGAAATACACCAAAAAGCCGGCAATAATTTCGTTCAAACATACAACGCATCTTAATTTACATGTATGTTTTCTCTGCGAACTTATTTTCTGGTCAGTCGTTAGCTTGAACCTCGAACTTCTACATGTTGAAGACCGTAATTGTCTTATCGCTACTGTTCAGCTCAGCGGCCTGGGTCAGATGGAACGCCTTTTGCGCCATTTGACGTGAATTTGTAACCACGAAAGCAGTTTTCCCGTAAATTTTAATGTATGAATCGTGCGTCCTATTTAGCTGCTTCCTCTCAACAGTGTGGAAGCTAGCTCGATGTTAGTCAAAGCAGTTCTTGAGGTATAAGGATTTGGTAACAATGTGGTCCCTTTCTGAAGGAATTACGTTTGAATCACAAGGATTTCAGGAGACAGTACTTTTTTACTGGTTCCTATATGTGGCAGGTTTTTGAATCACTGTATTGCTATTGAGTTTTCTCTTACTGTTTTCTAGCCTGAAAAACGTTCACATATGGTTCTCAAGCATCCAGCATCCACATGCGATTCACCGAATACTATCCTCCCATACTGGCCTAAACCATGTAAAATGGCCAAACATGCGGTTACCGGGTCGTCTGCTTCCGATTTTGTGACTACTGAACCAGAAACAACGGTAACGAAGTCCCACAGCAGAGCTACGTCTCCGATAAACTTCGAATACAGGCAGCTCACCGAATCTAATCCGCTTCCTGACGTATCAGTCACGCTTATGCCTCTCACAAGTGAATTAGCGTGCCAAAAAGCTTGCCCTTATTCTGGAACGGGTCAGAACTCACCATCAGAAATGTCACAGAAAATACGACGGCGACGAAAAAGTCCACTCCGACCAGTTTCCACGGGTTCCTCAGATATTGTGTGGGAGCAAATAGCCGATCCTGTGTCTCAGTCGATTGATGCATTCCCCTCGGGACCTGTACTATGTCAGGACGTGGTCGACCTTACTATGGACTCAGACAGTGATCATGCTGGCTCCTTTGTAAGTTGTGAAGGAAAAACTTCAACTCCGGTAAAACATGCTGCGCAGGTTCCAACGCTCTTATTGGAAAAACTGATGGTGACCCCGGGTTCCGGAGAAACGATTCTCCCTGTCAAAAGCGTTCAGCAACAAACATCCGACATTTCGGGGACACCAGATGAGCATCCTGAACCCGCCAAAGATCCATCTGAGGATAAAGACCCAAGATTCCGCATTTTAGTAGACCGGTTCACAGGAGAGATTTTCGTCGATGGTAGGCCTCTTCGTGAACTTGTCCCTGGAATCAAACCCCCAACCAACCGCGCTCGAATCCAGTCCATTAACACGGTGGGTTTAGTTGCTGTCTTCAAGTTCATTCCATTTATTTTGTTAAGTTGTCGATTGGCTCTGTTCTTCGGTACTTTATAGCAGCCTGAAAAAACTCTAGTCACTTAACGTACATTTTATATAGCCTGATCAGTCAGTCTGATTCATTTAGTATCCACTCATCGTTTAATGTGGTAATGGTACTGGCGCACGCATACGTTCTCTCGACACACAGTGGTAAAATATCCAATGTCCTCTCAGTGTACACGCTGCACGCACGTATACCTTCGTATGGTTATTACGCTACGTCATCGGGGTGGGAAGACGAACGCTCAGGGTGAACAGATGATTGTGTAGCCTCACAATTCGGATGACACTCAGATGGAAAACAGACTCTTTATTACTAAGATGTTCTTTGAAAACTCCTATCTCGCTACGAACGGGTTCGACAAAATGACAGACTCAACTGCTTATGATATTGTGTTGATATTTCGTCTGAAAACGTATTGAAACTTCCATTCAGTAGCGAGCATTCGAACGTACCCGAGAAGTGTCAAGTTTCATAAGACGAACGCCCCAACCTACTCCAAGGTTAGAATGACTGGCTTTTGAGGAAAATCGACCTTATTTTTGTTATGATTTTCTACTTAAAACCCCATATTGATCTTACTACTTAGACTATTCCATATGTCGATTTCAGTAGAAAATTTAACTCTATATGAGCATTCGAACACTTATTCCTGACTCTGGCCAACCAAGCTTATGCTCTCGTCTTGTCAGGTAGAAAAACTCTACTCCACCACGTGAAAACGGTTGTTACAGGACCGGTACTTATATTCAGAGTTCAAATTCTGCCCCGCAACACCGCTTAAATTCTGACCAGTATTTGTATGATAAATATGACTGGCCTAAAGCTTTTACGTTGTCATGGTGGTCGGGCTTCCGTGCTGCGATAATTCTGCGAACTATACTGGCTGGAACTCAGTTGTAAGGGTTCAACCATGCCAGGAAGGCCAACGGGGCACAGCCCCATGAAGAAAAACGAGCCCTTGTACTGCGAACTCATATTATGAGACGGTCTGAAGGTAAAGTCGTACTGTCGTCTGCGATAGGAGTGCGAAAGAAGTAAGGTGTTTCTTCCAGGCGACCAGCATGTCCGTATGTATGGAAGCAGCGAGGATGCCTTCTCCCGAGGAAGGAAAGGTTAGAAAGAGGCGACCCTAATAACCACACATTCCGATCGCCCATCGGTTGACCGTGACCACAGGCACGTTATTCAATACGGTCGAAATATTTTTAAAACCGAAAAGTCCTATGCTACTCAAAAGTCACCTGCTGTGCGCAGCTTCATTAGAGGAGAGACAGTAATACCTTACTCCATTCATCCTCGGGCCAGACCGGCCCCCTGCAGCCAATTTGGTTAAACCATTGAGTCGTCGGTTCCTGGAAGGGTCCCCCGAGAAATCCCCAACAACCGCTGCCTCACGGTTCAGACTAGTTAATCAGAGGCTCCCACTGCCTTGTGGGTCAGAATACTGAGTCAGACTCAGGCCGGTGTACCTCAAAGAGACCCCGTTCTTCGGCTTGGGAATCCGGGAAGTAGCATTCGCCCTTTCAGCTAATCGCTCACCGGCCTTCCCCTACACCCTCTCCCCATCTATCGAATGATACAGTGCGATCAATCTATCTGACAGTACCCCAGCCAATGTTCCGTGTCTAAACCTTCACCCAGAAAAATAAACCAAAATGATCACTTAATAACCTCAAAAGGTCTGATCCACGTTGCAGCCCTTAATGTCCGTACTCTATGTCAAATTGCCACAGACATCTCTTGCTGAAACCTTGCTTTCCCCATCTGTCGATGTATGCTGTGTCTTGAAACATGTTTGCAAGACCGCACTTTGGTCATGCACCTTAAGCCGCTTAAGACGAGCTCAGATGTTCCATATTTCACTCTTCGGGTATCCGATGTTCCTAACGCAATGGCTCGTGGTATCTACGGTTTGGGAGTTGCATTCAACCCCAAGGCTGAAGGCACCTTACATGACTGGATCCCAGTAAAAAGTCTTTTTTTGCTGTGCGGTTGTCTGGCTCAATTAAGATTAACGCAGGTCGATGCGGCAAACGTTGTCTGTTTATCGTATCAGCGTACGCCCCAACAGACTGCAGTTCTGAGACTGAGAAGGACGAGTTTTATCCACATCTGTGACGACTGCTTCGGTCGGCAAGAAGGACGGATATAATAATTCTAGCCGGTGATGTGAATGCCCAAGTTGGACGACTAAGTCCGGAAGAAGTGCAGTTAGGTGGTCGATTTGGAGTCATTGCTCAGCGTACGGATAACGGGGAGCAACTGTTTTAGTTGGGTACTGATCATCGTTGGTTCCTGGTCAGTACGAACTCCCAGCCACCAAGTGCGAGACTGTCATGAACTCAATTGGACCATGTGGCTATCAGTTACCGATGAAGAACCTCAGTTGAGGATTGTCGTTCCTTCTGGGGTACGCAAATTGACTCTGATCATGCCACTGTGCGAGCCCTATCATCGCTCCTCTTCCCGTCAGCATTACGTGTGCCAAAGCAGAACAGTTCCATTCATCAGTTTTGACAAGTTTTAGTAACCAGTGACCAGGCTAAAAAGCTACTAAAAGCGCAGTCATGCGGATGACGAAGATTGCTTAAAGGTTGAATGGAGGCGAGTGAAAGAAGCTATGCTGTCAACTTTCAGAACTGTTTGTTCAAGTCATCTGTCTCGAATAAATGAGCACAGGATATCGTCGAGATCAGCAGATCTTCTTGCTGTTAGAAAGGCCATACCAGAAACTAGCGATTGTGATGGCGGACGCACATCCCTTAAGCACCGTATAATCAGGAGCTTGAAGAATGACAGAGAACGCCAGTAAATTTCGAAGGTTAAGAAGATGGCTTTCGTTGCAGTTAACAGCCGTGCCCTATTTCACTTGATTCGACCAACGGGTCAAAAAGGCAGGTGTCGGTGAAGCAACATGGGAAAAAGACGGAACGGCAATTCAGTCCCCCAATCCTCGTCTTGAGCAATGGACTGAACACAATGCCAATCAAGGCCAGAGAACGAACTACTAAAAATAGAAGGTCTTGGAATAACCAATCAACACAAAGGAACGCAGACCACAACGCAACAAAGATCACAAACGGATCAATAGATTCACGAGAATCGTTAAACCCCAAGCAGCCAATCAGGTCAGAAGATAACAGATGGTCTTCAAATGCTATATAAACGCACGCAGGCAAGGAAGAAGCACCCACCCAACTGCGCACTGATGATGTCTCCTCGTATGGTGACGAAACGTTTGCAAGCCAATTGCCAAGCTCGGCGAACAGATCAACAGCCACCTGATCAACAACCAATAAACTCACCCGAGCTACAAATATTCCAACGCATTACCAACTGAACACTTCAAACGACATTTCAGCTGGTCTACTTCAGCACAACCGCCGGCGCAACCCAGCTGGTCTGATTGGAACGTCAACACCAGCTAGCCATCAACAACAGAAATCCAGTGGGAGATATCTATTCTCTTGAGCGTCAAGACACCTGGCGCGGATGGTCTGAACCACGCACCATTTAATGGTGGCGAGGTTCTAGTAAACAGTCTGGCAACCATACTACAGAAGACTTGGAAAGAAAACAGTATCAGCCGAATAGAGCTCCTCAACCGTCATCCCAGTTTTCAAAAAATGGCAAAAGAACGTCATGCGCAAATCGTTGTGGCATCAACCCGGTATCCATCTCATCTAACTTGCTCTATGGTATTATTTTGCATAAGTTGATCGATTATCGGGGTAGTCAAGCTGGGTTTCGACGTGGTCGTGGATGCATCCTCAGACAAATTCTCGAACAGCGCCACTCCTTCAAATGTCCCACGTTGGTTATTTTTCCTGACTGAAAACTGTTTTTGACTCTGTCTATCTGGCAAATAGAGGTGTCCCTTCCAAATTTATCTCCCTTATGAAGGCATTGTATGCAAAATCCTGTGGTCGTGTACGAGTAACTGGCAACCTTCCGCCTGACTTCACCACGTCCATTGGTGTAAGACAAGGCTGCCCTCTCTCACCTTTCCTCTTCAACTTTGTTATTGATATGCTTCTTGAGATTTCTCCGCCTGTCTCTGAAACTTTGGGAGTCGAAATGCTCCCAGGACGTTCGCTCACCTACATTGAGTATGCAGGCAATATTGCTCTCCTTGGTTCAGGTCTTTCCCAAATGCAAACGATTTTGAATAAACAAAATAACTCTGCCGCACGGTTTGGCATGCTCTTCACACCTGCAAAGTGTAAAGTGCTGCTACGAGACTGGGTGGATGACATCCGAACCTCATGCTTGCAGGCGAGCCACTCGATGAGGTCGGTAAATTTGTTTACCTTAGCAATTGTGTAGGTTCCGGTAGACTGGCTGGAGATGGTATTACTTCTCGGGTCGAAAAAGCCAGGACAGCCTTTGCCACCTTCCGACACCTATGGCGCCGACTTCACATGAGTTTGTCTATCAAAGACAGATTTTACACTGCCGTGGTGTGATCCATACTGCTTTATGGATCACAAAGATGGCTTCTGTGTGCAGAGGACGCACGAAAGATGTCAGTGTTTGACCATCGGTGTCTCCGCAGCATTGGTCAGATCTGGCGGGAACATCGGGTTAGTAGAGCTGAGGTACGCCAGATGGTCCTAGGAGGAAAGATCTCTGCCGTAATGGATGAATTACGCGCGCTCCGTAGGCTACGCTGGTTAGGACATGTACCCTGGATGCCAGAAGACGATGTGCCTTGCAGAGCCCTCCGCCCAGCCCTGTGCTGAGTGAAAGCGACCGAGGGGTGGAGTTTGTATAAACTGGCAACGAAATATCAATACACTAACCAGTAAACTGAGCCAGTTCGACAACGGCCACCTCCCTGGATGTGGACCTCGGGACTCAACTCACCAATGGTTGGTGACACGGCAGAAGTGGTCCAATCGCACAGTCAGTTGCGCTGGTGGATCAAAGCCATTGCCTTCAGTGCCCTGCTACCCAGTTCCCCAACTAACCGAACACGCCATCGCCTCCAAGGCTATGTCACTTCCCGGTGATCGAAACTGTAGCAACTGGAACCACTGTGCCTATGGTACATGGTTTATGGCTGATAAGCTGTTTGATTGAAACGTTACTGAAGTATTTTACTTGGTTCAATTTACTTGTCGAGTTTATTCGCCATGTTTACGAACGTGCTTGGTGGTTTTAGTGCTGGGGTTAAGGCTCTATAATATGAACTTGATTCCTTTACACTTATGCAATGAGTGTGAGAATTATTTATCCTAACGACTTCTGACCATCTGTTAGACTAATCCAGGAAATCGAGGAACCAGTGTCTAGATTTCTTTGTGGTGCTAAATATTCTAACTTCACTCTGAAAATGGTGCATTTTGATTGTAGATACCACCTCACACAAAACCGCCACTCAAAGCCAGGCCAATAGTAGAGCGCAAACGCCGTAGGCGCAACAAGCTCTCCACTGATAAATCTGTGCAGAATCAAACCGCTGCTCGGGGCAGACCCAAGCGCGTTCCTGTTGTCCGGATTTCAGACCGTCCTGTCGACGTTCCTGCTCGCACGAAGTCTCTTGCTACACCCGCATCCCGTTACGAACCTCTACCCTTAGTGATACTCTCCGGGCCGAATCCAGAAGGTATCACCTGTCCATCTATGACTTCCCCTTCTTTGTGCGCACCTTCTTTTGTCAGTCACACACAAGATGTAATCACATAATCGTCCTATGAAGATCTGCGATCGACACAGCTTTTCTTCGAAACTTTCCATCTTTTGACTTCCCCATGGACTTTCACCACCACTGCATCTGTACAGCTTGTCCGCTTATCATCCCATCCATTTTCTCATCCCAGTGATTTTGTACCTTCCCTATGTGTCCGTGCTTTATGGCATAAATCCAGTTTTCCCACATCTATCGGCTTCCTTTGATTGCAAAGTATCGTTATCCTTGGGACAATAGAGTTCATCTTACTATTATTGTCAGTCAGTCCATGATATTTTCTGTAATGGTAGACTGAAATTCATCTCTACAAGCCACTGCAATAAATTATTAGTCACTACCAATTACCACTAGTCAGAAAAAAATTTTGTCCACAAGAGAAAATGGGTTACAAATTGATTAGTCAGCAGTCAGATTGCTGGTAACTGTACTCGTCTCTGTGGACTGTGATCCTGGAGTTAGATCAGACGAATTTTTCGTGGTCTAGGGTTCAGAGATCAAACAAGTGTCATTTTGACCAAGAGTTGGTTGCCACAGAGCTTGGGTGAAGTGCAGCTGCGTCGCATCTTGTCGGAGCCGATAATGTCATAGGCAGTGAGCATACCCTTCAAGTCGTTTACTGAAGACTTTCGAATCAATCGCGATTGTAAATGTTATCGAAAGCAAATGCGATCGCAATTCGGCTACGTGACCCACAACGTCGAGACTCTCAGCTATCCCTAAGAGTGCGTTCAGTCCAGCCAAGTTGAAACAGATGTGCTAATATGCGCAGTCATTTCGCCGTGCGAACACCTGCTCAAAATATTCATATTGATTTCGGCGATCACCTACGGATGACAGGATGCAGTGGCAGTGAGTTCATCTATACCCCAGTGCTCTCAGGTGTTTATCACAAAAAAGCAGCGCGAGTATTCATAACGGGCCGCGACGTTTTGTAGTGCTCCTAGGTTTGTGCAGCGAATTTTCAGGAGCTTTAACCGAGCTGGTACAAACAGTTGACGTTAACACGCTGTTAAAATCAATAAATGACCAGACCGATCCACCCAACGAGGGGTCCATTGCAGTAAAAAGTCAACTCGCTAGTGGCTTCGTTCCCTCTCCCGCCGTATATTAAATACACGTTTATTTGCCATTTGACCCACATACACAATCTGTTCGCTGAAGACGAGTTGAATACCGCACTAAGTTCATGGGACATGTGGTGCGAAGACTACCCAGGCCCAAAGTTAAAACGTTTATTCTGTCCTATCAGTCGAAGGCAGAAGTTTCTCACGGATTAAGTCCCACCCCTTGGAAAAGTTAACATTGCCTTTTAAAAGGTTTTCAGTCCGGCTCATCAGGCTGAAGGCCTCTTAATTTACTGATGATCCAACTGATTAGGGGAAACCACAATTTCACTCATTTTTCTATTGTCTTGAGATGCAATAGGTCAGAACGACCCCCGACCTTTTGAGTACACTCTGACCACATTTCAGTGTCCGTTGGGGCTACAACGCTATAACAGTAAAAATCAAATGAATTTACCCTTAAATTCAAGCTTCAGGAAGATGAACACAACACACCTGTGCGAACCAGTGTGAAGATACAATGGGACGGTATGTGTCAAGCAGCACATTACGTTATACTGTGGGTGGAAGATTGTGATATTCGATGACATGTGGTTCAGTGCGGTTGGTCTGTACACATTGATATGCTTCTATCATGGTTCTCGAAAACAGCAAGAGAGAATCGGAGCTATGACCAGTCTCTACCGGCTGTCCCACCTCCGTGCATGGTAAATGGTGGTGATTTCAAGCTGTTGGAGAAAATTCGCTTATCAGTCGTTGAGAGATCCAGTGGTGCGCTAGCCTTTTTCATTTTTCGCAGACCTCATACAGGTACAAACTAGTTCGGTGCAGTGGGGATGAGGCCCTGGGGCACCTAATGGATGTATAAAAGATGGATGGACCCTTATCAGGCACGAGAGCTGACATGCACCAACCAAGCCAGTTACCAGAAAAGCGTGTTTATGCCGTTGATGTACTCACTAAGCGTGACAATTGGCTGATTACTGGCAAGTGCCGTTCGAGGCCAGATTTGATGCTGTTAATCAGTCGATCCAATCGATGGTCAGATTGCATTTGCCCACATGGCAGCTGCGAGAAACAGCAGGCTGACACGGGCGCACCCAAGACTTGTCGGCCTCAGAATGCTGCGTACAAGTTGACCGTGCACCTCATAAGTACTCGATGTATCGGAATGCAGTTCCATGTTTCAACTCTGCACTAAGGCTTTCTTCCCTTTGGTGGTTAAGCGCTAGTTTGTATTACTGGTGTATTGCTGTCAACGGTGATGATGATACCCGTTAACTCATAGTGGCTTTATTAAATAAACGGGACAAATATGGCTGTAATTTTAACAAACCATATCCATCGGCTGTACACCCGTCTTAAAGAAGAAATATCACACAGACCTGACACACTACTCATGTGGCTGCTAAAAACTCTTCGACAGACCACGACTGGTTTGGCCCTTCTTGGGGTCATCAGGTGGACGCAGTCCCCGAGTTTCCGTCAACCTTATGTTCTACTTCAACCCAAATTCGACCGACTTCGACCAACACAAACGACAGCTTCATTTGAGTTTACTGTCAAAACCGAATCTGTGTGCAAATGAGAGCAATTGAGGACATGCCACCCTTAGTTTCCACGAGTCTATCTCCACCGATGGTAACCTTATTGCTACTTTGCACCCCCAAGGTATATTTTGCATTACAACGGATAAGTGGGAGTGAAATCGTGTGATTTGTATTTTGAATTCGATGACGGCCTGCTTATAGTCAGTTGAGATACTCGGGAAGTGCATTTTGCCTAACGAATTACTTGTCTCATTTAATATAATATGAAGTGTAGCCTTGGTGGTGGTTTTATAAGATCTTTGGCCACCGCCACGAAGAGACTGGACCTTACCGTGATGTGACGGTTTGCGCACCTCAGCGACACATTGAGCTATACTGGGGGTTGTCCCCGCGACACTCACAGAGTCCCTCATACCAGGGTGGTCAATGGTTAGAGGTCTGACAAACACAGTCTCGGCAACTTTGTGGAATATAGGTAG